>OY744501.1:4827496-4952520 GCA_963556185.1 Pseudopediastrum boryanum | reverse complement strand
CACATGACATTGTGGGCACTGTATAGGTCTCTCTCACAGCAGCATGGCTCTGTCAAAAGACCTCGCCTATGGCAGATGCTCAGCAGTTGGTCCTAGGAACGTCTTTTTGTACCACAGTGATCCGGCATGTGGCAGTGGCCGAGTGAAAGGGCGAATTGAACCCTCTGACGCGCAGGCCCCGCCGAATCCTTGCGAGCTTTTAGCGTGTATATGAATAGTAGACATGCTCTACTACACGTACGTAAGGGCCTTATTGTTGCAGCACGCGTAAGCCGTGTTTTGCACATCGATCTTCAATGCGCCTATCTGCTGTGTGAACATGGACGCAGCGGCACAGCAACACATAACAGTCGTCAAAATGGCACTTAATATATTATAGTGAGATGTTTGAATGCTCCTGTATGACTGTTTGACGTTTGTACTGTCGCCCGCTCAATAAACAGAGGTGCCGACCGCCCAGGCTGATGCCGGCATCAAGCAGATGGTCGGGATCAGGAACTCTAGGCTTCAAATAATGGATAAAGCTCGGCATAGACACTAATCAAGTGCTTCCACAGGTCTTACACGCTCTTCTCATGGCCGCTTTGTGTCCTCTTGCATGCCTTGCTGGATATAGCAGGTAGGTTGATGGGTGCTTGTGGGGTGCTGAATGTGGGTAATTATAAATTTCAAAAAGGCACAGGGATACCCCAAGGACTCACATTGGGCTTAGGGGCACACAATTATTGCTGCTTGCACGTTGGTGATAGCATTTGCATACTGATGAGTGCCCTTGCATTAGAACGAAGCTGCATGGATGGGAGCATGTGCATTCCACACCCCAGCGCTGTTCTCAGAGCCTTGGCAGCTCCAAGCTACAGAGGTTCAATCAGTTTGTGCTTCATGCATAACTGCACATGTGCATGGTTACAGCAAGCAGTGGAAAGAGTTGTTGTGTTGTGGTCTGAGTGCACAGCCACGTTGTGCATCACATCGTAGGCAGACAAGCAGCAAAAACAGCACATATTCTCATCCTCCAGCAGGGATTCACAGCAGTTTTTGATACAAGTTGCAGTGGATGCTTCCCTCCTGCCCCACATGTTCAGTCATTGCAGGAGAGGTCTGCTGGGAGTAGCCAACTGGTGAAAGACAGCTCTGCCGAAAGTTGGTGAAAACAGCCATTTTGCAGGTACTTGTCCAAAAACACAGAATCACTTCCTCCGCCACCCCATAGCAGAGCTCCTGGCAGTAAAGGCCATGACTGTGCACTTACTAGCTGTCTCACACTATTGAATAAGCTTTGGGACCCAGGGCTTGCACACATGAGGCCAGTCAGCATGGTCAAAGAAAGTCCAGATCAAAAAGACGTGCCGAAAACCCACCCCCTGAGCACGCCCGCTTCAACTACATTGTAGAATAGACTCAGACAAAGCTAACAAGCATTGCCAGACCTCAAATAGATGTCTGTGGAGGGAGAAACTTGAATTTACGCATGCTACTCCCGCGGGCTAGTGCGTCCACGTCCCGGGGCGTTGGCACATTTTGGAAGCAGCAGCGGCCTTCCAGACAGCTCCACATATTTTGGGAGGCCCAAACCCTGCTCCTTGCTGTCTTTCCTTATCCTCCTTTCATGTACAACGTGCGTTTGGGTATGGGTGACACAACATGGGTGCCTGCAAGCCCGTCGGAAGAGTTACCAGGAAGCAAGGTGGAATTCCCCAAATTGCATGTTGCAGCTTGCACACCACTAACGACGCATTGAACCAAACAGCCACATGGCATGCTGAGGGAAAGCAAATCGACATACTGCGGTGCACATGCTATAGAGGGCAGTGCCAAGTGCAAGCCCTGCGGTGCCAAGGAACAGGATCCATGCAGGCTGCACGGGGTCATGAATGATCCCGAATGCTGTATCCAAGGCTCACTGCCCGAGGCACTCAGTCAAAGCTGGAGAACATCCTTGCACTGTGGGCATGCACAGCAGCAAGTTTGGGCAGTCCTTCCACATGACATTGTGGGCACTGTATAGGTCTCTCTCACAGCAGCATGGCTCTGTCAAAAGACCTCGCCTATGGCAGATGCTCAGCAGTTGGTCCTAGGAACGTCTTTTTGTACCACAGTGATCCGGCATGTGGCAGTGGCCGAGTGAAAGGGCGAATTGAACCCTCTGACGCGCAGGCCCCGCCGAATCCTTGCGAGCTTTTAGCGTGTATATGAATAGTAGACATGCTCTACTACACGTACGTAAGGGCCTTATTGTTGCAGCACGCGTAAGCCGTGTTTTGCACATCGATCTTCAATGCGCCTATCTGCTGTGTGAACATGGACGCAGCGGCACAGCAACACATAACAGTCGTCAAAATGGCACTTAATATATTATAGTGAGATGTTTGAATGCTCCTGTATGACTGTTTGACGTTTGTACTGTCGCCCGCTCAATAAACAGAGGTGCCGACCGCCCAGGCTGATGCCGGCATCAAGCAGATGGTCGGGATCAGGAACTCTAGGCTTCAAATAATGGATAAAGCTCGGCATAGACACTAATCAAGTGCTTCCACAGGTCTTACACGCTCTTCTCATGGCCGCTTTGTGTCCTCTTGCATGCCTTGCTGGATATAGCAGGTAGGTTGATGGGTGCTTGTGGGGTGCTGAATGTGGGTAATTATAAATTTCAAAAAGGCACAGGGATACCCCAAGGACTCACATTGGGCTTAGGGGCACACAATTATTGCTGCTTGCACGTTGGTGATAGCATTTGCATACTGATGAGTGCCCTTGCATTAGAACGAAGCTGCATGGATGGGAGCATGTGCATTCCACACCCCAGCGCTGTTCTCAGAGCCTTGGCAGCTCCAAGCTACAGAGGTTCAATCAGTTTGTGCTTCATGCATAACTGCACATGTGCATGGTTACAGCAAGCAGTGGAAAGAGTTGTTGTGTTGTGGTCTGAGTGCACAGCCACGTTGTGCATCACATCGTAGGCAGACAAGCAGCAAAAACAGCACATATTCTCATCCTCCAGCAGGGATTCACAGCAGTTTTTGATACAAGTTGCAGTGGATGCTTCCCTCCTGCCCCACATGTTCAGTCATTGCAGGAGAGGTCTGCTGGGAGTAGCCAACTGGTGAAAGACAGCTCTGCCGAAAGTTGGTGAAAACAGCCATTTTGCAGGTACTTGTCCAAAAACACAGAATCACTTCCTCCGCCACCCCATAGCAGAGCTCCTGGCAGTAAAGGCCATGACTGTGCACTTACTAGCTGTCTCACACTATTGAATAAGCTTTGGGACCCAGGGCTTGCACACATGAGGCCAGTCAGCATGGTCAAAGAAAGTCCAGATCAAAAAGACGTGCCGAAAACCCACCCCCTGAGCACGCCCGCTTCAACTACATTGTAGAATAGACTCAGACAAAGCTAACAAGCATTGCCAGACCTCAAATAGATGTCTGTGGAGGGAGAAACTTGAATTTACGCATGCTACTCCCGCGGGCTAGTGCGTCCACGTCCCGGGGCGTTGGCACATTTTGGAAGCAGCAGCGGCCTTCCAGACAGCTCCACATATTTTGGGAGGCCCAAACCCTGCTCCTTGCTGTCTTTCCTTATCCTCCTTTCATGTACAACGTGCGTTTGGGTATGGGTGACACAACATGGGTGCCTGCAAGCCCGTCGGAAGAGTTACCAGGAAGCAAGGTGGAATTCCCCAAATTGCATGTTGCAGCTTGCACACCACTAACGACGCATTGAACCAAACAGCCACATGGCATGCTGAGGGAAAGCAAATCGACATACTGCGGTGCACATGCTATAGAGGGCAGTGCCAAGTGCAAGCCCTGCGGTGCCAAGGAACAGGATCCATGCAGGCTGCACGGGGTCATGAATGATCCCGAATGCTGTATCCAAGGCTCACTGCCCGAGGCACTCAGTCAAAGCTGGAGAACATCCTTGCACTGTGGGCATGCACAGCAGCAAGTTTGGGCAGTCCTTCCACATGACATTGTGGGCACTGTATAGGTCTCTCTCACAGCAGCATGGCTCTGTCAAAAGACCTCGCCTATGGCAGATGCTCAGCAGTTGGTCCTAGGAACGTCTTTTTGTACCACAGTGATCCGGCATGTGGCAGTGGCCGAGTGAAAGGGCGAATTGAACCCTCTGACGCGCAGGCCCCGCCGAATCCTTGCGAGCTTTTAGCGTGTATATGAATAGTAGACATGCTCTACTACACGTACGTAAGGGCCTTATTGTTGCAGCACGCGTAAGCCGTGTTTTGCACATCGATCTTCAATGCGCCTATCTGCTGTGTGAACATGGACGCAGCGGCACAGCAACACATAACAGTCGTCAAAATGGCACTTAATATATTATAGTGAGATGTTTGAATGCTCCTGTATGACTGTTTGACGTTTGTACTGTCGCCCGCTCAATAAACAGAGGTGCCGACCGCCCAGGCTGATGCCGGCATCAAGCAGATGGTCGGGATCAGGAACTCTAGGCTTCAAATAATGGATAAAGCTCGGCATAGACACTAATCAAGTGCTTCCACAGGTCTTACACGCTCTTCTCATGGCCGCTTTGTGTCCTCTTGCATGCCTTGCTGGATATAGCAGGTAGGTTGATGGGTGCTTGTGGGGTGCTGAATGTGGGTAATTATAAATTTCAAAAAGGCACAGGGATACCCCAAGGACTCACATTGGGCTTAGGGGCACACAATTATTGCTGCTTGCACGTTGGTGATAGCATTTGCATACTGATGAGTGCCCTTGCATTAGAACGAAGCTGCATGGATGGGAGCATGTGCATTCCACACCCCAGCGCTGTTCTCAGAGCCTTGGCAGCTCCAAGCTACAGAGGTTCAATCAGTTTGTGCTTCATGCATAACTGCACATGTGCATGGTTACAGCAAGCAGTGGAAAGAGTTGTTGTGTTGTGGTCTGAGTGCACAGCCACGTTGTGCATCACATCGTAGGCAGACAAGCAGCAAAAACAGCACATATTCTCATCCTCCAGCAGGGATTCACAGCAGTTTTTGATACAAGTTGCAGTGGATGCTTCCCTCCTGCCCCACATGTTCAGTCATTGCAGGAGAGGTCTGCTGGGAGTAGCCAACTGGTGAAAGACAGCTCTGCCGAAAGTTGGTGAAAACAGCCATTTTGCAGGTACTTGTCCAAAAACACAGAATCACTTCCTCCGCCACCCCATAGCAGAGCTCCTGGCAGTAAAGGCCATGACTGTGCACTTACTAGCTGTCTCACACTATTGAATAAGCTTTGGGACCCAGGGCTTGCACACATGAGGCCAGTCAGCATGGTCAAAGAAAGTCCAGATCAAAAAGACGTGCCGAAAACCCACCCCCTGAGCACGCCCGCTTCAACTACATTGTAGAATAGACTCAGACAAAGCTAACAAGCATTGCCAGACCTCAAATAGATGTCTGTGGAGGGAGAAACTTGAATTTACGCATGCTACTCCCGCGGGCTAGTGCGTCCACGTCCCGGGGCGTTGGCACATTTTGGAAGCAGCAGCGGCCTTCCAGACAGCTCCACATATTTTGGGAGGCCCAAACCCTGCTCCTTGCTGTCTTTCCTTATCCTCCTTTCATGTACAACGTGCGTTTGGGTATGGGTGACACAACATGGGTGCCTGCAAGCCCGTCGGAAGAGTTACCAGGAAGCAAGGTGGAATTCCCCAAATTGCATGTTGCAGCTTGCACACCACTAACGACGCATTGAACCAAACAGCCACATGGCATGCTGAGGGAAAGCAAATCGACATACTGCGGTGCACATGCTATAGAGGGCAGTGCCAAGTGCAAGCCCTGCGGTGCCAAGGAACAGGATCCATGCAGGCTGCACGGGGTCATGAATGATCCCGAATGCTGTATCCAAGGCTCACTGCCCGAGGCACTCAGTCAAAGCTGGAGAACATCCTTGCACTGTGGGCATGCACAGCAGCAAGTTTGGGCAGTCCTTCCACATGACATTGTGGGCACTGTATAGGTCTCTCTCACAGCAGCATGGCTCTGTCAAAAGACCTCGCCTATGGCAGATGCTCAGCAGTTGGTCCTAGGAACGTCTTTTTGTACCACAGTGATCCGGCATGTGGCAGTGGCCGAGTGAAAGGGCGAATTGAACCCTCTGACGCGCAGGCCCCGCCGAATCCTTGCGAGCTTTTAGCGTGTATATGAATAGTAGACATGCTCTACTACACGTACGTAAGGGCCTTATTGTTGCAGCACGCGTAAGCCGTGTTTTGCACATCGATCTTCAATGCGCCTATCTGCTGTGTGAACATGGACGCAGCGGCACAGCAACACATAACAGTCGTCAAAATGGCACTTAATATATTATAGTGAGATGTTTGAATGCTCCTGTATGACTGTTTGACGTTTGTACTGTCGCCCGCTCAATAAACAGAGGTGCCGACCGCCCAGGCTGATGCCGGCATCAAGCAGATGGTCGGGATCAGGAACTCTAGGCTTCAAATAATGGATAAAGCTCGGCATAGACACTAATCAAGTGCTTCCACAGGTCTTACACGCTCTTCTCATGGCCGCTTTGTGTCCTCTTGCATGCCTTGCTGGATATAGCAGGTAGGTTGATGGGTGCTTGTGGGGTGCTGAATGTGGGTAATTATAAATTTCAAAAAGGCACAGGGATACCCCAAGGACTCACATTGGGCTTAGGGGCACACAATTATTGCTGCTTGCACGTTGGTGATAGCATTTGCATACTGATGAGTGCCCTTGCATTAGAACGAAGCTGCATGGATGGGAGCATGTGCATTCCACACCCCAGCGCTGTTCTCAGAGCCTTGGCAGCTCCAAGCTACAGAGGTTCAATCAGTTTGTGCTTCATGCATAACTGCACATGTGCATGGTTACAGCAAGCAGTGGAAAGAGTTGTTGTGTTGTGGTCTGAGTGCACAGCCACGTTGTGCATCACATCGTAGGCAGACAAGCAGCAAAAACAGCACATATTCTCATCCTCCAGCAGGGATTCACAGCAGTTTTTGATACAAGTTGCAGTGGATGCTTCCCTCCTGCCCCACATGTTCAGTCATTGCAGGAGAGGTCTGCTGGGAGTAGCCAACTGGTGAAAGACAGCTCTGCCGAAAGTTGGTGAAAACAGCCATTTTGCAGGTACTTGTCCAAAAACACAGAATCACTTCCTCCGCCACCCCATAGCAGAGCTCCTGGCAGTAAAGGCCATGACTGTGCACTTACTAGCTGTCTCACACTATTGAATAAGCTTTGGGACCCAGGGCTTGCACACATGAGGCCAGTCAGCATGGTCAAAGAAAGTCCAGATCAAAAAGACGTGCCGAAAACCCACCCCCTGAGCACGCCCGCTTCAACTACATTGTAGAATAGACTCAGACAAAGCTAACAAGCATTGCCAGACCTCAAATAGATGTCTGTGGAGGGAGAAACTTGAATTTACGCATGCTACTCCCGCGGGCTAGTGCGTCCACGTCCCGGGGCGTTGGCACATTTTGGAAGCAGCAGCGGCCTTCCAGACAGCTCCACATATTTTGGGAGGCCCAAACCCTGCTCCTTGCTGTCTTTCCTTATCCTCCTTTCATGTACAACGTGCGTTTGGGTATGGGTGACACAACATGGGTGCCTGCAAGCCCGTCGGAAGAGTTACCAGGAAGCAAGGTGGAATTCCCCAAATTGCATGTTGCAGCTTGCACACCACTAACGACGCATTGAACCAAACAGCCACATGGCATGCTGAGGGAAAGCAAATCGACATACTGCGGTGCACATGCTATAGAGGGCAGTGCCAAGTGCAAGCCCTGCGGTGCCAAGGAACAGGATCCATGCAGGCTGCACGGGGTCATGAATGATCCCGAATGCTGTATCCAAGGCTCACTGCCCGAGGCACTCAGTCAAAGCTGGAGAACATCCTTGCACTGTGGGCATGCACAGCAGCAAGTTTGGGCAGTCCTTCCACATGACATTGTGGGCACTGTATAGGTCTCTCTCACAGCAGCATGGCTCTGTCAAAAGACCTCGCCTATGGCAGATGCTCAGCAGTTGGTCCTAGGAACGTCTTTTTGTACCACAGTGATCCGGCATGTGGCAGTGGCCGAGTGAAAGGGCGAATTGAACCCTCTGACGCGCAGGCCCCGCCGAATCCTTGCGAGCTTTTAGCGTGTATATGAATAGTAGACATGCTCTACTACACGTACGTAAGGGCCTTATTGTTGCAGCACGCGTAAGCCGTGTTTTGCACATCGATCTTCAATGCGCCTATCTGCTGTGTGAACATGGACGCAGCGGCACAGCAACACATAACAGTCGTCAAAATGGCACTTAATATATTATAGTGAGATGTTTGAATGCTCCTGTATGACTGTTTGACGTTTGTACTGTCGCCCGCTCAATAAACAGAGGTGCCGACCGCCCAGGCTGATGCCGGCATCAAGCAGATGGTCGGGATCAGGAACTCTAGGCTTCAAATAATGGATAAAGCTCGGCATAGACACTAATCAAGTGCTTCCACAGGTCTTACACGCTCTTCTCATGGCCGCTTTGTGTCCTCTTGCATGCCTTGCTGGATATAGCAGGTAGGTTGATGGGTGCTTGTGGGGTGCTGAATGTGGGTAATTATAAATTTCAAAAAGGCACAGGGATACCCCAAGGACTCACATTGGGCTTAGGGGCACACAATTATTGCTGCTTGCACGTTGGTGATAGCATTTGCATACTGATGAGTGCCCTTGCATTAGAACGAAGCTGCATGGATGGGAGCATGTGCATTCCACACCCCAGCGCTGTTCTCAGAGCCTTGGCAGCTCCAAGCTACAGAGGTTCAATCAGTTTGTGCTTCATGCATAACTGCACATGTGCATGGTTACAGCAAGCAGTGGAAAGAGTTGTTGTGTTGTGGTCTGAGTGCACAGCCACGTTGTGCATCACATCGTAGGCAGACAAGCAGCAAAAACAGCACATATTCTCATCCTCCAGCAGGGATTCACAGCAGTTTTTGATACAAGTTGCAGTGGATGCTTCCCTCCTGCCCCACATGTTCAGTCATTGCAGGAGAGGTCTGCTGGGAGTAGCCAACTGGTGAAAGACAGCTCTGCCGAAAGTTGGTGAAAACAGCCATTTTGCAGGTACTTGTCCAAAAACACAGAATCACTTCCTCCGCCACCCCATAGCAGAGCTCCTGGCAGTAAAGGCCATGACTGTGCACTTACTAGCTGTCTCACACTATTGAATAAGCTTTGGGACCCAGGGCTTGCACACATGAGGCCAGTCAGCATGGTCAAAGAAAGTCCAGATCAAAAAGACGTGCCGAAAACCCACCCCCTGAGCACGCCCGCTTCAACTACATTGTAGAATAGACTCAGACAAAGCTAACAAGCATTGCCAGACCTCAAATAGATGTCTGTGGAGGGAGAAACTTGAATTTACGCATGCTACTCCCGCGGGCTAGTGCGTCCACGTCCCGGGGCGTTGGCACATTTTGGAAGCAGCAGCGGCCTTCCAGACAGCTCCACATATTTTGGGAGGCCCAAACCCTGCTCCTTGCTGTCTTTCCTTATCCTCCTTTCATGTACAACGTGCGTTTGGGTATGGGTGACACAACATGGGTGCCTGCAAGCCCGTCGGAAGAGTTACCAGGAAGCAAGGTGGAATTCCCCAAATTGCATGTTGCAGCTTGCACACCACTAACGACGCATTGAACCAAACAGCCACATGGCATGCTGAGGGAAAGCAAATCGACATACTGCGGTGCACATGCTATAGAGGGCAGTGCCAAGTGCAAGCCCTGCGGTGCCAAGGAACAGGATCCATGCAGGCTGCACGGGGTCATGAATGATCCCGAATGCTGTATCCAAGGCTCACTGCCCGAGGCACTCAGTCAAAGCTGGAGAACATCCTTGCACTGTGGGCATGCACAGCAGCAAGTTTGGGCAGTCCTTCCACATGACATTGTGGGCACTGTATAGGTCTCTCTCACAGCAGCATGGCTCTGTCAAAAGACCTCGCCTATGGCAGATGCTCAGCAGTTGGTCCTAGGAACGTCTTTTTGTACCACAGTGATCCGGCATGTGGCAGTGGCCGAGTGAAAGGGCGAATTGAACCCTCTGACGCGCAGGCCCCGCCGAATCCTTGCGAGCTTTTAGCGTGTATATGAATAGTAGACATGCTCTACTACACGTACGTAAGGGCCTTATTGTTGCAGCACGCGTAAGCCGTGTTTTGCACATCGATCTTCAATGCGCCTATCTGCTGTGTGAACATGGACGCAGCGGCACAGCAACACATAACAGTCGTCAAAATGGCACTTAATATATTATAGTGAGATGTTTGAATGCTCCTGTATGACTGTTTGACGTTTGTACTGTCGCCCGCTCAATAAACAGAGGTGCCGACCGCCCAGGCTGATGCCGGCATCAAGCAGATGGTCGGGATCAGGAACTCTAGGCTTCAAATAATGGATAAAGCTCGGCATAGACACTAATCAAGTGCTTCCACAGGTCTTACACGCTCTTCTCATGGCCGCTTTGTGTCCTCTTGCATGCCTTGCTGGATATAGCAGGTAGGTTGATGGGTGCTTGTGGGGTGCTGAATGTGGGTAATTATAAATTTCAAAAAGGCACAGGGATACCCCAAGGACTCACATTGGGCTTAGGGGCACACAATTATTGCTGCTTGCACGTTGGTGATAGCATTTGCATACTGATGAGTGCCCTTGCATTAGAACGAAGCTGCATGGATGGGAGCATGTGCATTCCACACCCCAGCGCTGTTCTCAGAGCCTTGGCAGCTCCAAGCTACAGAGGTTCAATCAGTTTGTGCTTCATGCATAACTGCACATGTGCATGGTTACAGCAAGCAGTGGAAAGAGTTGTTGTGTTGTGGTCTGAGTGCACAGCCACGTTGTGCATCACATCGTAGGCAGACAAGCAGCAAAAACAGCACATATTCTCATCCTCCAGCAGGGATTCACAGCAGTTTTTGATACAAGTTGCAGTGGATGCTTCCCTCCTGCCCCACATGTTCAGTCATTGCAGGAGAGGTCTGCTGGGAGTAGCCAACTGGTGAAAGACAGCTCTGCCGAAAGTTGGTGAAAACAGCCATTTTGCAGGTACTTGTCCAAAAACACAGAATCACTTCCTCCGCCACCCCATAGCAGAGCTCCTGGCAGTAAAGGCCATGACTGTGCACTTACTAGCTGTCTCACACTATTGAATAAGCTTTGGGACCCAGGGCTTGCACACATGAGGCCAGTCAGCATGGTCAAAGAAAGTCCAGATCAAAAAGACGTGCCGAAAACCCACCCCCTGAGCACGCCCGCTTCAACTACATTGTAGAATAGACTCAGACAAAGCTAACAAGCATTGCCAGACCTCAAATAGATGTCTGTGGAGGGAGAAACTTGAATTTACGCATGCTACTCCCGCGGGCTAGTGCGTCCACGTCCCGGGGCGTTGGCACATTTTGGAAGCAGCAGCGGCCTTCCAGACAGCTCCACATATTTTGGGAGGCCCAAACCCTGCTCCTTGCTGTCTTTCCTTATCCTCCTTTCATGTACAACGTGCGTTTGGGTATGGGTGACACAACATGGGTGCCTGCAAGCCCGTCGGAAGAGTTACCAGGAAGCAAGGTGGAATTCCCCAAATTGCATGTTGCAGCTTGCACACCACTAACGACGCATTGAACCAAACAGCCACATGGCATGCTGAGGGAAAGCAAATCGACATACTGCGGTGCACATGCTATAGAGGGCAGTGCCAAGTGCAAGCCCTGCGGTGCCAAGGAACAGGATCCATGCAGGCTGCACGGGGTCATGAATGATCCCGAATGCTGTATCCAAGGCTCACTGCCCGAGGCACTCAGTCAAAGCTGGAGAACATCCTTGCACTGTGGGCATGCACAGCAGCAAGTTTGGGCAGTCCTTCCACATGACATTGTGGGCACTGTATAGGTCTCTCTCACAGCAGCATGGCTCTGTCAAAAGACCTCGCCTATGGCAGATGCTCAGCAGTTGGTCCTAGGAACGTCTTTTTGTACCACAGTGCAAGACAGATTGGCCCCGTACGTGCCACAAACTCAGCATCCATGTTTGATATATCTAACATGAATGGCGAATGAAGAGATGATATTGGAAATGAGCTAAGGTGTGGCGCTGCTGATACGTGTACATCTATGCCGTCGCTCAACTCCTTGTCACAACCCACTCCCGGCCAGACGTTTTCCTCTTTATACCCACAAACTTCCCAGCCGTCCCACACCATAATTATCTTGGAAATCAAACATAGCACACAAGTAAACGTCGCAATCAGGTCTGGTCGCAATGCACCTGTCGGCACGCACCCGAGTAGTAAATGCCGTTCCGCTGCCATCGTCACTTTTCTTGGTTCCAGCACTGGATGACGAATCCTGCTTTATCGTCCGGGCGCTTTCCTGCTTTAAAGTATATCCACGATCAACGGGCTCTGGTCGCATCCCCACCATCCATATTGGCGGCTGGGTCAGCAACTTCCTCATCCGCTTCTGTAATCAGTCTGGGTGGGTCCGCCGAATGGTAGTGAGCCTAATTATATATTTGGTAAGCAAACAAAGCAAACAAATTTATTAAGTTGTGGCAACCGCAAGAGGGCTGCTAGGTCGAATCGACCAAACGGCACCTTCTCCCAAGCCGATGCACCATGTGGTAGACCACCAACCAAATATGTTTGTTTGTTTGTTTGTCACCGACCAAAAATGATACCCAAACATGTATCCATCTGGGAAACTTCAACCAGTTCGTCACCAGAAAAATCATCAGAATGATCAGAAAGCAACCATCATTATCAGACTCCAAAATGAAACATATAATCAAATACCTCCCAAAAGCAAGACATCTGGTAACTCCACAGCATTCAGTGCCACCAGACTGGTGGCAATACCAACAGACACGACTGGAGATGGGCACGAACTTTACCTAGGCCGCAAGACCAAGGCCAAGAGAGAATCCTTCCAATGCAGGAATAAGAAAACCCGTCGTCCCCTTTTTTTACAATCCACTGGTTGGTTCGCATGACATGACCACTCATCCTTGGGCAATTCCTTAGGCCTTGAATGTCAGAAACACCAACCCGTGCAGACGCTTTTACAACGCACTTCAGAACCGCACGACACCTACTCTTTCCCCTTGTGGCCTGGTTGTTACTCTTAGTTATCCCCCTTCTGCTGCAGCTGCTTGCAGATTTTCTTGTGCTCTTTCCAGTGTCCCACTTGACACTCACGACCGCAATAGCGAGCCACCTGGCACCCCAGGCACGTCTTACACCCCGTCGCCATCTCTGCCATCCCCTGCAGGTTCAGGCATGCAGGGTTGTTACACCCCACAGGCACAGGAACCTCCTGCTGCAGCAGCTTGCACAACCCAATCACATCCTGGAGCACCATCAGCTGTACCTGCTCATCCTCGACATCCTCACCGTTGCTACGGACAGCAAATGGCCACCTTCCCTTGAGCTGCTCTAGCTGATCCACAACAGCAGCAGGCAGGCCCTCCTGAGGAAGCCGAAACTTGGAGCTGCTAGGTAGCTGCCTTGCTGCTGCTGCCTGTGCACGAGCACCAGCAGAGCTGGCAGCAGAAGGGTCGCTACTGGAGGGAGATGCTGTATCAGCATGTTCTGCAGTGGCTGCTGACTGCTGGTCTCCAGTAGCTGCTGCTGTTGCTGTTTCATGCCACTCACTCAGTCGCTTGTGCAAGGACAGAGCCACTGCAGTCATGCCACTTGCGCCTTTCATGTAAAATGCACCGGTTTGTCTGATGGCTGATTGCACAGCTCTGCTACTGTCACTGGTGCTGCGGCCACCGCCCCTGCCAGGTGCCCCGCTGCTGCTGCTCCTGCTGCTCGTATCCTGCTTGCCCTTGGAATCAGACTCCGTAGTGCTGCTGCTGCTGGTATCCTGCTTGCCCTTGGAATCAGACTCTATAGTGCTGCTGCTGCTGCTGGTATCCTGCTTGCCCTTGGAATCAGACTCCATAGTGCTGCAGCTGCTGCTGGTATCCTGCTTGCCCTTAGAATCAGACTCGGTAGTGCTGCTGCTGCTGGTATCCTGCTTGCCCTTGGAATCAGACTCAGTGGTGCTGCTGCTGCTGGTATCCTGCTTGCCCTTGGAATCAAATTCCGTAGTGCTGCTGCTGCTGCTGCTGCTGGTATCCTGCTTGCCCTTGGAATCAGACATCATAGTGCTGCTGCTGCTGATATCCTGCTTGCCGTTGGGATTGGACTGCGTAGTGCTGCTGCTGGCCGCTACTGTGGCACGTTGCTGGATGCACTTCAGCAACTGCTCTGACATGGCCTCTACTGCTCTAGACACCCACACCAGCACCATGATGTCAAAGTTGCTGCTGCTGCACGACAGATCAGCCAATAACTCGAGAGAGGCCATCTCGGCTCGCAGGTTTGGCACCAGACTGGCCAACCGGCACCTCTGGATGTTTTGGATGGGCTGGAGGCTGTAAAGCACGTCCTGCACCCAGCTCACCATCAGCTGAAGGTCACCACATCCTTCACTAGCCTCTGTTGCTGCTGCTGCCATCACTGGAGGTAACCTGATGATGAAAGCCTTGACCCAGCTTGCCATTGCCGAAGTGTAGGCCTTGATGTGCTGCTTTGTGCTGAAGAGCTCCTGCCACTCATTGCCCAGGAAGTTCTTGCAGTCCACTAGAACACCCAGCCGGAGCAGGTCCGAGAGCTCCATACTGGTGTGTGTGCGGCAGGCCAGGTCCATCAGGCTGTAGAAGGCCAAGGGGTTGCTGGATACAAGGCGAGCCAATCTGCCCTTCTCCACTGCAGAACATCGAACATATGAAGAGAGAGTTTGTCATTAGGTTCCACAGTAGGGCAAAAATGGAAGCCAGCAGTAACCCTGGGCAAGCCTAAATGCAAAACAAAGAGATCTCCGTAGGATTGCTCTCTGATGCCTGAGCTCCCGCTGCTAGGACCCTGCTTAAAAAACAGGGTGGAGCTTTGGAGCTGTCTCTCGTTAGTACCACATGCTAAGGCTCACCTCTTGCCATCTGTGGCAGAAAGCTGTCAGGCACCGGCTGGTTGCACCAACTGCAACGCCCTCTCCCCATGCAAATCCTGTTCCCTTTGCTGAACACAGCAAGCTATAATGATACAAGCATGCACCAGGCAAAAGGGGTGGGCCCTAGCATAGACGGAAAACACTAACATGCAGAAGCCGCTAACAAAGGCAAAATCTCATGGTTGTGCCGATGCATTGTTGCAAACAGAGGTGGAACTGTATGCTTAACTGCAGGGGCCCATGCGTCTCAAATGGGCAGTGGTGTCCAAGCAAAAGACACAGCCTATACATCAGCCAAAGACAGTACTACTCACCTCCAATGCTTAGAAACACTCCTTGCAAGAGGGAGTGCCAAGAGGACACACCCTCTTGTGTTGTGGGCTCCCACTCTGCTAGCAGCCACAGCAACTGGAGCAGCTGTTCTCCATCAGTAGTATAGAAGGACACAAGCTGCTCTGGTGCAAGGCAAGTAGCAGCTGCATCCACGACATTGGCAACTGCTAGAAACCATGAATCACCCATTTTCCTATTGGAGCACAGCCACCCCGCCAATTCCAGCAGCAGCTGCATGATGGATATGGTACCCAACGCTGACAGGTCCCCATCTCTCCCACTGCCTGTAACCCCACCCCCATTCTGAGCTACTCCAGCCACCAGCAAGGTATCAGCTCCTTTCCCTGCCCCTCCCGCTGCCTGTGCTGTTGCTCCCGCTGACAGTGCTGCTGTTCCCGCTGCCGGCGCTGCCCCTGCTGATGCTGCTCCCGCTGATGATGTAGACTGTGTTGCTGATTGCCCAGGTGCAGCTCCGGTAGTGCGGTTATCTGCATGGCTGCTTAGCGCATGTATTAAGATCCCACAGGAAGTATGGTACATTCCCAACAGCATGCAGCAGGCATCGTCACTGCTGGGGTTTGAGTTCTCAAGCAGTACCGCCCCACATTGCTGCTCCAGCCACGCTGCATGAGCTGCAATGGCCTTCTTCCCACCAGCAACAGTGATGGCCTCATGATAGGGAGGGAGGAGAAGCAGGGGAAAGCTCATTGAAGCCACTACCACCCTTGCTGCCTTACTGCTGCTGCTGCTTGCATTGTTCCCGCTGCTAGCCTTGCTTTCACCCCGGCCACCACCACCACTGCTGCTACTGCTTCTGCTGCGTACCCCATCACCCTGGTCTGCTGATGCCCAAGCAGCACTCCTACGGGATTGCCAGGCAGCATGCTGCTTATGAAGGTACTGAGCTAACCCTGCCAGCTGCGTCAAAGCAGCATCTGTCAGCCCAGGGCAAGGAAACAGCACCTCAGAGCCTGTGCCAGCTAGAGAGTTTGGCTTGAACTTATATGCCAGCATGCACATTGACTGTGCCATGCGAGCCAGCTGCTCTGTCAGGTCGCAGTGGCCCGGGTCCCTGCTGCTTGGCTGTGCTGACATATCCACTACGTACTGCAAGTGGATGCCACTGAGCCCAGCAATGTAAGGCATGCATGGCGGGAGTCCTGGGGCATTCCGGCAATTGCCAGTTTTCCAAATGTGGAAGCAGTTCTGGCACAGGTACCAGAGATTAGCAGCTATTGCAGCACTGAACTCCTTTGGCTTAATCTCAAGGAGCGCCCGCAGGAGTCCTTGCACGCCATGTAGGAACCCTGAAGAGAGTGGAAGGACAGGCAGGTAGAAGACAAGCAGGTAACTGAGTTCATTACTCAATGCTGTATGACAATGGCTGTTCTTCTCATAACTGGAGCTTACACCCCTGCGTTAATCTGAGGCGATCATGGTCCATGATGGTAACTTCCGTGCCAGCTGGTTGGGTGATTGCGCGGGGGACCGCTATGAGTTCAAAGATGGAAGTCACAAATGCTCAGCAACCATCTCACTGCCATAAATCAAGAAATACATCTACTCTTTAGCCTATGCCAAACGTTTGTGTGTGCGAGACAGAGAGAAAAGGGCATGTTATCCCTGTGTTCTTGCATCTCCAATTCGCCTCAAAGCATCCATGCAAAGGTCTTAAATGTCCTTCCCTTGGGGTGTATTCACTCCTTAGGACCAACTGCAAAGCTGTGCAACTGCTACCGCGACAAGCCAAAAAGGGAAAGCAATTACCAGAAAGCCAAAGAATATGAACGCAAGCGCTGCTGGTGGCTACTCACCTGAAGCATGCAGCTGGTGCAGGAACTTGTATGCTGTCTCAGTGTCAGGAGTAAGAGCTTGCTGTGCGAGAATCATTCGTATGACGGTAAGCAGTCGTGCCCAGACATTGTAACACAGGCTTGAATTAGGCATCATGAGTTTGTCAGGCTGCTGCTGCAGCCAGGTGGCCAGCGTGACGACCATCAGAGTAGCTTCTGAGGTGACAGCATCATCTGCTGTCTGCTTGTTGATGGTATTGGAGTCTGGTAGCAGGCGTAGGGTGGTCACAAGCAGCTCGTGCAGGGGGCCTTGAGTAGGAGGAGGAAAAGGAGCATCCTCATCCAAGAAGCGAAGGGCTTTGGTTGGTGACCAGGTATTCTTAAATGACTGAAGTCTGGCATGTGATGATCCCATGGCAGACATGATAAACATGTCAGACATGGTGACAGAGCTTGGACCTGTGTCAAGCATGGACACCACTTAGCAAAAGGAATGGACAAAAACCTAGAACATACCTCTAAGTCAAGTGTGCGCTCAGCGATTCAGGTGCCTTTGTTCAAGCTGGCTCCTTTCGCTGGAACTGCTTGTATTACACATTGTTGTAGCATGAATCATCTGCGGGACAATCCTTGAATATCATGATTTGCAAGCAAGCAAGCAAGCACGGACCAAGTGCCATGAGGTGTCTCCTCGCATAGACAATGTCACAGCAGCGTAAGATGGGTGATCAGAGTACCGTACAGTGTCAGCCCTTCTTTGCTCAGGCAAGCAGTTACAGGCTCCCAGATCTTCACTCAACAGCAGCTTACCCACTTTACTTCAGCTCCTTAGCAGGCTAGCCTTCAAAACGTATGGACTACAGTGCAAGTGTCCGTATCACTAGGTGCTGATGAACAGGGCTTCGGTACCAGCTGCAAGTCAAGGTTCCTGCATGCCATGGCAAAGAAGAATCCGTTGAGACCTGACAGACAGATCGCGTGCAGATATTGACAACAATTCGGCACGCATAACACCTGCTTGCATGCTACCTACCGTACCGAATGGATCGGAAGGAGCATGAGGTGTACAGAAGCTAGTCAGGGTAAGTACAGATACAGATACAGAGCTACAGATAACATGTAGCTATCGAGCCTCATGCCCTCTGCTGTCGTATGCCACGCAGCTTGAAGGAGCGTCATGATTAGCAACTGCAACGCCTTGCCTTTTATGGTCGCAAGTTTGCACGTCTTGGTTGGGGGTGATGGATGGCACCAGGGGAAGTGAGCATGAACTTGAAGGGGCAGCCTAGCCCGGCTTTATATTTCCATGTGATCTCCCACTAGCAAAGGCACTTCGGACGACACCAGGCTTTCAACATGACGTCTATAGTAGTCGCTAACAGTGTAACAACTGCTGAATCAAGGTCTGCTGAGTTGCCAGCGGCTGATTAGTCATTTGCAACCAGACTCAAGCAGCAATTTCTCCGAGAGACTACCCATGTAACATTAATGCATGTGTTGTATATTTGTATGAAGACTTCTGAACCGGTGTCACCAGAGGAAAGTCAAAGCGGTTTGTCACCGGACTCGGCTTCCAAAATGTTCGCAGAACCATTCCAGACGCTTATGAATTGGTCGTGAGGACCATTCTCGACTTGCATGGAACGTTGACATACATTGCACTAGCCTGATCCTTTAATCCAGGTCCAGGCCCGCTTCTCTCGGCACCCCCTGCTCTCACGACATCGCCACTCATCCTTGGGCCTCAGCCAAACAGTAATACGTTCAGTTCCTGACACAACAGCCTTCCAATCCGTTCATGACAGCCTTACGATCGCACCAGAACACCACAACCAGCCAAGCAATCAGACAGGTACACAACCATGCCCTACTGCCCCTTCTTGGGCTGGTGCTGCAGCTGCTGCTTGCAGATCTTCTCGTGCTATAACAAAGCCCCAACTGACACTCGCGACTGCAGTACAGCGCCAACTGGCACCCAATGCAAGCCCTCCATGCCATGCCATTTCTGGACCCCCTGCAGGTTCAAGCATGCAGAGTGGTTACTCCATCCCCACAGGCACATGAACCCCCTGCTGCGGCAGCTGGCACAGCCTTAAACACCTCCTGGAACCGCCATAAGCTGCACCTGCTAGTCCTCCACGGGCCCGTCATTGCTAAACGCATGGAAGGGTCACCTGTCCTTGAGCTGCTTCAGCTGAGCCCCAACAACAGGCACGCCTTTCCATAGAAGCAGAACCCGCCATTGCCAACCACTTGCATCCAAGCACCAGCATTACTCTCCTTATCATGATCTATGCTTGTCAGCCCAATGCTCCAGCTTCCCTATGCTTGTCAGCCCACTGCTTTAGGTCCCTATCAGGATCTATGCTTGTCAGCCCACTGCTGCAGCTGCTCCAACCGTGCTGGTAGGTCCACTAGGAGAGACTTGTCCACCACAGCTCCATCCTCCAGCGCCAGTGCTGCCAGAAGCTCTCCTACATCAGGGCCCTGCATGCGACCCTGAAACAACAAACAGCAGCGGCAGCAGCAATACGACATGTTGCAGTCAGTATAAACTCATATTGCATTCGGTTCCACCGTCACCGCAGCAGCAGCAACACTTGTCGCAGCAGAATGTGCAGAGAGGAAAACATGTTGCAGCAGAAGGCGCAGAGAGGAAAACAAATATCCCCACAGCAACAGCATTGATTATCTGCACTCTTCACACTGCCAAATTTGACTGATGCTGCCAGCAGGCTGCAGGCCCTGCAGGGCCCAGTGCTGTGCATTGACACTTTTTACATACGTATATTCCCCACCTACAAGCTCAATACCCTCCCTGCAAACAGCGCGGTCGCATCAAATGCAGCAGAGCATATACCTGTTTGCCTACTTGCTCGCTACTGAACCCTGGGGGCCAGCAGCAGCCATCACAGCAAAACCAGACTGGCCTTGGTAGATCATGTTAGATCCCTTCACTGAAAGTGACATTGCACAGGCTAGGCTGCACCAGCTATACGTCCCTGGCAGCTGCCCCATGCTGCCCTTCACAGATCAGTGGCAGACTCCAAAGCCAAATCAGCTATTACTGCTCTCTACCAACCACCTGCTCAGGTTCATGCTCTTGCACGGGACCAAAAGCTGTGCAGTGGTCCATCTCAATCTTTAGCTATCTCTTCATGCACATTGTGACCACCACCCTAAACTCTATTCACCTCCCAAAGCCATGGACAAGAAGCTATTCAAGCTGAACAGTCTTGCCACGATCTCCCAAGAACCCCATGTCTAACATACATCTACCAGTACCTCTGCCCACCAGGGCCCACTCCCTTAACATATGCAAGTAAAGGAATTTGCCCCTTCTCTGCGTAGTTCTCCCTCTCTCTCTCCCCCTCTGCTCACCACCCACCCCAACAAACTACTTAAATTCATGCCATGAGCTCTGCATGACCGAAACCTGTGCCATGAGCTATCTCATACGTCACTGCATGCACGACATAGGACCAAGCATTCTATGGCCCTTAGAAGGGACCCCCAAACCCGACAACCCACTAACCCCTCTTACCGTGAAGCAGACCCGCATGGGCATGAACAGCCGCTTCCCCTTGCGCTTCTGTGCCTTGCCCACTGAGTTGATCCACTTCTTGAACACTGCTGGTCCTCCTGCTACTGCTGCTGCTAGGTCTCCACTGCTGTTGGCAGCCAGCACAACATCCACCACCTCCAGGAAGTTATCCTCAAAGATCTGCAAAGCACAGAGCAAAAGAATGGGTAGAGGCGGTTGGTCCTAGGATGGGTATGAAGTATACTGCAAATATGTTTGGTTGATAGTTACTCCAAAATCTGGAGAGCACCCTGTAGCTGACCTCTGCCCATATGGTTTGGGACAGCAGTTGTGGCACATGGTCTTGTTGCCGCTGCTGCTGTTGCTTGTTGTCTGAAGCAGCAGAGTAAGTTGCGAAGCCATGTGACCCTGCTTCTGCTGCTGCTTTATGATTTGCGCTAGCTTGACCTGAGAGCCCATGGCTTTCTGTTGCCCTGTCACTTGCCAATTTCAAGAGGGCCCCAGGACTCTGCCTGCGCTGCAGGGCGACGCTTATATTCAGAAAGAGGCTGTCCGCCCCTCTTATGACACAATATGCACGGTGTATGTGCTTGTTGACCACATGTCTCCTTGTCCACCTGTCCACCTGTCTTCCCCGCCCTCTTAGGCACCCCTGCTCACCGGCTTGAAAGCTTCTGATGCTGTTGTGTCCTCTAGTGGGTAGCCGAAGAGAGCTGGCACCTGCTCTGAAGCATCTTTGACCAGATCACAACTGCCTTTGACCAAACCTGCTACTGCTGCTGCAAAGGGGCTGTCTGCCTTAGCCAAGAGCCCAGCATCCACCAGGCCCTGGGCGAGCATAGACACAAGCTCATCCTCTGCAATAGCAATAGACGTCATGTCGTCAGTCCAACAAGTCCTGAGAGTCACTGCTGGGAGTGGGTGAGTTTGGGGGGGGGGGGGGGGGGAGGGGGGGGGACGGGGGGCGGGCACTTCTGGCAGGTGGCTACGGGGGATGATGATGGTTTTCAAATTCCGTTGATACAGTCCAAGTTTCACTAGCCCAGCAACCTAGCATCCAGCAGACAGTGGGCCATCAATGATACAAGCGCTTCCTCTCAGATTGCAATAGAACTGGTTCTACTTAAGCTAGGGGGCTCTTCCATTAGGCTGGGGTGAAGCCTTCAGCACTTCAACATTATTCATAGACAGAAGTCCTACCTCAGTTGGAACGTCGGTCCTGGAAAGGGAAGCTTTTGTCTGTGCATTCATGCAGACTAATAACTCATTAGACCAGAAACCCAGGGCATGCGCCAGACACGGGACTGCATGGAGGTAAGCCCCTCTTTTGCAAGTAAAATTGCAAATGGTAATGCAGCACTTAAACATAGACAGGTCTTACTGATGCATCTGAGCACTTCAAAATCTATAATGAGCAGAACAAGAGTGATTTGGATGGCAGTATAGTTGTGTTTGTACAAGCTGTAGTGAACACTTGAAGGAGCTGTGGCAGGACACTTGAAGAAGTACAAGCAGGCTTGGAAAAGCTGTAAGGATGCAGCCCCACAAGAAGTTTCAGAGTTGGAGATGTTGTAGCAGTAAAATTGACCCTGTGACAGTCGAAGAAGTTGTGGCAGTGCACTGTAGGAAGCTGCAGCAATACACCGAAAGAGTTGCACAAGTAGAACCCGAAACCCACTTGCTGCAGCTGAAAGGGCTTTAGCAGTCCCATTAAAAAAACACAAACAGAGTCAAAGAAGCTGCAGCTGTACAGTCAACCATATGCAAGCAACCCTGCTTAGGCCCCCCTCCATGTGACCACATTTCCCCTTTCCTTGCACCTATTATACCCCCTGACCTGGTAGTGACCGCAGATGTTGACCATTCATCCATGCCAGTTTGACTTTGTCAAAGACAGCTGGGCTCTTGGTGATGCGGTCCAAAGTAAAAGCCTGCTGCAGCTCCTCCACTGAGTAGATCTCCTTCTCACTGCCATCATTCCAACCCAGGAGGGAAAGGTAGTTCACCATGGCAGGAGCTAGGTAACCCTGCAGTGTGGTTTTGAGGGTTCAGGAATAGCCATGTGGGTTTTAAAACTATAGTGAGGTAGGCCACCTATTACAAGCTCGCAAACCCTGCGGATAGATACAATGGCAACCTTGTGACATCACAAACGCCCGCCGTCAACCTAAAAAGCAACAGCAATGCCTGGTTCTTGCTGGTTCATGAGCCCATACCGCCAATTCCACAAGCTGTGACTGCTCTGACGGGTCCCAGGTGCAGCAAAGCAGGTTACTGGCTTTTGAAGGGCCACCCGAATGATTGCGAGCAGTACCTAGCACCAGTGGCATCGTTGATAGCTGAAGCCAGAAAACTAAAGACAGGTTGCTAAGCGGATGTACCAGCCCTTTGGAGCCACAGACAGCCATTGGGTCACTTGAGAAAGTGACCTAGCCACCGGGTAACGAGGATCTGATGTGCATGTGATGTAGGTTGATCATACTAGCTAAGTCACCATGGAGCAAGGGGTGACACAGCACTCTCGCAACCAGACATATTATCCCATGCAACCCGAGCAACATACCTTAATGCATACATCCCGTAACCCGTGGAAGTGCTAAACCCTAGCCCCACTCCCTCTTGTCTGCTGCTTCGACCCATACTTAAAGCAGTCACATGAGAGCCGCAAAACACCATACATCTCAGGTATCCTAACGCCTGTACGGCTCCACCATCAGCTGCTAATTCCTCTCCCGGAATGTGCAGCCTGAGGAAAACATATTCCCTGGGGCCAACGCATGTACCAGCCCACCCTTCCGAAAGGCAACTCAACCCTCATTTTCCATGCTGTTCCACCATTCCTACTGAACCCCACTCCTTGTCCCCCCTTCCTGAACATGATCTTATCATAAAATACTGCATACAGGGTGGCCTCCTTTCCCACTTGCTGCTTCTACTATCCCACTGAGAATAGTTACTTAGACCCCCCGAAAAAAGAGACATTCCTTCATTGCCCGCTAAACCCTAACCACCTTCCCATAGAACTAGACCCTAGCCCCTCCTTCCCTCACCTGTTGCTTTGACCTCTGCCACTGAAATTGCTTCATACCCTTGCCCCCATGCCTCCAAGGGGTATAGGGTTTCCAGTGTCCCTGACCACCACCTTGTAAACGCTACACCTCCCAACCCCCCACCCCCTTTCTCTTGCCATTTGCTGGAATTCTCTCAGTAAAATTGCACCTCTAGAGACCCAAAGACACTAGCCCACCCTCATCCTACCGAACACTAACCACTGTCCCTAAAGTACTTGCTCCCCCTCATCCTACAGCACCTGATACACCTTCCTTGAAATCCCTATACCCTAGCCCCCAAGTCTCCCTCACCTGCTGCTTGAACTCTCCCACAGATGTGGCTCCATGTCTCTTAGACAGCTTGCTCTTATCAGGTGCCAGGATGAGTGACATGTGACCAAACACTGGGGGAGTAAAACCTAGGGCATTATAGATCAACACCTAGCAGAACAACAGCAGGAGCAGGGAGGGGGAATGCAAGCAATATCGTAAGCACTCACCAAGTCTTCTGCTATTGCATATACATGTATATTGCTAAATTGTGCCATATGGAGGTTCCACACATGCGGCGCGACTCCCATAACACCAATCAATCAAAACACAAAGCCATTTATACCCATGGCCAAACAGACCAAGGCCGTCTAAACACCAGGCTCTCAATAAAACTTCATAAAGCCGCAAAACGCATGGTGGAGTTGCCCACACACAAGCTGAGGGTAGATGCAATGACGTTGCCGACAACAGATGTTGCTCAGATCAGAAGGTGTGAATTAAATGGGAACGATGTGTGAGTGACCTCAGGCCTATCGATCAGTACACATATTTGTGATTCATGTCCTTTAGCCATTGATAAAGTATACATCATTGGTCATCGCAGCTCCATCTTTTGCTGTGGATCCACTCATAACACCTCAACAAAGTGTTGAGAGATAGAGACGGAACTACACCTCAAAAAAGGAAACAGCTGACTATGCAGCTTAGGAGCCATGCAGCAACTGCTGCATCACCTTCAATCTGTGTAAGTCAATAGTGACAAGGACACCGCTTCATCAGGAAAGACACTGCACATGAGGGTAGCTGGCATGAGCCGCGTGGCATCACACCCACCCTAGGATGACCTCAGTCCTATCAACTGCTGCACATGAGTGTAATGGACTTCACGATGTCCTCTCGCAACTGAAGTTTACATCATCGGTCATCCAAGGACCTAGCAGCGCCTCTTGATCAAAACCTTAACAATGACATCAACACGGTGATGCAAGCTCCCATTGCAGAGCCCTCGAACACAATGCAAACACTACATCTCCCACTTCCTGTTCCTGCTTTCATCTTCGCCTGCCTACCGCTATTTTCACTTTACAATTTGCCAAGGCGTCCTCTTCTGGCATAACCAAGCCCCTCCCCCGCCCCTCCTCCTCCCCATCAGCCCCCGGGTCCAACTGCTGCCCTGTTGCAGTGCTACTTGTCTCCCCCTCAACAACCCCCCCCCCCTCCTTTTCCCCCACTCCCCCCCACCTCTCCCAATAGAAAAAAGGCAGGTCCTCCTCTGCCATGAGATTACGCCTTGCACCCAAAAGAGCATCATCAACAGCCCCTATGCTTTCTTCCTCCACCTGTCACCAGCTTACAAAACCATCCCTTTCACCCAATCATCTGCCTTCATCGGCATCCTGTAGCTCATTCCACGACAAACCAAACCTCCCGCTAACCCCTCCTCCCCTCCACTCAGCCGCCAAAATGTGCTGGCCAAACCCTCCTCCACCACTATTTCATTCCCGTGGTCTCATCATGCCCCATCGTTTTCCCCATGTGACTCTCCCACCTGTCTCAATGTGTTAGGCGAATGCTCCTCTGCCCTTAGCACGTGTAATCCCCATAAGCACACCTCCCCAACCGGCCTCTGTCTTTACTTCAAGCCTATACTTTGTGAAGCCATTCTTTCTCGGCATATCTCAGCCCCCCCACACCACACCCAAAATCCCCCAATTTGCGGCAGCCCCCTTGCCCACCTCCCCACCAACCCTCCCTGCCCAACACCTCCGTACCTGTCTCAATGTGTTCGGCAAATGCTCCTCTGCCCTCAGCACGTGTGTAATCCCCATAAGAGCATCATCAATAGCCACACAGAAGTTATACACTGGCAACCCATTGCTGCGTAGGATGACAAAGTCACCCAAGTTATCAGTGTTCCATGTCACATCTCCACGGACCACATCACGAATAGTGATGTCCTTGCTGGGGGGTACCTATAACCAGAGGGGGGAGTGCAGAAGCAGGAGTCAAAGGAGTTTCAGTTTATCAGAGAATGCTTGTGGCACACCAACAATCTAGATAATGGTCAATGCAATGGGGGGAACCTATAAGGGGTGGTGGGGGTGGGGAAGGGAACAGCAGCAGCATGGGAAGCAGGGTCAGCTTGTCTAACATGCATCATCACCTTTACAGTATAAACAAGGTCCAAAATGTAGTATTCTTCACTCAAGATGACCCCATGCCCCACCCTTCCAGGTCGCTTTCTCAAATGAATAATCAATTTGTGGTTACAGGAGTTCCCTGTTGCCGCAGCTACATCAGTACAACCTACCAAGTTGACTTGATAGGTTTCAAGCTAGGAACAAACCAAGGCCCTGTAAGCCGCCTCATACCCTGAACCTGTAGCATTTAAATCTTCGTGCTGCCACAGCTGACATTGAATCACATGAATGAGTTCAACCTACGATCAAGCAAAGCAACACACCCTGGACAACAACGATAGCTTTAAATTCCCGGTCTCTTACCCTGAATCTGTAGCAGTATGGTGCTCCTGATGCTATAGCAGCATCCACCTCCTCCTTAGAAGCCTTGGACCACTTACCCCTATAAACAGCAGCAACCAACTGCATGGGTCAACACCTCTATCATGGTATGCAAATGTGCCAGAAGCTTTATCCATATGGAGAGATAGATTAATGTACGACCTCTGCCATATGACTCCAACCAGATCTTTAGTGCGTTGAGGAGGAGAGACCGAGAATGACAGCTGAGACCATATCGAAGAGCTTAGATAACAGTTTTTCCCTTTCTCGCATCACTTCTTGCTGCTTTTGGGATGTGCACCCAGCATTGAAGATAAGGAGCACTGGCGGGCGGTGGTGGCTGCATGTTCCTTTCGCTGCAACTTCATACTCCTGCAACGGATGAAAGAGCTTTGCCTTTCCTGTCCGCACACATTCTACTTCTATTGCCTCTACCCCACTCCAAGACTAACAGATACTCGCATATACAAGATATGGCAGCTTTTCTCCCCTGTACTCCTTCATGGCCTTCCACTTCTTAAAAGTACAGTATAGTAGCTGCAGATCATAGTTATACTATTCTCCCATGTAAGGATACGGTATGGGTGTACCAGTATATACAGAAGCATTTTCATAGTTATGGCACCAGGGAGGAGAAAAAGCAGCAGGTCAATTTAGAACACCTCATGTTTTTTTTTATCCAACAGTAACAAATGTCTTTATATCTTAATAAGGATTGCAGTCTGAACCCTTTGATGGCAACACCATTGGTGGTTATGCCATATGAAACTGCAAAACAACTTGCTCACCTATACACAGGTGGCAACTTCTTTTCCTCTGCTTCCTTCTTCATTGCCTCCAGCTCCTCATCAGTACAGAAGCAGGGGTAGGCCAGACCCCGGGAAACAAGGTCATCTACGTACTGCTTGTAGATGGCAGTACGCTCACTCTGACGGTACGGGGCAGCAACACCACCAACATCCGGACCTGAAGTACATAAGCAGTAGCCGGAATAAGAACAAATAACATGCACACCAGTTGGTTTAGGCAGCAGTGCCCAAGAAACATTCATAATTTCCTGTCCCTGGTTGTGCGCCCCTCCCAGACTGTTGGAATTCAATTCTCCTCTCCCTGCCTCCCCACCCCGCACAAATCCTCCTCTTCTTTTCTTTAAAAATGATATCCCAGCCCCCTTAGGGATAAAAATCATATCTCCCTCCCTCGCCAAGTCAACCCCACTCACCCTCAGGCCCCCGCACAATCCAGCTTCCCTCACTCTTCCTCTTCTCTTCCCCCACCCCTTGCTTCTCTTGCCTCTCCCCCCCCCCCCCCGTCTCTCTCCCCTCCTATTGATCTGCTCACCTTTAGCGCTCCTAACCCCTGCACAGTGACCTCCCTCCCTCCCTGCCCGCCCCCCTCCCTATCCTGCCAAGCCATTTGTAATCCGCCTTCATGCCTCCCTGAGCCTCAATTACAGTCCTCTCCCCCTGGCAGCTCAACGGCAAGACCTCCCCCCTACTCATTCCCTATGTTCCCCCCTGCCCCCTCTCAAAGCTCCCGAAAGGAATCCTCTCCCCCCCTACAACCCCTCCCCCCAAACAACACCGCTTTTTCGGCCCCATCCCTAACCCTCCCCCTTCCCAAAGCCCTCAGCTCCTTCTCCTTCTCCTGCTCACCCTCACCCCACGTAAGGCCCAGCCCAGCCCACCCCTGTTTCCACTGCGACCTTTGGCGCCCAGTCTGCTGCTGCTCTCCCCCCTTCCCCGTTTCAAAGCTCCCCTCTCTCCCTCCTCCTCCGCCCCGCGGCCCCCCCCCCCCCCGCGCACCCCCCCTTGCTCCTCCTGCTCACCCTCATCCCATGTGAGGCCCAGCCATCTGAGGTCCTCCTTCATGGCTTCCTCTGACTCACGGGTGGACCGGGCAGTGTCAGTGTCCTCAACCCTACACATCTCAAAAGAGCGCACCAGCTGTCAGTTGCAAATAACACACAAGAGAATGTCTCAACCCTATCTCAACTCTATCAGCAGCAGAGCATCGGTATGTCCATGGCATTGATCGCAGCACAGCTTTGCAGCCATGCAGCGCTGACATGGAAGCAAAGCTGTACGGGTCATGCGGGGTCATGTCACGTAAAAGCGTGACATAACCCCAACCAGTTCATAATACACTGCTGCTGCTCCTGCTGCTGCTGGTGTAAGCACTCCTGCTGCTGCTACCGGGCAGCACTGTCAAGCGCCACAAACTGGTAAGGAAACACTGAAACCCAACAACAGCATTGCCAAGTACCCAGCGCCTGACCTCCTGCTGCTGCTTATGCACACCTAGAATTGCCTTATTGCATTGTATCCCCACTACTACTGCTACTGCTAACAGTGCTGCACAACGCTCCCATCAACCTGCTGCCGCTGCTGCTTCTGCTGTTCCAGAGCTTGCTGCTGCTCTTGGAACTGCTGCTCCTCTCTCCCACAACACATCACCTCCTTGCGCCTGCATCTACACCATGCCCACTTCTTGACTGCCCCTTGCTACTGTTTCCGTGCAGCTTCATCTTCCATCCCCTCACTGTTTTGGGGGCTTTTCCCACAACATTCGAGTTTTTCCCTGCTTCGCTGGTGCATGCTGCATTGCTGCACTTTCCCTCTTGCAGCTCCATCTGAGTCACTCCTGCTGCTGCCTCTGGCCAATTGTACATGCCTGTGCTACCGCTGCAACCCCACTTGCTGCTGCTGCTGGTGCTGCTGGTGCTGTTACTGATCCCGCCGCGCCTCCCAAGCTTTACCTGAGCACAAACTTGCCTCCGTTCTTCTTGGCATAGAGCCAGTTGAAGAGTGCTGTACGGGCGCCTCCCACATGGAGGTTACCGGTGGGTGAAGGGGCAAACCGCACCTTGATCTGGCAGTACAGAGCACAGCAGTACAGGCAGTACAATGATCAGAGTGTAAGGCATACAAGAGAGAGCCAGTTTTTAACAACACGAACTGAGTGCTGAACTAGGGAAGCAGCACTATGTGGGGATGTGTGCAGGAATTAGGATGATAAAAAGATGTATTGGCAATGAGTCTGAATCCAATGAACAGCACGATATACTCATCTTCTGTCTTCAGGCAATCGCCATGCCATGAGAAGGGATCTCTGCTGAGGACAGGGATATCACGCTAGATGCGTATGAGGGTGGGAGGGCTTGTTTGGGTTGCATGCAGCGAGACGCTTGTGGTCCAGCTTCACGCACTATTGCAATTTTTTGTTATAGCATATCATGAAATGTGATAAGACGGCAGAGTTTCTAACACAAATTGTGCCAATGCTCGATAAGGCCCTGAAGCAGCATTAGAATCACAGACAGGTGCAGTAGAGCTGTGACTAATTGCTTAGATGAAAAGTTGGTAATGTAACCTTCAGGAAGCTAAACCATACCAAACAGAACCGAGCCCCAAGCATAGCAAGAGTCACACAGGAAGACCTCTGTTCATGCAGACTATATGAAGAATATATGCCCCGACCACAACTCCCCAATGGCACAAGAAACCAGAACGTGGCGGTGCTTATTAGTAGTGAACGAGCTACCGTATCCCGCTCCTGGTGCAAGAAGCCGCTTCGCTGGCGCCCTGTGATCGCATAGGCACTTGTAATCGGCTTATAAATCGCATACTGACCTTGCTGCTGGATGCTGGAGCAAAAGCCGGTGACTCGGCTTCTTGTGTCGCCACTGCAGCGTACGTACGAAGCTGCTGGCGTCCATGTGCCTGTATCAGATTGTTGCAATCCCATTGAGAACAAATTCAGGTCTCTAGGACCGGCACAAGGTAGCAAATGCAAAGACATAAGTACCTGACGGTATGCAGACCTTGCCAGGACGCGGCCCTGCTGAGCTAGACCATGACGCAATGCATATCCACTGCGGGACAGCAGCAGGCCGTGGCTCGCCATCTGTTCCGTCCCAGTGGGTGAACTAGACGGGGACGGATGGGCAAGGATGGGTGCAGGAAGCAGGTCGCAAGACAATGTTAGGTCTGCACAGCCGCGACAGTACTGGGATTGGATAGCGATCCAAATGGGCTCGAGAGGAAGCGGATGAAACTGTGGCACCGGTAGAACCATTCCGTGCTCCAGATCGCACCGAGATCAGCTGGAAGTTGAAACGTCTCGGCGGCTGATCGTCTTTGCGCCCGCGCCTTCTGCGCCAGAGCATTAAGAAGGCAGCACACGCCTACAAGATGGTGTCAAGATGCTCCACCCGGGTTTTTCATTGCTTAGACGAGCTGTGTACTACGTGTATCTCATGAAGACATGTCCTTCGATGTACCCGTACCCGTACAAGTTTCTGTGCATTCTGAGACTCTGCCCAAAGTCCTTAATTGACTCGTAACATGCCATTTTCGAGTCAACGGCATACGACACGACCAAAATCCCTTCAGTCCCCTTAACATTCCCTTATCATCGCCGGCGGTTTCGGTCGAAATTGGTTCTGAAAGCACAATCAGTGCGTGCTGGATGTAAGAATAAAGTTGTAAATACGCGGCACATGCGTGCCTTGCTGGGCTTCAGTGCTGCTGATGCAAAAAGCTATGGAGGTCGGTGCTTTTAGCAGGTAAACTACGGTTCAGCAGGTACCAGGCGGTGGGTCAAACAGACCTCTAGTTCATACTGACGGATGGAGATGGGTCCAAGATCTAAGATCCATCACGTGCATGCAAGGAGGTCTTAAGGTCTGATACACTGAGGTATGAGGGATCTTTGGGGCCATACTACCCAGGCAGGGAACTAGTAGTATGTCCTGGCCATCTGCAGGATGTGGAGATAGATCAATGCACAGCCCTTGGACCATGCAGCACCTGCCACATGACTGCAACCAGTTTGTTAGTGTGTGTTGAGAGATACCGATACTGAGAGCTAAGATGACGAGACAATCTGACATGTTTGCATTATGTGTCACCAAGTGAATGCAATTGCACTCTTGTGAACTCTAGCCTTGAAGAGACAAAGTTCACTTGGTGCACATATCGCCCTTAATTAGCATCCGAAAGCAGAACCGCAGGCTTAAATCCCATAGCTTCACTCCAAGAAAGACAGAGGGGATGACCTAATAGGGCATGAACCTCATCAGGCACCAGTGCTTGGTGGTACAGCAGTAGTTTTCAGCTCATCCCACTACCAGATGTGCACCAGAGAACTGAGCATGAGGACGACACTGAGCTGTATCTGGAGTGGGCAAGTCGCATTGTAGCCAAAAGCAAACGGCTTGCATCACCGCCGGATCAGTGAGACACTGAGGCAGTGAAACAACCTCCTACGGAGACCATAGCTACACTACGGGTCACAAAAGCAGGGCCGGATGGAACCTGTGCACAGTCAGGGGGGGACAGTGGCATAATTAGATGGAAATGTTTAATGCAGAGAGCAGGCAGTCCCATGTTGAGAGCAGGGCAGCTGCTACAGTGCCAAAGGGTCAGGCCTAGAAGCCGAAGCGGCCCTAACAGCCACTCACGGCGGGAGCTGAACCTGTGCAACAAAGCACTGGGGACATTTATACCCAACTGTGGGCACCTGCAGGTTCACAGGACCTTGTTGACAGGATAGATGACGGCAGTCGACCCCTTGATGAGTTGACATAGATGCATTTGTTGGAATAATGCTTTCCTGGTGGGTGCCGGTACTCAGTTGCCGGAACACAGCATGTTGCAGTGCGGTATCAAGCACCAGTCTGTAAGAAAAAACATTGAGGCATTAATAGATAGATGCTGTACGCCACTCATCTCCCATTGTTGAAGGTGACTGCAGTCTCAGCAAAGTGGAGGTGCATCTCTATCTCAACCACAAGTGAGGATAAACGAGTTTTTCTGTCAGACACGACCACACAGGGTCAAAACAAACAAACAGAAAACCTAGAACGGCTTCCAGACCACATACCAGGATACCCAGACATGCATCATGCCGTGCTCCCCCCCCCCCCCTTTGTAATGCTAATGCAAAGATGGGGTTGCTGCATCAGTCCACTTCTCCTGGCCACGATAGACCTGGTGTTTACTCCATTGAGACGTCAATGGCAGTTGGAACAGAATCTAGGTGATTTGCAGCTAGGTTCAAAACTGGTCCAAGGATCTAGATGGAAGCCTGGCTAGAACAGCTGACTCAACCGCAATAGTACACTGGCCCCAGATAAAGCACAGGCAGCAAAACTATAAGCAAACTCGCATGCAGTGCAGATAAGTGCAGATAAGTCATGAGCGATCTGGGAACCAAACAGTCTGGTAAATCAGCTTCCAATCCCCAGACGTATGCAAGGAGTACCGAATTGCAAGAAAGGGCACCATCCCCTAGAACCACAGGGTATCCGCATCATGGGCACCAATCCAACCAGCATGCACCTCACCTGGCTTCTCCGATTGCAATTTGCTCTTCTTGCTCCAGCATGGCACCCAGGACCACTTGCAGGTAGCAGCAAACCCATTACATTCCCTTCCCATCTGAGATGCACAACCGACCTCAGTGTTCGATCTCCAGGGCCACAGCCAAGTATGGGCTGCTGCTGCTATTGTCTCCAAGCTTCCTCACAGCTAACAATCCCCTCGGGCAGACCGCGTGATCGCTACATTGAAAGAGAACTGGACAGCCCTTTGCAGGTCCACAGCATGCACAGTGCTGACTCCTGAAGTGCTATACTGTTCGGAGGCCGAATCTCTATAATGGACCGTGTGCGTCCCGAGATACAAATCCCCAGGCGTATCAAGCGGAAAGCTGGCTAGGGCCAAAGGCGATGACTATGAGAGCAACATGCAGTCATGGACCAATGACAGCATGCCGATCATGCAACATCCAAAGCAAGTGTTAAAGCAGTTGGAAAGTGTTACCAACAAAGGTGAGAAGGGAGGCAGCCTGGCCACCCAATGAAGTGGGTGAAGGAGTGGCGGAGGTTCAGGTCTCTTTAGAACCCTCCTCTCAAGTGAGTGAGATCGAGTGAGTGTTAGCCAACTTGCTCGCTTGGACTCGCCAAAAGCAGCTTCCCTGAGCACCTTGTGCAGTTGGGGTCACGAGCGAGACACTTTCCAGGAGCAGAAGCTTACACGAACGATCGCGATTGGGGTCTTTGTTTACTATTCGAAAGCTTTGTGGTTTTGCTGACCATCACAGGTGATTGGTTCGTCGAAGGAAGTTTGTTCTCTGTCCTGCATTTAGTTTTTGAGAGCAATATGAGGAGTGGAACGGGAGGACCTTGCAATCACTGTGGCCGGACTAGCTCCCCTTGTTGGCGGAAGGTAGGCCTGTGACCCAGTGTTACGCACGCAGTTGTCATCAAGACGAGCCTGACCGTATGAAACATATCTCGATAAACGCTCCCTGCTTGTTCAGGGTCCTCCTGATAAGCCCCTACTTTGCAACGCCTGCGGGGCCCGATTCTTGGTGAAGAAGAGTTTGGACGGGTACCTCCCAGCTACAAGGGACCAGAAGGTCGCCAAGGTCTCCCATCTGCAGTACCTCCAAGGCCAGCAGCAACCGTCCCACATAATCGGAACGCAGACTCGGAAGGCTTTGCAGGGGCAGGGCACCAGCTCTATCAAACGCAAGAGATACTCGACACCCAGGTAGGCTCTATCATCACCACTACCTCTGCACCAGAAGCACAGCGGTGGCATTGGTCAGGGTTCTGATTGCTGTTTCTGCCTTGGCCACAGGTACGAAGTTGAGGATCTGTACGTCCGTGAGGCAAGGTATGACTACAAACCAGCCAAGGGCTCTTCTTACGAGGTCAAGCGCACGTCCGACAGTTCGGCGAGTTCCGCAACAGCAGCAGAGCAAAGCGACGAGAAGTCCACACTCGAGAGTGACAGCAAGCGGTTGCGGTTGATGTATGGCGAGCCGCTTCACAAGGTGCGAATTGGCAAGTCCAACGCTTAGGTGTCGGTGGTGCCGACTCAGCTGTACTTACGTGTGGTTGTCCTGCAGATTGATGTGAACAACGTAGCGGCCAATGCCCTCGGGCTGGTGGGCATGGACCATGTGGATGGTGTGGTTACAGCTCTGGTGAGGCGGCGTCGGAAGCAGTCCCACCCTCTGTCCTCATCTGTTCACTGACCCTCAATGGGAATGGCTGTACTCGGCAGAGTAGTGTCCCTCAAATGAGGGGTGCGAGCATGCTCATGGTTTGTCTGGCCCTACCAGCCGTTGTACTATATGCAGCAGTTTTGGTGTGTATCGTCCAGTGAGTGTTTTAGTGCATGTATCATAGTTGAGTGCTCATCTAGCAGGAGAGTGCTGCCTTTGGCTCTCACCTTCTGTGGCAAGGCAGTGTCACACCCAGAGTGGGGTTGTACAACTGCTGCATGGGTGGCATCCCATTACAAGCTGTTTTTATGCTGCCTGCATGTGGGCATTCCCGCAACTACCGACCCAGGTTAGGCAAAGCAGAAAGACATGGGTTATGTTTGCTTAGGTGGCGAGGAGGACACCAGGCAGGCAGGCCTGCTTCAGCACTGAATAATAGAACCAAGCAAGCACCTACTGCAGCAGTTGTGGTTGCTTCTCCAGTGCCCTGTTTGGCTGCAGCATTTGCAGCTCTGTGTGTCTCCATAGTGCATCAAGAGCAGCAGCCCTTCTGTGCCTGCTTCACATGCTACCTTGTCGTGTTTTTTATTCATGTACATTAACTATCTCAGGAGTCATGTCAAGCATCTGTGGGGCAGTATTGACGTGAGCGGGTGAGGCACTAAGTATGGGTTTGGTTGGTTATTGACACACTTGCAGAGAGCTAGATTGGCAGGAGTTCTGGAGGTGGTGGTTGATGTATGTTCCTATAGATGGGTGGTTCCAGTGTAGTGGTGAAGAAGTCCATTTATGTAACGTTAGCCAAGGGTGTGTCGGATTGCATGCTCTCTCGGCGAGGCTTTGCTGCGCTGTAGGGTCTGAAAAGGTGTCCTGGGTTACATTGTCACTTGTTGCATCGCTTGCTGCGGTGGGGTTGGTTGGCCACATGGAAGCAGATTGGAGCCTGCAACTACGGTGGGATTTCTTGGTGCAGTGTCCTCTGCCCTTGTCCTATCTGATAACATGAGCGCTCAGAGCTACAGAGAGCGCATGCAACTGAGATGTTTGTCTCAATGTGCCCTTGCTGTTGCCGATCTAGACTGGTGGATTTTGAGGTGGTTGCCACTGCGGGTGGGAGTTCTGTGCACCTTCAGTGCTAGTACATGCCATTTTAGATGCATTCAATGGTCTTGATTTTAGTAGACAAAGTGAGTGGAAGTGCTTTGGGCTGTATTGAGCTTTGAAGGCGCCTGGTAGTCCAGTCATGTATACAATAATGTATATATGTATGGTATTGATACAATTTCAAAGAGAAACTGGAGCGCTGTTTTCATCCTGACTTGCTCACAGCATGCCAATGCTTGCTGCTAACACTGGGGCTCTCCTGCAGCTCGATTCCAGGCAGAACCCCATGCTTTTTCACTAAGGTCTGGGCTACTACTATGTGCATTCATTATGCAAAGCGGAGTTTGCTGGGTTTGCTGGAAACCCAATTTATGCATCAGGCTTGTGTTTCTGGCTCATTGATTTAGTGAGATCTGTGAATTTGTTCAAGGCAGCAGGTGTCATAAAGGTTTCGGATACTGGTAGATTGCTCAGGGCTGTCTTACTTCTGCAAGTCAGGTCGCTGTAGAAGACAGGAATGGTGACAATGGGTGCGTCTGCTTGGCCACCGGCAGATGCCATATGACGAGACTATTGTCTCTGTTTGCCATGGCGACAACTCATATGTTCACACCTGGAGGAGGATCTGTGCAAGTTGATGGCATGGCTTCTGGTACTATTACAGGAAAGGTAGCCATTTATCACAGGTTTAGTGCTCATATTGTACATTAAGGTATTCGTTGGTCATTGTGCAGATTGGTAAGGAACTACAGCTTGGCAAAAGGCCTTAGGTTGATGTGCCTGAGAGGGTTCTTTTGCAAGGACCTTGAGGAGCTTGTGCATGCCTATTTGCATGCAAGCCTGATGAAAGCATGCATTTGTGGGTGGTTAGTGGTAAGCAGGGTCTGGCTGGGATTTTGTACTGGAGGTTCATGCCTCAATCTGCATGGTGGGAATGCCTCAAGCTCCAGAGCATGTTCTACGGATGCTGCTGGCAAGGAATGGGCACAGACCTAAGCCATTGCTTGTTTTCCCCTTGCCATATGAGTGTCATTGCTGCTACTGTGCACATTGTCCAGGTCAACAGTCGTTTGTCCTTGCATGTGCACATTGTGCCCCTGTACTATATCATTTTGAGAGCAGGTTATCGCTACAATGCCATAACAATTGTATGGGGAGGACATATATTAGCGACGGTAGTGCATGTCAGTGCTGTCTCTTTGTTCCATGCAACGGTTCGTTAAGGGTACCGCACTGGAGGTTGTCACTTATGAACAAGCAGTTCAATACCTCATCATGAGCACAAGCTCTACGTTGTCACTGGCAAGGTGCTGGGTGCATATACGTGCATAAGGCAGGGAGACAACACATGCAAGGGCAAAAGCATGAGCAGACGACTTGAACAATATCAGAGCTGCTGGGGACCATGTGTTGTCTGTTAGATGCTGGAGTGGCATACTCTTGATGATAGGTGTGTCAAAGCAGTTGCAAGGTGTCGTCCTGGTACCATGGTGTAACTCCTAGCTAGTGGCAAGTGTCTGTGTATACCTTCAATTCTGCATGAGGGCAAAAAATCATTGCAGTCAGGCTGTGCACATGTGACGGTGCATGGACCCCAGTAGTGCTGGAAGCTGGGCACCAACAGATGGTCAGTTACGCTGGCTTCGCTAAAGCAGTATCCGCAGCAGCTCTGATTTTGATAGGGACTGTGTGGAAGCATGGTAAGCCCCATTTGATTGACTGTCATAAGCCAGCGGTGGCATGCTCCTGCAGTGTACTATCTAGGTATTCCCGCGACACTAAGAATGTGCAGATGTGGTTGCGGATAAAGTTTTGGGTTGCCAGAATCCCTGTTAGGCTGGAAGGGCAGATGCAGGCGTCAACTAGAAGAGCCTCTGGGCATGTTATTTAGGTACATGAACGTATTGTGTCAGATGGCTAATATATAAGTTGGCAGGTTGCATTGACCTGGCTTTATTGAGGTATTGGTGGGGCTTGGGCAGGATGTATGAGTGATGTGAAAGAGGTGCATGGGAAAGAGGTGCATCATGTGGACTGTGAGATTTGGTTGACAGCAGGAATTTTTGGTTATAGGGCCACTTCATATTCCTCGTTGTTCACATGCATGAATTCAAAATACATCCACTGCAATGTGTATTTGTTTTGTGACCATGCTCGGCGCTGAGCCATTGTCCGTTATGCTGTACGTATAAGTACAGGCAGAAGGTTGTTGCAGTGCCAGGGTGTACCCAACGTGCATGTGGATGGCACATAATAGAGCATTAGACATTTGTTTGTTTGCTCTCCTAGATCACTGTTGGATTTGCTCAGGTCCATGTGCCTGCTGTCGTATTACGTGCAAATGAAGACGGCAGCAAGAGTAGGAGTCAAAGTACTCACAGGAATGTAGTCAACGTACCCACAGGATATGATCACCAGCTACTCAGGCTTGCTGCTAGCTAGGTGCGAAGTCGGAGCGGTAATGACTAGCGGGGTGAGTTTGGTACTGTACCTATATTGTGTACTTGTAAGCAGTGGGGTTTCTGATACCAAAGCGCTGATTTATGTCACATGGGTGTCCTTGCCCTATTTGCTGCATTGGATTTGCCGATGCGGCGTTAACAACTAACATTCAATCAAGGACCAGCGGAATGATGCCGTGCTGCTGTGCCTATTATACAGACAACAGCAGAACTGAGCAAATGATGCTTCCCAACATCCGATGGTGTCTTTAGTCGTTTTGACCTAGCAGCCCCTTTGCGGGTGCCACACCAAAAAATTGTGTTAAATGTGTTATGTCATCTTCCTTGACACCCAGACACACACAGCAGCATAGCGACAAAACCTCGTACACTCCTTCTGGCCACAAGACTGGCAGTCGCGGCCAAACAGCAGTGTGTGGCATGCATCCCAGGCGATCATAAAGGTAAGCTCAGAGAGAGAGAGAACTACGCAGAGAAGGGGGGAAACCCCTTCTTGCATGATAAGGGAGTGGACCCTCACCTAAAACATATAGATAGGCCCACTACCAAGGTAAGCTCAACTATGTAGAAACTATAATTAACATGTTAACAGTGGGTCCGTTGTCAATCAAATGTAGGACTCACTCACACACAAGGCCACTGCATATGATACAGGCACAGCAAATTCCTCTCTTCCCACATTGCCCTCACCTAAACCCCATCCCAAACGATGGATAAAGCTTTGTCTGGTAGAAGTCTGCCACCCAGCCCTGTGCTGGATGGGAACTGTGCGGGTGAAGTATATCTCAAGCACCACTCTCCCGGGCTGCCGTACATGTTGACTGTGCCTCAATGGCGCACTTATGGGCAGGGTTTGGAATCTGTGATTGACTGCCACGTTTCAACCCAGAAGCATATGGCAAACCTCCTCACTTTCCACCTGCACTCCTCGCTGGAGGGGTGGCGACTCTAGAGGACAGCTGCCATACCCCTTCACCATTTGCCAACAACTCTGCCAAGTCATCAAAGTCATAAACAAAAAAACAAACATTTAAGGTGTGGCAACCACAAAGGGCTGCTAGGTCGAAACGACCAAACACACATACCATAGCAGCCTGCTTACCAGACGGGCATGCGGCTCCCTATCTGATAGTCCCAATGAACTCATTGTAGGAAGACTCCAAATCAAAGAGCATCTGCCGCACCTCCTCATCATTCAGTTCATAGTTAGCTGGCCTCTGGTATAGCCTGCTGTACCAGGTCTTGGCCTTCTCCTTGGGGGTGAAGTCTGGAGGCAAGCTCGGAATCTTGGACAAGCTGGAGATGAGGTCTGAAAGTACCGGACACATCTGTACAGCAGCAGCAGCAACGAAGTGCATGTTGTCAACAATGGCATTGCTGCTTTTCACGATGGCACATTCTGGCACTACAATATTACACCACTTATCCTACCCTGCTTGGCCTCTTATTGACGGTGCACCTCCTTCTGAGCAAAGGATATAAGTGTTACTCCCCATACAGTGTCGCTCCCATAAACCTAAACCCCAGCCCCCTCCTTCCAATCCGCTCCTGCTTCCCCCCGGTGACATCTCCCTACCTCCCTACCTCCCCAGCTGGTCTACAGTCACCTCTCTGCCCTCCTCCTTTCCCATGCTCCGCCTCAACGCCGCAAGCACCTCTCCCCCCCCCCTTGTACGTACAGCACTATTATCTGCAGCCCTTGACCTCAGTAAGTCTCTGGACATTACGTCAGTCTGAGCTTCCTTATTGCACCAGCCCTAGGCCTCCACCTTTTGCCCTTCACACACTAACAAACCGGATAGGTCACCTAGGTCCTTTTACTTGTAATTACTGAGCAGCCTATGCAGCTTAGTATGCATTCGGACTCGTTTAGGTCAGGGGGAGGCAGGGAAGGGGAAATAACGGCCAGGCATACCGCATACGAGTGGAAGTGCTTTCAGAATTAGCAGTGTAAGAAAGGTCTCAGGTCTACTTGTATCCGCCTCGCTCGAATTCGCAGCCCTCTAGCTCTCTATTACTCGCTCTTACTCAACACACCACACTAACAAACCCGGTTGGAGTCATGCTTGGGTGCTGCACGGCCCAGAGGGCAGTGCAGTGGTCTCTCTTAACTAACAAACCGGATATCCTCATGGCCCTGGTGCTGCATGGCTGCAAAGCTGTGCACTGCTCTACCTCATGTATAAACAGCGGTAGCTCACCCCCCCCCCCTTTTTCAAAGTGTTCTACCCACCAACCTTTGATGAACCCAAGGCTGACATAACAGATATTGAAAAGAGGCCCCTCCCCCCACCCACAACTCCTCCCTCCTCCCCCTCCCTTTGATTCAGCTTCCCCCCCCTCTCTAGGCATATGTTGTCATACATGCCAAAGACAACCCGTATTCTGTTCCAGCTCCCTATTCTTTGTGACAGGTTGAGGTGCGGGGCCTATGGAACTTTTTGCTATGGCATATAATGAACTGTCACCCGCCCCCCCCCCCCCCCTTCCCACCTGGTCTACAGCCACCAAGTTCAGCTTCAGTGAGTCCATTGCTGTGATGAAGTTCTGCACCACTTCTGCTACAGCACGTGCTCCTCCACTAGAGTCATCAGTGGCCCTGGCACAGGCACACATACAAGAAACAGAAAGGGGATTCATCAGTCAGATATGAAGAGCTACCAACCAACTGCTTGGGATCACGCAAGACGCAACGCTGCATAGGGCCTCCCGCTATGTATGGGTACTTCACAAAGGGGGCACGTATGTCGTGTACAGACACTGCATGACCTTAGGGTCAAGCTCCTATGACTAGTATGAGGGAGCTTGACCAGGAGCCAGGGGGATTACGAGGACAGGCAGCCTAAGTGTTTATGGTAGCTGTTGCATGTTTGATTCAATTGATGAGAACTGCCATGTTGCTTGGCAAACAAGAAAGCAAAGGGTAGTGGTTGGGATGTCCAATTGCGTTTGAGGCCAGGGCTAGGGTTATCTTCTCTGTCAAAGCCAACCAGGCCCTCTAGGATGCAACGTTGATATAAAGGCAACAGTCTGTCTCTACCACACTCCCTTCCGTTCATGCCTCCCTTCCTCCATCCCCCATCCCTTGGTGTCACCTTTGCACATTCTGGTTGGCCACCTCCGCCCCTCATCAGCCGCCTTCCCACCGCTTCTTGCTTTGTCTTAGAATCCCTGCTCTGACCTTTTCCCAGTTTCCTTCTGCAGAAGGCACCTCCTTAACCACCCCTTTCTCCAATTGCCCCCTTTTTTCCTTCCCCACCGACCAGTCTCCTCCAACCAAAATCCATCAGCAACATTTCTTTCTCTATTGCGTCCCCGCCTCTCTCTTCTTGCACCATGAAAAACACTGATTTTCCTCCCCTTTTCCGTAATAGCCCTCCTTCAACACTTTAGAGCCCCCCTTAAGACCACATGGCTGTCCCAGAATCCCAACCACAACTCCCGTTCGCTCCATCCCTCTCATATGGCAATACACTGTCCGCAGCCCCTCCACCTCTCTCCTCATGCTGCACATTCAATGCCACCCTTTGTCCAGGCGAAAGCATCATCATCCTACCTTCTGTTACTGGACTCCCCTTATTTTCATCCCCCATCACCTTTCCCAGTGTTCCATCACCTGTTCCAGCAGCCCCCTCCCCCCTCTTGCAGGGCCCCCCCTCTCCCCCCGCTCCCCCCCCCCCCCCCCACCTCCCCCCTCACCTCTTCCTGTGTTCTATAGTAGCTGGCAGTCCCACTTTGACCAGTCTGTTGTAAGCCATGGGGCATTGCATGTGATACTGCTGCATGAAACCCTCTATACTGGGGACCTGCAACACAAGGACCAAGTGCATGGATCCCGTACGTTATGATATGCATATCCCCATAAGGATTGCCCCTTGACCATTGACCAGCGCGCCAAAACAATCATTTACGACACACGACTAAGACACACGAACTGTCTCCGATGCACAAAAGCAGAAACAGAGGCCTACTGATGCATGTGGGTAAACGTTGGAGTTACAAAGCTGCACACCCCTCGGACCGTGCAGCACCCGTGGCATGGCTGCATCCAGTATTCTGATGTGTTGAGGGTGATAGACTGAGATTGAAAGCACCTGATTATAGATTAACAGAACCCACTGCACCGGCCTCCGGGCCGTGCAGCACCCGGCACATGCATGCCTGTTATGTGCTGCACACAATGTGCTGTGCTATAATGGCTTACTATGCATGGCTGCTCCTGCTGCTGGTTCACTCCTGAAATTGTTAGCAGCTAAAGCCCCTGCTGCGGATCATGTGCATTTCATGGCTGCTGCTGGTGAAGCTGAGGTTGGGGTACCTGCTGCTGTTGCTTCTTAATTCTGTACTGCCATTGTCAACGGACCACACCTGCTCATCTCTGCAGTCCCATTTTGCGGTTGTTCATGCTAGCGCTTGTTTGAACTCTGCTGCTGCTGCTGCTGATCCTGGTAATGTTGCTACTAATTTACCAGCTTTCACTGCAGCCGAAGTTGCTGCTGCTGCTGCTGCTTCTGCTGACGTGGATACTGAGTTACCAGCTCTTCTGCAGCTAATGCTGCTGAGCTGCTGCCTGTGCCCTATAACAGTAGGGCTGATGCTGTTTTCACCTCGATGATGATGGGATACTAAAAAGTATACTGATACAGAGGATATCTGCTGGTACAGAGGACATTCTGCTGCTGCTGAGCACTTCCTGTTACTGCACTAGCTGGCGCGCTATCACCTCTGCTTCTCTTGCAACCGCTGAACCCTATCCTCTGTATCCTAACCCGCCATCGCTGCTGCAGTTGCTTCTGCTGTTGCAGGTACAAGGGGGATCTGGAAGTTTGGCTGCCCTATGTGGACAGGACCATTGCTAGAGGGAGCTTCCTGCAGTGTGCGCTTACCATGTCCTTCATGGATCCGTACAGCACTTTGTATTGTGCTATGAGTTTCTCGCATGCGCTCTCATACTCCTGTGCGTTGATCCCATCACGAACATAAGCTCTTTCCAGCTTCTCTGTGCTCTTGATGATGGCGTACAGGTCTGCGAGGAGCGTCCAATTCAGTAGGTGCCCGTGCAATGGAGCTGCTGGCGACATTATACTTCTTTGAAGGACTAGCGGAGCCAAGATCGCTGCAGCTGCCTGCTTATACTGTAAGCGAGTTGGTTGGTACCTGCGAAGTTCTCGTACTTCTCCTGCTCCTTTGAGTTGGCCCAGAGCCTTATCTCCGACATTGCTGGGTACGAAGCATGTACGAAGACTATTATGGTTGCTACGGCTCAGACGTAGGACTTTCGAGGTTGAGAACTGTCACCTACTGCCGTGCATGCCTGATGAAATGTGATAGGCTTGCATGCTAACGGGAGAGACAAAGAAGCCCTTCTTAAATTGAGGTAAGTCCCTCCATACAAAGTTGAACCAGTCGTGCAGCCCAGCTGCCCTTGGTACAAGCTAGAAACGAGGAGTGACACAACGCACGGTAACACATGCACTTTGCAGACCCTTTGCCTGGGATCAGCTGCCTCTGTTCAACACGTGAAGTCGATGCAAAGGATAAGAGTAATAGAGAAAGACGATCCTTCGACCGAGGTCTATGTGACAGCCAGAAGTCAAGTCACTGCCGGGCACTTGGCCCTCACTTGTGGCACCTGCAGCATTCATGGCATTACCTCCATTTCATTGGCAGAGCAGGTATGTGTGGAGGGCAATTTACTTGGCAACGCCGTAGTACACCCTTGATCAGCTGCCCTGGTCCTTCAGGAGCCCCGTTTCTACGCCCGCACTCATCTGTTGCTGTGTTGACAGTGGACCACAGAATCGAGCAGCAAGCGGCACAGGGATTGCGGTCGCCCAATCTTCCATATCATCTCGGAGATGGCCAGCTCGTGCAGTTGTATGTACAGTCTCTCCAGCACGCCAGCAGCACACAGTATACGGCAGCGGCATAGCATTCTCCACCAGCGACCACACCATATAGCACAGCAACGAAGTCAGCCATGGCCACGATCCCATGTAGTAGCAGCAGCAGCAGCTGATCCAGAGGCTGTGGACGTTGTAGCCATCAAAGCAGTACCCATTAAACGTGGCGTCAGCTTCTTCGGTAAGGTCGTTATTTGCCTTTCACCACAAACATTGCGGCCTCGCCTCATCATCAGCATGGAGAGCTCACAGCCAGCAAATTATAACCCCATGCAGATGCCATGCGGTTCAACGGCCCAGCGCCTGAGCTGATAAACGGCAGACTGGCCATGCTGGGATTCCTCATGGCAGCAAAAGGGGAGATAGACACTGGTCTGACAGTGCTGCAGCAGGCCCAACAAGCATCTTTATGGCAGTATGCTTTCATGCTGCTATGGGTGTACGCCTCCATGGTGCCCATCCTCAAAGGTGCTCGTCATGAAGCATTTGGTAAGTGATGAGCAATCTTGATCAGTCTACTGTCCAGGTTCGCAGCAGGTTGCTTCATAGGCATGCATACAATTCCACTTCAAGGCATGCATGCACTTCTTTTCAGGCTGTTAATGCAGTATCGCATTCTAGTGACCAGGGCCGCCTGGCGTTTTTGACGTTTTGACCTTTTTTTCGATTTCAACGGTTTTAGGGCTTCTTGGCAAGACGACGTTATGAACATGCAGCTAGCCACCCGTAGACAGGCGGACATGCCTCAATGCCGCAGTGATATCAGTATCCAATCCCTGACTGCTATACAGAATGAGCCCAGCAGGTGCAACTGCTAATGTTGGGTTATGTTGGTGGGTTCACACTAATATCTATTGCCTGCCTTGTAAAAGGAAGTTCTATTGAGGCGAGGTGGCTAGGAGTCCGTTACTACTCAGTCCTATGGTTCGCTACTGGCAAAAACTTGCCGGACACTCCATGTAGCACAGCCCTGACACTAGACTAAGGTCTTGTGGCCATGGCGTCTGTTGTAGATGACTGGAAAGTTTACACAATTGTTTTGGTTAAGACACTCAACTTCCTGAAATATCACATCAGACATGAAGTTGGCCTCTCAGATTATGATGCAGCTGGGCAACTGCCACTTGGATGGCAATTGTTGGATCGTGCAGCACCCGCCACATGACTCCGTTTATATAGATCAGACGTGGATGCGCTGGCTACACTGCTGCAAGCCCTTTGACGCATGTCACACGTGTTGACATCGTTCTCCTGTGCTTTGTCCCCTACTGCTCCAGGCATTTTCTCCCCCAGGGCAGAGATCACTAATGGCAGGGCAGCCATGCTGGGCTTCGGCATCCTCCTTGCATTGGAATACAAGGCTGGAGTGCCCTTCTTCTGAGTGAAGAGGCATCATGATAAATGGACCAGCTGCTACTCATAGGACAAAGGCAGGTCTGCCTACTCGCTGGCTTGCAAAGGACTAGTGGCGGGTGCTTCACGGTCCGAGGGCTGTGCAGTGTTTACTCTCCAACTTAAACAGATTAGTGCTATGGATGTTGGCAGGGTGCCCTTTTTATAAACATTTTCTCAACAACAAACGCGGGACTGAAGGGTGGAGCCCTAAGGGGTGTGCTTGGAGGGACGGCATCTGGGTTGCAGCTGCAGAGGCTTGAAACAGGCTGGGTGGTCTTCCTTGTGACCGTGGCTGCACTAGCGAGGGGCATGATAGCTTGCTGACACCTTCAGAGCAGGGCGTGAGAAATTGTTGTGTCCCTCGCTATTGCAGTCATGTTCGCCCTAATGGGGACACAAGCAGCTGGGATTTTAATTGAAGGATGGCTTAGGCATGGCATGGGGCCGGCTGTGTCTAGTCGCACTTAAATGCTGCTGGCGCAGTTGGCCGCGTGACTGCATCACTGGGAGGTGCTGCACGGGTTGAGATGGGGTTCATTCCCACCCGATTGACACAAGGGTACTAATGCTGGACCTTACCCGATTGGTGTTGATTCACTTGGACGCCAAAGCAGTAGCATTTTGCTGTGAAGAGAAGGGGTATATGCCCATGATGGTTGTGGTTGAGGGGTGGACCAGCACATCACTGTTTAGATGGGTTGCTTCGTGTTGAGGAGTGATGGCGGCTGCACGCTGTCTTGCAAGTCACAATCCCTCCCCATGCATGTGACGAGAGGTGGTGAGTTAGTGGACGTCGGGCGTTAGCCCTGCGTAGTTTTAAGGAAGAGGCGGTACTAGCACACGTGGTGCGTTTGGCGTGATTTTCTGCCGTTGCCTGGCAACGTGCCGCAGCCATTGACTGTTGTGATCATTGGTGTTTGTTTCCGTCGGTACATGTCAGTTGGTGTGCCTGTATATTCTAATGTTCAAAACCCCTTGCCAAAATCCATGCAGGAGGAGTTCTTTCCATGACCCCGCTCTCTCCTGGTGATCTCTCAGATCTTTGCACTTAAGCCAGACTAAAACCCATCCAGGGTCCGTTTGCCAGCAACAGTGCAGCCATGAGCAGTGGGGCTCGAGGCTTGAATAATCATTGGCTTGCAGATAGAAGGTTGCTGCTGCTTTTTGTCACGCAGAGGCCACTCAGTTCATTGTCATTCAGATTGATAGCTAGGGTTAATGGCCGGCATTATGATCCTTGTACTGCTGCGTCCGTCTAGTAGTGGCTAACCACTAGAGGAACTGCTGACTGATGAGATTAATAGTGCTTGGGGAGTGGTTTAGAAAGTTTGCGCCGCCCTGCCACCTAAATTAGTGGCTAGTGATTGACTGCTACTGTGGGGCAGTTTGCTGGCACTTGATGATACCACCAGTGCTAAATTCAGGTCCGCAGCAGGAGGTCCCATGACCTGATGGTAGAGGGAATAGCAACATAACGTTTGAAGCTTAGAATCACCTAGTATCTTTTGCACTCCCAGATTACCAATTCCCAAATGGCCCGTCAGATATATAGACCGGGGAAACGCAGTGGCCACCAACCTGGACTAGCAAACTCAGGCTCCAGATTAGTACTATACAACTGCATGATAAAAGCTGCACATCATTTCCCGGGCAGCAGGGTACCAAATAACAAGCAAACAAACAAACATTTAAGGCGGGGCAACCACAAAGGGCTACTAGGTCGAAACGACCAAACACACCATCGGATGGATCCAGGAACCATTTGGTGTAGCCGTTCTTACTGTTGGTGTAAAGTAATGCGCATCGGCAGTGTGGATGCTTGGAGAGCAGATTCAAGTGCATGCTCAGTGTGTGTACTAGCGGTTGTACAGTTTCTTGCATTTTTGGCAACAGGGAAGCCGGCAACGAGTACTGCAGCAAGCAATTCTCCAACAATGCATGCGTGTCCATGCCAAAAGGCTATGACATGATCTGAGAACCAATGACAGTGAAGGATTCATGAAACCCCTCAATGCCTGGACTGCCTACATACAGTGCATGGATGGCAACGAGTCCACCGCCTTAAAAGCTGGCCAGGTCGTGCAGCTTTTGCCTGTCTGACATGCTCTATCTGGCTGTCTAAGCGGAAGAATGCATCTGCACATTATCCAGGCAAGGCATCCGCATGTGAGTGTTAACGCTGCCGATCTGCTCTCGAGCTGTGTGCATGATAGTGCAAGCAGAAACCTTGCAGGCAACCTCCAGCAATGCTGCAGAATCTAGTGTATTGCACATTCGGCTGCAATACTTGTTTGGCACATGCCCCGCTCGCTGCCTGCAGCTGCAGGTAGGAGTATATCCTGAGTTTGGTCATCGCTCACGACCCTCGGGCGAGCATGTAAACAATGATTAAGGCAAGGAACGCCATGTATTCCAGCATATGGAGAACATAGTGCGAATCGTGTCAAATGAACACGGAGTCCAGCATACGTATTATAACTTGGACCCGAGTGAACGGCAGCCACCGGAGGGCACAGGCACACTCGGTAGTTTTATGAGGGCAATCGAAAAAAGCTCGTTGTTAGTTTGTGGAGAAGGCTCACAAAGGCGATCTGGACGCGATTGCAGTACCTGAAGTGGCTATCACAGGATGGTTATCGATTTGCCGCTGAAACTGGCTTGTGAACCATCGGCGAGGCTTGGTAGCAAGGGCTGGCCCTTTGGACGCCGCTTTGGAATTGGAAGACATTGCTACGCGCATACACCACCTGTGCGCACAGTCTGACAACTCCATGCGGGCTGCAGCGTCTGAAAGTCGCATTCTGGCGTTCTACCGGTGTCACTTCTGTCACTCCTTCGTCACTTGCCTATGCTTGGGAACATAGAACGGTAACAATGGATTCCAGACCACCAACTGAGAGATACCCACTCAATCAGGAATCTATTTAGGGAACCTCAACCAGTTCATCGTCAGACAGATCACCAGGGATAGCGGTGCTGTACTCAGCACTAAAACCTGCCAGAAAAGGCCAATGCCCCATCAGCAGCAGAGCTGCAGGCCCGACACTTTGGATACTATCAGAAGCCATATTTTCTCCCGACCCAAGCGTGCAAACACGATGAACTGGTCCTTCCTACATATTTCCATATAGCATGACTTCCTCCTCATGCAGCGCTTTCAGCTTAGCCAACCGGCATCTAATTTAACTGAGCAGCCACGACTGAATCTGGGTCGGACCCTAACTATGCAGCGCTTTCAGGTTAGCCAACTCATCTAATCTAAGTGAGCAGCCACGACTGAATCTGAGTCCGACCCTAACTGCCTATTGGAAACAGAATCTGCATGTATACACTACGTCAAAGCACCATCTCGCGTTAATGTAAGCGGTAGACAACCACATAAGCAAGGCAGTACACCTACCGAGGCACTCACTTTCCTAAGCCCAGCGTCTCTAGCGTCCACAGCGCATCTTCTGCTCCCCCCTCCACGTCGCTCGTCAACCAGGGAGGACTCTCAAGGCCCAACCTCTTCTCCACCTTCCTGAAGAACTCATTTGCCTCCTCATCTGGCCCTGTTGTGCAGTGCCACACCTCACACTTGTCACATTTGTCACCCCAGAGGTTGGAGTAGCCTTCAGCAAGGGTGGAGTAGCCAGCATAAGGAGGGTGCCCTCCTGCTGCTTTAGTCTCTGAGGTGCAGAAGTGGTTGGGCACTAACATTGGGCAACGAATCTGCATGGAGGAGGGTGGAAGAAAACCGCTAGGCACAAAAGGTGGAACATAATCATTTTTGCACAGGATATGCAAGGCTGTAGAGCCGCCACGCACTCGATCAATTTCTTGCTACTGTTTTCTCCGGAAGTGCAGCAGATGAGCAGCTTCAGCAAACGACAGCAGTAGACTGACTCTGTTCATAACAGCAACATTGGTAAGCGCCTTGAGCAGAAATCAAGGCAGACCATGGTGACTTGTTCATGCACACCAGGCTTGTCACATTCAGTCCGTTATAGCCCTGCAGCCGTTCTTACGATTCAAATCATGCAAGAAGACATCTCAAGGACATCTGGCTCTGGATTACTACCATCCACATAGATCTGCACATTTTATAAAGTAATTTATGGGGCCATCGAGCGACAACTTTTGAGGAAACCACCGGACTTCTGAGGCTCTGTCGTGCACACCATTATCTGCAGACAGCTGCATCTGCCAGCAAGCATAACTCAGCTCCACAACGCTCATTGCACTAATGCATTCTATACCCATTTCCAGAATGGAATAAGTTTGAGATATGCACGCCGTCGTGCCCAAGCGGCATGTTGCAGAATCAGAGGTAGTAAAAGCCTGAAGATTCTCATTAGGGTTCTGTTACCTCTGCCAGAATTCCTTACCTCCAGGATGGACTTCTCCTCGTGGTCAGGCGAAAAGGTGCGCGCTCGCCAGTATGTCAACTTGGGGCACTCCACACTCATCACTGTACACTTGTTTGCTTCTCCAATGCTGACGCTCCTGAGGTTGGGGTGTGAGAAGTCCACCATGAGAGGGGACCCCAGCCGTGGCTCTCCACAGCCATCCAAGTGGAACTCCTCCAACTGACGACTGCAGTGGTCAACCGCCTCGCCCACGGGTAATCAAATAAACGGAACGAGTTCTTGTCTGGTAGATTGGGGACGCCGTACTGGTTCTGCAGCTTCAGGGTTTTCAGGAGCGGCAGGGCATCAAGGGCAGGGTACAGCTGCTTAGGACTGACCCATTCCCAGCAGTCGCAGAGCACTGTGGGGTCCTTCTCGTCATACACGCGCTCATTGTGAGAGAGGATGGATAGATGTTGCAATTTAGGGCAAGCCAGGATGAATGTCTCGAGCTCTTGCAGGCCAATGGGTGGTGCCACGGGACCGCATCGCTCCAGGACAAGGCTCTCGAGGTTGGGACACTTGATAAACACGTGTGCAAGCTTACGGCCCCGGACAGAAACTTGCTTTGCGGTGTGGGAGGAGAAGACGAAGCTATCGTACTTGTAGTCTTGAAACGCATATACATCCTTGTTCAGCTCCTGCTGCTCCTTCAGGAACTGGAAACATTTGCTGCTCGGCATTCTGCGAATTTACCGCTTTAATGTGCCACAGAAGTCATGCAGATATGCAGGCAGGGTCGACACATGAACGTCCCGCAATTTGATACAAGAAGCCGAGATGTCCTTACCGGAGCATCCGCTGTTCCACATTGCAAGCACGGGAGGGTACACAGGCTTGCATGGAAACGATATCTTTATATCAAGTAGCGTAGCCACAGCAGTAAGTGGCAGAATGCTCTACTCTGAGATTGCCGTCAGAAGGCAATACATGTACTGCTGGCTGTCACACCGCACACGGGCTGCATTCCACCGCCTGGGATGCCTTTCAAGCACACCCATCTCGCATCCAAAACAAGCCAGAGCCACTCCAGGGTGACAAATAACAGGTCACTCCAGGGTGACAAATAACAGATCCTCGCACTGTCACGCCCTTCCTGCACATGACATCTGCCCCACTACGCCATGGACAGCTCTGCCGACCATCAATAAGAATGATAACATGCGACAGGATTGCAAAGCGCAGCTCTAACAGACACCAGGCAGAGCCATTCAACAGAGCACTTCCAATATGAGTAACTCTCCATCGATCCCTCTGCACTCAAGGCTGCAGAACCAACCAAACCACAAACAGCTTATAGGCACTGCCACCTTCGGCAAGCTAGAGTCACCATGTAGCATAGCGGAAGATCAAAATGGTCCAAATCACTAATCTGCATCCGTCCATGAACCTTGCCATGTCATCTAGTTTCTACGTCCTGATCCCAAGTAAACCCACTTCACATCCTTCATCCCATTCACATCACATAGAACAATAACCTCAGCAATATCACCAGCCTCCACATCTTAGGCTGCTTGTACAGGCGTGCAAAGCAGTGCTGTCGCCAAGCATGCGCAAAACACTGTTGCACCAGGCATGCTTGAACCAGGCACCTGTGTGCATCCATGCTGATGCCGCCGCTCTTATGTCCCCATGCTGTTGATGCTCCTGCTTCTGCATGTGCTGCATGTAGTGTTCTGGGCATCAATGCACATGCTGTGCACTGCATGCGTGGTGCGCTGCATCACATGTGCTTGCGTGTGCGTGCGGGCATATCTGCAAACATGCGGCACGGAGATACTCAGGAAATGGATGATCAGCAGCAGCTGAAGGCAGGGGCAAGGCTGGAACCTGCAGCAAACTTAGTCAGCGGCCAGACTGCACTGCTGTACTCCTCTTTGCCTCTGCATGCATGCACCTACCTTGCTTGGGAAGTTAGAAGTGCAACAGAGCGAGCACAAAATGTGTTTGCCGTACTTACCAGCAAGAGTTAGCAAACATAGACCCTGAACTACACTGCTTAAGATGTACCAGGGGGTGCATTCACGTCATAAGCACCGCCATTGGTAGCGCCGCCATATGCCCCGCCTGCTGCTGCTGCCCCTGCGCCCCGAGTGTCCACCAGGTTGCCGTTCACATCACGCTTCTTGCCAAAGGGGTTCCTGGAGTACTGGATCCTGATGCCACCACGGTCCGAGGAGGTCAGCACGGCGCCCTGCAGGCATCAGCAGCAGAATCGTGCGCAGCGGTCACATAATGCATCAAGAACAACACGACCTTTGAATGAGTGACAGGAAGGCATTGGGGACAGGGCAGAAGCAGCCAGGGTCGACGAGAGCGCAGCAGCAGACGCTCGCATAGGAGTACTTCTGGAGCTTCACACACCCAAAAGTTTGCAGTGGTAGGGGCACACCGTGTAGTGAGTGGCATACGCAGTTCAGAAGGTCATTGAGATTGTGATGACGAGTGACTAAGCAGCGAGTGTGAAGAAGTTGCATGCGGCAGAGGTGAGCTACATGGCTGCTTCAATAAACGCACTGGCATACAGGCCTTTGCACGTCGATGTATTACTGAATCAACATATCACCGACAAAGACATAGGTGAGCGCTGCAATCAATGCATGTGTCAGAATGCTGCGCTACAGCTCTGAAATAGCATGCATTGCAGCCATGTTGACAAATGCCAGTAACCACACCATGATCCATCAAAAAATAGGGTGCCTCACCTGCTGGCTTGTATGGCATGCTGTGGCATTCTCTGTTGTGTCAAACTCCACAAAGCAGGACACATTGCGACTGCCCCTGATCAGCTTGAGGTTGGAGTAACCCTGCATATACATGAAAATGATGGATCAGGGTCATCCTGGGGCCTGATCCAGTTGAAGGCTTTCCCTTGGTCTCCCTGCTGTTGCTATCTACTGATAGTGGTGATCCTGCTGCCATTCTTGCACTGTTGGTTTGGTGCTGATGATGCGCTGCAAGCAGGTGCGCAGACCAGGAGATCTTAACATGGTCTCAAAGGCTGGCCTAGACAAGTCCTATGAACACCTGTGAAGATAACTTCATCCAATGCCTCACGCTGAACCAATGAACAAACCACAATCCTTGCTGCCCATGATGATTCTGCACGGTGGCATCGTTGAGGCCATGTGCGGAGTTTGATAGATTGCAGTGTCATATATCGCAATGTGGGACTGGAATATAGTCAAAAATCATGCTGGGCGAGCGAGGTATGTACCGGTATTCACAGTATAGCCTTTAACCCAAACGGGGATGCCTTTGCTGATCCCATGGCTCTCCTTCTGGTCTCACATGATCACCAGGTGCGAGACATACAGTAATAGTGAGCATATGGGAAATGTAAGCAAACCTACAGGCTGGGTGCTGAAGAGTGCTGTCAGCTCCCCCTCATCCACTGTGTCTCCCAGATTGCCCACGAAGAGAGTGTTGCAAGGAGGGTTGTCCTTGACATTGCTGACAGGTGCATAGCCCACAGGCCTGCCAGGAGCGGGAGGAGCGCCATAGCTGCTGGCACCGCCATATGCACCGACTGTGCGTGTGCGCTTGGCTGCTGAATCATCTTTGATGTACATGTTCTGCATAAAACCATTGGGAGTCAGTCTGCAGCTCTTTCTTCCTACCTCGCTCATACCAGTAGTGAAGCTGCGTGAACCTTCTGCAAATTGCCTGTGCTTTCGGCAGCCTACCTTATGGGCGATCTCAGCGCGTAAGAACACGTTGTCATCAAAGCTGCAGGGATGAGAAAGACAAGTTTGCGAACCGTAGCCAGCTACTTGCTGCGCACTTGGTCCGTGCCTGAAGAGCAGATATGACAAAACACTGCGCACCTCAAATGCCCAATGCTCTCGCATGCTTGTCGTGCAGCGGCACCATGGTTGAATAGGGCAAAGCCTTGGGCCTGTGCGCAGTGTTTGATCAACGGGACGGTCTGGCAGAAAACAAATCATGCATCATGTTTGGGCTCGCCTGTCCATTCTTCCAGTTCATTTGGGAAGCCTCGTATCCAGGCAGAAAGCGCAACAAATTGTTCAGTTCACGCTCTTTCACGTCAGCCGGAAAGCCTGTGATGAACACAGTGCGAACTTCCTCCACCCCTCCATATGCAGGATAAGCAGGCGCAGGGGGAGCATATCCGTAGCCTGCATACGGGTCTGCTGAGGCATAACCTTCGTATCCAGGATAAGCCATAATGTAGAGCGAGGAACAATAACCTCCCAGTCAAGGGGATCAACAGACTGCAAAGGAAAACTCTTTGCAAGCTACTTCTCACCGAGTCTGCAACAAAACCCCATTTGCAATGGGTAAAAGCTGATGTCCCCCTTGCAACGGACTTCACTACCGGCGAAAGACAAGCAACGTCGGCACTTCTGTCACCCTCTCCGAGACCGTCCGCAAATGCAAACAATCAATGGCCGGCACAAAGGACTTCAAGCAAGTAAGCAGCCAATCTATCCTGACAAACCCTTCTGCGACGGCAGCGGGTGATTTCTCACGCTCGTCCAACTGGAGGCCCAAGGCATGGCAGTGGGATGGTACCTCTGAACATAGTACTTGAGAACTGGATCGGATGGAGGATGTACAAGTAGCCGCACATGAGGGAAAACTGCGGGAAGAGTATGCAAAGGAGCTGAAGGGTCTCAAGGATGACATAAAGTCTCTGAAGGCAAAGTTTTACGATCGAGCCTCTAAGCGTGGCAAGCTAGGGAGTACAGAAGGCCTAGGAGAGGGGTTCTTTGACTGGAACGACCCAGCGCAGCGCGAGGCAGTAAAGCGGCTGGAGGTGCTGGTGGCAGAAGCGCTGCTGGATGTTTCCACCACCTTGCCTATGTCGGTAGATGTGCTCAACAAGAGGGTAAGCAGGCAGCTATCATGCAATGATCCTCTTCAACTGGCCGGGCCAGCCCGTGCCATCAGAAGCTATGGATTAGCTGAAAGAAGAAGTGCCAATTGGTCTCAGGCCACCAGAAAGCTTCAATCATGATCTGGCTGTGACCACCAGAAACAAAATTCTCTTGCAAAAGCTCCTGTATGCATGTCAGCAGCAGCTTCATAGCTGATCCCATGTAAGCCGCATATAATAGGAAGTGATCTGGTCCCAGTGGGCTGATGGGCCCATTTGTCAGAGCTATCCAAGCTACGATGCATGATGCCATCATGCAGAGCAGTACAGCGAGCTATAGGATACATGCTTATGCAAGACTAGAACGGGCAGTGTGTATGACACCCACAGCTCTCACAGCTTCTAGATTCTACATATAGCAAGGCTCCTGTAGTGCCAGTACACGCTTCAGGAGGACCCTCAGCAGCAGCAGCAGCAGCAGCAGCTACCACCAGCGCACGATTAGCAAGATTGTGGAGCCCTTCGCATTGTCTTTGATGCTTCAGTGAGTGCAGTAAGCATGCCAGGCACGTCCCTGTGTCCCAAGCCGCTCAATACGAGTAGCTGCTGCATATGCTCGTCCTGTGCGGAGTCATAACCCGAGCTGCCACTGTCGGCTTTTGATAGACAACGATTAAAAATAAAGACTGCATATCGTGGGTCCCCTGGCATGGTACTGGCCTGCCTGCATGATTGCATGTTACTGCCTGACCCTGCCTGTGTTGCTGCTGCCATATTTGTAACAGGTTCTACTCAGCAGTTCAGCCTCTCAGTACGAGCAGCTGCTGCACACCTGCAGTTTGCAAGGTCTTCACAAGCTAGCGCTGCACCTGGCCTACACCCTGAATGCAGTGACGGTCACTGGGGTGGATGTTAACGGCAGCAATGTCATGTTTATTACGGGAGTGGACAGGGGACAGCTATGTGAGTAAGTGTGGGAGGAGTGTTGGGAACGGGGGGGCGCCCACTCTAGGTGCGGGTATAGTGATACCAACGGGAGATGCCTGCCCTAGAGTATGGGCTGAGTATTAGGAAGGGGGATGCCCGCGCTACAATGCCCGCCCTAGATGTGGGCTGAGTATTAGGAAGGGGGATGCCCGCGCTACAATGCCTGCCCTAGATGTGGGCTGAGTATTAGGAAGGGGGCATGCCCAGGCTGGGATGCCCGCCTTAAATGTGGGCTGAGTATCAGGAAGGGGGATGCCCCCCCATGACGCCCTCCCTGGGTGTAGGGCGAGTATGGGGAAGGGGGCATGCCCAGGCTGGGATGTTGAAGCAGGAGGAGCGGGGCAGGGGCAGGATGGAGGACACAGCACACAGGATCGAAGTGGGAAAGTATAAGTCATAAGCAATTCAGGCGCCCCCCTCTGTGAGCGCATGCATGAAAGTTATTTCCCAGATTGCACGCCATTTGCTCCTGTCATGTCTTCATATTGTCCCCGCTATGCCCGGCGCTTTGTTCACTGTGCGGTTCTTGTGAGCTAAGAAGGAGCTCAGCCCCCGAAGTGCGGCCAAAACCGGTAGTCCTTGCCAGTGTAAGCCATGACTGATACATTCTAGGCTGCCCCAATGTTGGTCGCTCGGTCCCGTGTGCTGTTACGAACTCACTCTTCGACCCCCTAGACCCGCTGGCCCCTTGGGGACCTCAAAAAATAGGGTTTCATCATCTCTTCCTGTATACTTCAGTGTTTGGACTATGGATAGTTGCTATCATTAACACACACACCATGTCATTTAGCATCCTTTTTATCTATATTTGATAACCTTGAAGTCGTGAAGTACTCGTGATTGTAATGAGATGGTTCTCTCTACTGCCTAGATTTGTAATTCTGCCTACCTGGTTTTTTGTTTGCAGGGCCACAGGGGTAAATGACCCACTCCCCCCACCCAGATCCCCCAGCCCCATGGTCCCCCCACCCACATTACCCCCCCTACAACCCCAAAGCGCATTCCCCCCAGAACTCCCTCCTGGATCTGGCGCCATGCCACCCCCTCCCTTTGTCCAAGCGTTCCCCCCTCAACCAGGGGGTATGGGGCCACAGGGAGTTGGCATGGGGGGAATGGGACCCCCACAAATGATGGGTGGGATGATGGGGATGCCTGGATTACCCCCTCCTGCACCCCCTCCTGGCGGCCCACCCCCTGCACCCCCTGCAAGGAAGTCACGGCCAGATGGAGACGTGTCAAATCTGCTGCAGTTCAAGACTGTTAAGAACAGGTGAGGACATGGCCTTGGTCTTGGGCAGGTAAATAAGCAGGGCTATGGGCAAGGAAGCACGAGCGGGGTTTAAGCTAGGTGGTGCTAATGGGTAGCATGCTAGACACACAAGCAGGCACCATCTGTGGCCATCACTCCAGTCCTGTTGGTCAGGATGAGAATTCTGTATGAGGATACCTTGTGTGCTGCATTTTGGTATTGCTGCTAGGGCTGACAGATGGAGAGTTGGCACCTTGACAATGCGTTCTTGTAGCTGGATACATGGTTGTGTATCAGTATTGGTTGCTGGTCTGGAGGCAATTGTCTCCAAATCAATTGCTTGGTGCGTTAGATCGACCTAGCAGTTTGCGTGCAGATGGCAAACCTGTATGTGTATATGTTTGTGATTGGTCCTGGGGAGGTTGTATGTGATGGAAGGAACATAAAGACTGAAGTGGACGTGACGCTCCTAGCTTAGGGTTTAGGGTTTAGGGCTAGGTTGTCGTAATAATAACATCAGTGATCTGGCTCTCCTTCCTGCCTGCAACTGCTCTGAAAAGGCAGGACCCTGCAACGCCCATGCTGGGACCTGTTTCAATGCATTGATACACCTCATTCCTGATGTCTGTTCTGCATCTCATCCCAGCATTGGGGCCTTTTGCATAGAGGCGTGCTGTTTCTGTGCATCATGTCATATAATGTGCTGGGTGCCTGAATAATTTTGCAACCCCTGGCTGCAGAGATTGCATGGAGAAGGGAGGGAGAGTATGCACACGGCGTCTGAATGGATCACATCCATGATGTTTTATAGCCTGACTATCCCCAGAGCCCCATCCGCTTCTCCAGGGAATTGCACCTCAGTGATGCGCTGCATATCGCTATCTTTGAACATACGCTGAGTGCCCCTAACAAACTGGTTGGCATCGTGCTTGGGTCCTGCACGGCCCGGAGGGCTGTGCAGTGGTCTCTCTTAACAAACATACGCTCAGTGCTGCAGGGCCCGGAGGGCTGTGTAGTGGTCTCTCACCAAACACACGCTGAGTATTTATAAAGTTCTAAGGGTATAAACCTTGCAACCCCTTGCTGCAGAGATCGCATGGAGAAGGGCGAGGAGCTGCTCGAGCTCCTAGACAAGCCCACCCTAAGGGAGGCCCAGCGTAAGGAGCAGTTCAAGACCCAGGGAGGTGCTGCTATCCGTGAGCAGTGTCAGTATCTGACTAAGGAGGAGTGCAGGGCAGCACGGGGGAGTGTGTTGGCATGTCCTAGGTTGCACCATAGGTGAGGAGGGGGGTGATGGTTGTGGCTGTTGGGGCACAGGGGGTGGGCGTGGTGGCATGGGACGGGGACTGAGACGTCTAACAATCAAGGCCCTTTGAGAAGTATGGGTATGGATGGGGGGCCTGTCGCGTTTGGTCTTTGGAAGGGCCGGGGAGGAGGGGCAAGGGCGGGGGGGGGGGGTTGGGGGGGGCGCAAAGAGTTGTGAGGGGTCAGCAGAGGAAGGGGGTATAATGGAAAGAGCCCTTAGGGTGGAGGTGGTGGAGAGAAGAGAAGAGGCTGGTAGCAATGGTGGGGTTGACATTGAACCTGAGGGAGGTGAGATGATAGATGGGTGACCAAGGGGCTAACTGAAGGGCAGGTAAGTGGAGTCGGGGGCTTTGGCACAGACCTAACACCCTGCTGCTGTGCAGTGGTGCTAGCGGCCAGTACCAGTAATGGGTGCTTTGTCCTATAGAGTAGTACTTCGCCCTGCTGAGCCCTCTGCACCATGGGTGGATAATGGTTTGATACATGTCTGCATGCACGCACAGGTTGATGGGAGGATGATAAGGGTGTGGATTTGGTGTTGGTGCAAAGGGGGATGTGTGCAGATATGACAGAGAGGGTGAGGATCAGAGGGGACTGGGAGGGAAGGAACATGCGTAGGAGGGGCAGAAAGGAGAAAAGGGTTGGTAAGGCAGCATAAGGCCTTATCCTGCACACCTTGCATGTTTATGTGTCCCTAACCGTTATACCCCCCTCGACTGACCCCCTGCAGGAAGGTTTTGTACCCCTGGACAGATGAGTCCCTTGGCAGTTGCTCCTTCCTGAACACCTGCCGTAACCGCAACACCTGCAAGCACATACACTATGAGCTGGACCCTGAACCTGATGTGCCTGAAGCTCAGGGGGGGATGGTGCAGAGAGCAGTGGGGGTGCCAGGGTACTTGAAGGTAAGAGGGGGGGGGGGGTAGTCTGCAGGAAGGCAGGGGGGGGGGGCTTGCGATTCATATTGCAGAGAGCCTAGATTCAAAAAAGACCTGGGATTCAATGGAGATTTGTGATATGGGATTTGCAATGTCCCCTCCTGTTTTGCATATCTAAGGTCTGAATCAGCTTGTTGTGGTCAGTCATGCGTGAAGCCTAATAGTTTGTCCAATGGTAGCAAAGAGCCACGTAGCTGAGTCAGCTTGTTGTTAACACTGGCATTCCAGACGCTGAAGGAGCCTCAGTGAATGAGCTGTGATTTCTGTAACTTCTCATATGCGCAACGCTCGGCAAGTTCAGTGTGAATCCCTGCACACCGTGCATAATCCCAGCATTATGTTGTGCCTGTATAACATCTTGTAATGAGCTTGTTACCATCCACATATCTGCCATTCCAGGCGCTGAAGGAGCCCCGCTCGATCAGCTGTGGTGTTCGTTTTTCATATTCGCATCCTTGGGCAAGTTCAGTGTGAACCGCTGTACACCAGCCTCACGTTCTCCATGTTTAAAACCGTTTAATAAGCTTGTTGTTATTCACATCTGCCATTCTAGGCGCTGAAGGAGTCTCAGTGGATCAGCTGTGATGTCCGTGACTTTGATTTGCGCATCCTTGGTTGGTGTAAATCCCTGCAAACCAGTCTTGCATTTCCCATACACAACCCCTGACCAAGCTTGTTATCATTCATACTTATGATTTTCAGGCGCTGAAGGAGCCCCAGTGGATCAGCTGTGATGTCCGTAACTTTGACATGCGCATGTCTGGTGTTATTGCTGCGCACCGCCCTCACATCTTGCATGTATAAGATCTTGTGGTAAGCTTGTTATAATTATGTCACTGCTCTTTGATATAGGCTTGTTATAACACTGCTTCTTGATATAAGCCTGTTGTATCCACATTTATGCCGTTTCAGGCGCTGAAGGAGCCGCAGTGGATCAGCTGTGATGTGCGTAACTTTGACATGCGCATCCTGGGCAAGTTTGGTGTGATCATGACTGACCCCCCCTGGGAGATCCACCAGGACCTGCCTTATGGCACCATGATGGATGATGAGATGAGGAGGCTAAACATAGGATGCTTGCAGGACGAGGGGGTCATCTTCGTGTGGGTCACAGGTGAGGAGGGGCCTGGGAGGGTGGGGAGTTGTGGGGTGTGTTGTGCATTGGTAGAGTATGCTAAGTCCCGCCCCTCCCAATGCACCCGCTTTCCCCTGTCTGTCTACTGCACCTGTCTCCCCTACCCTCCTCCCTCCCCTGCCTTCACCCCGCTTGTTCCCCACCTCTGCCCCCTACCCGTTCCCCCCCTTCTTCCCATTTCTCCTCTCCCCCTGCTTCCCCACCCGCCCTCTCCCCACCTCTGCCCCCCATCACTCCCCATACCCCTTTTCTCCCATACCCCGCCCCTGCCCTCTCACCCCCCACCCTCTACCCCCTCGCTCCCCACCATCCCCTCTTCCTCCACCCCTCCCTGCCCTCTCTGCATTCCACTGTCCCTCACATTTTTCCTACTTCTTCGTTCCCCCCACTCTCACCCCCTCCTCAACCCCCTTCTTCCTCCCTCTGTCCCTCCCCCCCCCCCCCCCCCGCATCTTCTTCGCCCGTCTTCTTCGCCCGTCTGCTCTCCCCCCCCCTCCCTTCCCCCCCTCCCTCCAACCGCCCCTCCCCCTCCCTCCCTCCCTTTCCCCCCCCACCTCCACCCGCCCCTTTCCCTCCCTCCCTCCACCTGCCTCCACTCCCCCCTCCCTCCCCTCTTTCCTTTCTCCCCCTTCCTCCCTCCCCTCCCCATACCCTTCTCCCCCCCTCCCACCTTCTCTCCCCCCCTACCCCCTCTCCTTCCCCTTTCCACCCCAGCCACCCCCCTTGTCCTTGCTTTCCCCCCTCCAAGACTGCAATTGCTGCTGAACCATGACTGTTGTCCTCCTGTGTCCCCTCTCCTCCAGGTCGGGCCATGGAGGGTCTTGGGTGTCTAGTCTACTGGGGATATCATTCATTATACGCTACGATTGCTGTTGAACCGTGACTGCTGTTTGGAAGGCGGGGGCCCTCACTGCCATAAGCCTACCTTCTTGACTGTACGCCGCTCATGGTGGAACCCGTAGATCTAACAATGTATAAATGCAGGCGTGTCTAGTCATCTCAGCCATGCCTTCAAAATTGAATGTTTCCTCTTTGTCCAGGTCGTGCCATGGAGCTAGGTCGTGAGTGTCTAGCCTACTGGGGATATGACCGTGTAGATGAATTGATCTGGGTGAAAACCAATCAGCTGCAGCGATTGATACGTACGGGGCGGACAGGTCACTGGCTGAACCACAGTAAGGAGCACTGCCTGGTGGGCATCAAGGGGAAGCCAAACCTCAATAGGTAAGTAATGAGGTTTAGCTTGGGTTTTGTGCAAGGGAGATGAGGGTTTAGCAAATCAATGGGGTTAAGCATGGGTTTCTGCCATGGATGTTAGGGTCTAGCATATGAATTTGCTGGGGTTTAATTGTGGGTTTTCAGTAAGGGATTTCATGCAAATTAGCGGGGTTTAAGTGTGTGTTTTGTACAAGGGGCATATATTGAAGGGTTGGTCTGGAATGGAATGGGGGGCCGGCAGGGACGATATAGGCCAAGTACTTGAAGAACTGCGAGACACTGTCTGAACCTGCAGGAGTGCAGATGTGGAGTACATTGCCTAAAATCTACGTTTAATGTCTCTGGGCTCATTATTCTGGACCATATGGTCGGCAGCTTTTGGTAGTGCTATTTATTTGTTTAGTATTATGTCTCTAGCTTTTAATGGTACCTAGCCACTAGCTCAGTCCATTTGTTATTGGTAGTTGTCGGAAGTTAGGAAGGGAAGGTGGAGGAAGGTGGCGGAGTTGGGAAGGGAAGGTGGAGGAAGGTAGGAAGGTGGGAGGGAAGGTAGGAAGGTGGGGTGAAGGTGTCTACCGGTACTTTAGTTTAGTAGTGTAGGACATAAGGGTGCCGCAGGGTGCAGCAGCAACAACATCAGGCCTTCGACTTTTGATATCTACACCCCGTTGTTGCGTCCAAACGTTCTCTTGCATATTGAAGTGGGATGAAGGGTTTCAGAAACTCTGAGGGGATGCATGAGTCCCCTGCCTTGCTGTGTAGTTGCCAGGTATGTAGGCATATATGATAGATTTGTTCACAAGTGTTCAAGGGGTTTGGTAGTGAGATGCCTGCTTTGCTGTAGGTATGTAGACACAGATGTTGTGGTGGCTGAAGTGAGAGAGACATCCAGGAAGCCAGATGAGATGTATCCACTGCTGGAGAGGCTCAGCCCAGGTGGGAGGGGGTTTGTAATATGCAGGGCTGGGGGTTGGGTTAGGCTAGGGTTTAAGACTCATTTGCTGCTGGAGAGGCTCAGCCCAGGTGGGATGGGAGGGGGGGGTTAGGCTAGGGTTTAAGACTCTTTTGCTGCTGGAGAGACTCAGCCCAGGTGGGAGGGGGGGTAGGGTGCAAAGCGGGGTTTGGGTTAGGCGAGGGCTTAGGACTTTTTGCTGCTGGAGAGGCTCAGCCCAGGTGGGAGGGGGGGTAGGGTGCAAAGCGGGGGCTGGGTTAGGCTAGGGCTTAGGACCTTTTGCTGCTGGAGAGGCTCAGCCCAGCGGGTGGGGCGGGGGTTAGGGTTTAGCTTGCAGAAATAGGTCTGGGCTGTAGAGTTCAGAACATTCAGAGCATGTGACTAGGTTGTAGGCTTATTTGCTGCTGGAGAGGCCTCCTCAGGTGGGAAGGGGGTTCACGCAATGCAGGGTCAGGTTTTGGGTTTTGGGGTTCTTTTGTTTGGGCTGTAAAGTCTGTAAAGTTTACTTACAGAGCGTAGGCTAGGGTTCAGGACTCCTCTGCTGCTGAAGAGGCTTGGCGAGGTAGGGGAATTTAGGGTGCAGGCATAGGTTTTGGGCTGTACAGTTTGCTTGGGTTTAGGGTTCATATGCTGTTGGACAGGCTCAGCCCAAAAGAGAGGGGGGTTTAGGGTGCAGAGATGTATTTTGGGTTAGGCTAAGGTTTAGGGGGCAGAAGTTTTAGGGTTTAGGGTCAAAATTAAGTAAGTTATAATGATGATACTCACATAATAATCAAGTAGTAGTCAAGTAAGAGAGCAATGGGATGATGGGCATTAGCATCAAGCCTTAGCCACCCGCAAGCTGGAGGCATGCGTGTGGCAGCATAATGTAAGGACACCCTTAGTTTCTTTTCATTATCTTCATAGTATCCGCCTACTCTCCCCGCCCCCCTCTTTCTCTTTCCCCCTCTACTCTTACCCCTCTCCCATGCTGCCTCCCTGCCTCCACCCGCCAGTTTGAGCAGAGTGTGAATTGGCAGCATGGCCCATCTTTTGCTTCCCTCGTGCCCCCTTTCCTTCCCCTTCCCCTCACTGTCTCCACTAGCCATATTGACACTAGTCAACAGATTGTGTATTGACCAGCTTTACCGCCTCTCTTGCTTTCCTGTCAGGCACCCGCAAGCTGGAGATATTTGCGCGGCAGCACAACGTGAGGCCCGGCTGGGTGAGCCTGGGTAACCAGCTGGACAATGTACATATAGCGGATGAGGACATGCTGCAGCGCTACAGAGGGGTTTACGGGGAGCCTAAACCACCAGCACGTCCTTTGCACAACAGGTACTAACTGCAGCACTAGCTAACAGCTTGGCAGGGAAGCGTTCAGAAAATGGTCTGGTTTAGTCTGGCGTTGCTTGGGGCTGAAGCCTAAACCCCTAAACCCTAGATTTGGGTTGGCAGAAAACGGCTGAGGAGGTGGTGGGTGGTTTTGAGATGGTGGGTTGTGGCACAGTCGAGGGAGTGCTTGTGCAGTGCGTAGCATGAGGGGGGGGTGCTCGGGAGGGGGGGCTTGGCAGCGGAGCGTTAGGGAAATGGTCTGGTTTATTCTTCAGGTATAAACCAGCAGCTAACAGCTGGTGAGGCAGGCAACAGGAGACATTGGTTGGTACAGTCGCCAGGTGTTGTTTGCTGGTAGTCCTGGGTTGCTGCTGGTTGTCCTGGATTGGGAGGAGACATGGGGGTGGGGGGTGGGGGGGGGGGGGCGTCAGTTGTTGCACTTTAGGTGACAGTAATTAGGGTACTTGTACAGTGTATAGCTTTGTGGGGGGTGCACCCCTCTTGCGCCACCTGAAGGGGGGCGGGGGAAGGGGGGGGGGGAGGCATGTGAGGCCCGCACCCCCCTGCTGCCTTAAGGCGTGTGTGCTGTCCTGCAGTGTTTGATAGTGCCCGGACCACAGATGTCGTAAGCTTTGTGCTTAGTAGAATTCAAGAGTACCGTAGCCTTTGGATGGCCAGGTTTTGATGATTGGGTTGTCCACCAATGGCAACCGTGCCATTGGTCGATATTAACCCAATTACCATATAGAATTTTGGCCATCCAAGGTGAAAGATGGTTGACGGAGGTGGCCTTTTTGGGCTTGTTGGAGGTTAGCAGTGGTGTAGGCTGGTGAGGAGGGGAGAGGGGGGTGGGCTTAGGAAGGGTGCAGTCGCCAGGGGGTATTGTGGGGGGAGAGGAGATGATGGGGAGGGGCTGCAGTTCTGTTCTTGAGGGTTGCGGGGATGTAGCGGAGAGGTGGTGCAAGGTGGGGCCTGAGTTGCATGTGAGATTAGTGCTGGTCCGCGCTGCACATGTTATGATATGTTGTCTTACTGAAGACAGTGACAGCGCGTCTGCTACTGAAGGCGAACCTTGAGGCTTGTTGGGATTCCCCATGCTAGGCTGCTATGCGTGAACCGCTGCTGTCCATGGAGGATCGAGTGCACTGCGTGCTGACGGCCTAGGCTTTTTTGTTCACGGAGAGGGTGCAGACAGCCCATAGATTGCATCACAACTGGTTTATCTGATGGGTGGTGCGGTTTTTGATCATGGGCTTTGTCTTGGCTGGGATGTTTCGGTATCAGTTCTGCGTGGTTAGTTGGTGCTATGGGAGCCATTGTGTTTGGATCCATCCGACGGCGTTTTTGGTCGTTTCGTCCTAGACGCCCTTTGCTGTTGCCGCACTCTTAAATGTTTGTTATGTTATGTTATCAGCATAGTGTATATCCACGCATGCCCTAGCGGTTTGAGTGTGACTACCCTCAGATAGTGGAAGTAGTTTGGACTTCTTACATTATAAACTCTTGCAAATTACCTTGCAAATAGGCGTCGCTTTGCGCCTGCGCGTGGGCAGAACGTCTTGCAAATTTGGGCTTGATTCTTGCACATTCGATTTTGCAAGATGTCCCATCTAACTTTCCAATCCACACTAGTTGCCTCTTCGGAGCCGTGCTCTCGAGCACGCCATAGGGAGCTTCTGCCATCCCGGCATCGTGGCAGTGATCGACGATATCGGCGGAGGTTAGATAGCGGTGGACAATCGCCCAAAGAGTGCTCATTGAGCGCTAAAACATGCCCAAGAGTATACATTGGCACCAGATTTGGAACGCGGATGCTGCTACGAGGCTTTATGGGAGTTGGTTGGTTAGTGAAAACCCGCACAGAAGATACTGGTACCTACCCGTACCTCCACACCTACGTTGCCAATACCTGTAGTGCAGACTACCCAGTCCCCTACCCCTGAGCCTGACCCCGTGGACACAAACGTGAGCAATCCGTGCTGAGAGCAATGAAGCGAAAGCACCAACTGCCAACCCAGCCGTCGAAATCATCTGTATGAGATTGCAGCTATACAAGCACGGCCATGCAGTCAGCACTAGCATACATGCACTACCAACGCGGTGCTGCATCCTTGAGTAGCTGAAAGATGCAAGAAGGGGTTTCCCCGATCTCTGCGTAGCTCTCTATTTGTCTCACTGACCCAAGGTCCAAAGCCTTTTGCACAGGGACTGCCACGCACACTTAGTCCAAACAAACAAACATCTAAGATGCGGCGGCAACCGCAAAGGGCTGCTAGGTAGAAACGACCAAACACACCATTGACTGGATCCAAAAACAATTGATTCCACACCACCGTGGGTTGAACACAAGCATACATCCAACTACGAGACTGTAAACAGTTCGCATCAGACAAATCACCAGAATGATCCGACTCCAATCAAACACATTCCAGAGCACCAACCAAGACAAATAAATAAGCATGTAGCCAGCTAGGAGATATTGAGCGTGTAGACACAGAAGTTGTCCTAGGCACTTGGGGTAGTAAGTGGACTGCTTGTTGGTGTGACCTTCCAGAGGATCCTAGGGTTGCATCCTCGGATCAGGTATCGTATGCGACCTATTATACGTGGATGGCTGAGTGTGTTTCACAGCCTGCTAGGTATGTTGATCATGACCGTTGTATAAATCCAGAGTATCTTGCTGATCTCATGAGGTTTAGAGTGGGAGCTCACTGGCTGAGTGTTGTGACTGGACGTTGGGCTGATGGTGGTACTGTGAGGGCACAGAGGTATTGTAGGAAATGCATGGCATATACCGTTGAGGATGAAAAGCATTTCATGCTGGAATGCCCTGCCTACCAGGAAATCAGATCGGAGTTTGGTGAGTTGTTTGATTACTGTGAAGGTGATTTAAGGAAGCTTATGTGTCATCCAAAGCAGCATATGTTGGCGAAGTTGGTACATAAAATGCGTGTCTTCAGAGATGAAGATACTGAGTGGGTGTTTGATCTGCAGCTTGACAGATTTGAATCGAGTGAAGATGAAAGTTGTGGTAATGTTTCTAGTGATGAGTATGAGAACGAATTAGTTGAAGTTGATGATATTAGTCAGTTTGGTTTTTTGGAAGCCCCTTGAGCCTCGTGTTGGCTCCGGGTTTTTCTTTTTTCAAATGTAACATTCAAACCGTGATAGCATCAGGTGCGTCATCAAACGAATCAGCAAAGTGAGCTGCCATCGGCGGCCGACACACTCCAGTCCACCAAACAAGAGTAAGACCCAACCATGAAGCACTTCAACCAGCTCCTCACCAGACGAAGCACCAGGAAGATCTGACTCCAAATTGAACAGATCCAATACAGGTCCAAACGGCTACTCACATGACAATAAACATTATTTAACCACCTACTACACGCAGTCCTCCAGCATACCTACTGACTCACTTATATGACAATCATGAGTATCTCCCGACCTTTCCAGGGGCCATGCATTTACTTCTTTGACCACCTTGTACCCATCATATCAAAGGTGGCGATGGCTTCCCAATGTAAGATTCGCACACACAAGGGAATCAAGCTCCTCTGCCCATGCAGTGCCAGCTGCAGTACAGTTTGCTGATCGTGCTAACGCCCGCAAACAAATCCCATATCATGGGACCCCTTCCCAACAATCCCCTTACTCTCATACCAAGGGGATGGAAGCTTCCGGCCAGCTACAGGCCTTGAAAGATATGCAAAAACTCTGGAGATGCATCATACGTTCTGAAGCGAACATTGGTTGGACAAATGAAAAGAGAACACACATACTCAGGCAAATGCAAATGCTGACCCAATGCTGCTTTAGTCCCCTTCCATGCTTAAATTCAACTTTGCCCTTGCCCTTTGCCCTTGCCCAAATTCAACTTTGCCCTTTGCCCTTGCAGTCAAAGAAGTCATTTTCACTTCCCTTTGCGTCTTCATGCATGCAGTTGGCCCGTTAGCATGCAAGGCCTGCTTGATGCTTGCTTAATACCATGCTTGCTTGATACCAGTATTGCCAAGGTCACCAAAATTGGCGCCGTCAACGTGGGGCAGCGTGGGGGCAGCGCCACCCACAAGGAGCCAACTTGGGCTAACCAACCGTACTCTCAACGTTCCTGTCCAATAATTTCACACTGGCTGCCACCAGCCCTCCTCTTGATCTCTTGCTAGTCAATGTATGTCAGGCCATTTCGACCCAGTCAACAGCAACCCAAGCAATTCATTGCCTTGCTCAGGGATATGATAGCATGACAGGTGACATGGGAGAGAGTGTATGAACAAGACAAAGCAATTTTTGCAACAATGCCTGCAAGCATTAGGACCCCTTGTAGCATAACAATTCATGAGCAACAGCAAAACCTCCCTTGCATTCCATTGTGTTGTGCACGTGCACAAAAGAATGCAATAGCACCAGGTGCTTGTTTGTATGCAGCGATTGGCGGCTAGCAGCTTCCATCATAACCACCTAGCAACAGTGCATTCCGCTTTCATATGCAGACATGTTAAACACACAAAGACTTGCACCCCTGAGCACATGAAGGCTCATCTAACATCAGCTTTGGGTAAACCCTGCCCTGCCCACATCTTTTGTGATGTGCTTTTTCAAAGTTGCTAGCATAAATTCAAACTGCTCATTGGCTGAGTCACCAAGTGACTCTGCCAAGTGACGTCAGTCACTACTGCACACGGTAAAAGCAAGGCGCAGTTTAACCCGGGTGTGATATCAGCTCCCAAAAGCTGCCACTTGCACTAAACAGTCCTGTCAGAGTCAGCTGCATACGATCATTGTAAGATCAGATGTACTGTGCACGTGCACATTCCGGCCACAATAGACAACTTTAGGCCCATACACATGGAAGGTAACTGGTTACTGGTGCTGATGTTTCCCCATCCGCTTCACTCCATCATTGCAAAGCCCCTGAGGCCTTCCCCCAACATGCCATACACCCCCATCCCACCAGATATGATGCATCAGACATGCATTCCCATCCCACCAAGTACGATGCATCAGACATCCCATCCCAGCAGCAGCCAAGCACAAGCCGGTATCCAAAATTACGGGCCGTAGCTGGTTACTATCGCCCAGAGACAACTCACTCATACAGAGTCATAACAAGCAAAAGTGGAAGGTGCAGCTCAGTCCCCTCAACTGGCAACTAGGCAGGGGCTAGAAACCAAACATGCCCCCCCCACAGCTCTTGCATGTGCAACACCCTTGCTTTGGCAATCCATTCGGGGACGCTTGACCGATTTACCCCCCATGATTTCACTTTTGTGCTGCGGCACTAGATAACACCTTTGTTGCCCCGGACTATACCCTGCTTTCTAACATGTCCTCGACCCCCGACATGCCCCATTTAGATATTACGTCCCAAATGTGCATGGAGTAGTTTCAATTGTCCCCTTGTCATGACAAATCCCCAACTTTTCAGGCTTGAGCCTGCTTAATCCCTGAAGCCTAGGATTCTTTACGAGACTTATCCTGCCAGGTAGTGATTAGACAAAGCAACTCAGTACCCTATTGTCAATCACAGTGATTCCCGTACCACCTGAAATACCATGCACACATACATGCATCCATGCAGCTTGCAATACATTGCTTCTGCACCCACCCACCCAGCAACCCACTAACCGATCATCTATTTTCCCAACACTTTGTTTATGTGCACAAGCTGCACGACCAAACCCCGGCTTGTTTTGCCTGCATATCCCCATGCTTCAATCTTCATACCCAGTATACATTAACCTCCAAGGTATCCCCATTACATCATGATCAATGCCAGCTCAGAAGTGCATACCATCCCCTCAGCCATTACCATCTGAATCTCTGAAGACCATGGGAACAAAGGTTCCCTTCCCATGGTTTTACCGCCTCCGACTGGCCCTCTTTGGATGGTTGATCTAATCCTGCCAAGCAGTCCAAGACCATCAACAGATGTTGGAGAAATACTGTGTTACTGAACATGCATCGCCACAAGTACAATGAGAGAATTATATCCATGAGACTCGGGCTTGTAGCCCTTTGCCAGGCTGGTATGTCTTTCCCTTTGCATAAACCCTGGCGTGTGGTCTCCAGGACCTTGCATATCTTTGTTGCATCACTTTTCCCTGCTTTCCTAACCTGTGCCCAAGGTAGGTAATGTATGAAACTGTGAGATACAATAGATGCTGTAGGAGCCTGGTCATGTCGTCCATCTTCATGGAACACTAGGAGACACCAGGCATTGATAATGGCAACGAAACACAGAACCGCAGCAGTAGAGCCTCGCTGGACCAACATCCCAGCCTCACCAGACAAACCCGTAAGCAAGCACACATCAACAACCGCATTGAGCACGATGAGTCAGACAATACCACGCTTTCATGCAGCTGCCAAGAGCAACAACAGATCCAACAGACACCACTTCATCCTGCAAAGAGGTAAAGTGAACTCCAAAAGAGTTCCAGGGCTCATTATTTGTGATGTGCTGTGGAGATTTTGCTGTATTGGAGAATGGTAAGCAATGCAATAGATGGAGGGCTGTGGCTTGCCAACAGTTCATGCTGTGGCATATAGCAAGACTACACTGATACACAATTGCACACGCACGATAGGGAATGCTTGACAAAGCAGTCCCGTCAACAAACGACACCAATCGGTACTGCCATACAAACCCTAGGCCCAATGGACAGGAATCAAATATGCAAATACCAATCACACAGCGGTCCCAATAAAGGAAGACAGCCTGAGTTGCAGTGGGTGGTTACCGCTTAGGGCCAATTGGACAATATGGGTGAACTCTTCAACCCTTAACCAGCAGCCAACCAGTGAGGAACCAGCACAAGATACCATTGCAATACCATAGCCCAGGACGCAAGGGTCACAAACACAACTGTCAATCAGTGAGGAGGCACTCAAGAAACTGCAGCAGGGCTGTACTTACTGCACACACATGAGGTACAGTAGGCGAGCCTGCTGCGCAATTCTTCCCGCTCTGCTGCCTGCCGCTTGCTAAATGTAAGGAGCACACCTTAACTAAAACAACAGGAGTCAGTGCCATTTAAGCGCTTCTGAGAAAGACTAGCATCCCCAGACTGCGCTCAAATCTCAAAGGACTCCATAACAGCCGCGGCTTCATTACTCAGACCATTGCCCCTGAAACTCAGCACACATATCCGACATAATCAGTGAACGATCATTACTTTCCTCACTGCAGCTTTCACGCATTTCACACCCTGCCGATTGCTTACATCAGGCAACCCATATTTTGGTCCACCTCGCTGTGGAGGGCCTATGGCACTTTTTGCTATGCCATATCCCGACAATTTGATACACCTACGCCGGTTGCGTACAGGTGCCACGACAGCATTTGCCGAACAAACTGCCCATGGATAATGTGTTTAAAAAAGTGTTTCTCCTATAAGCGACCTGAAAGAATTCACGCCTTTAGCTGCAAGAGATTGAATCATGCAGCAATAAACAACCCACTGACGTAGTCAAGATGCATAGCATACAATAACCAATATGATATGCACATATGCATTAGCCAACATGCAAATACCAAGCACTATAAGGTCGGTGCCTGCAACCTGAGCAATTATAAAAATCAGGTTACGGTGCTTTCAGCCCCAGGCTTGCATCAGCCTGCTTGCCCATAAACAACCCATGGTGACGCTTGAATGGTCCGGTAACCACATGAGATCACGTATGGTCACAAACAGACAAGCAACCAACAAAGTGTATCTTGTCCTAAGCAAGACCATGCACGGCCACACTTGCATATGTTTGATTTACTGCTCCCCTATGCATGTCTGCAAATCGTCGCAGAAACTGGCACCAAATCAACCCATTTGTTATGCATTGCAAGCCATGCTTTCAAGCACGAGCCTTTTCATAAGATTAGAGCACGTCCCTCCGGCCTGCCTGGCTTCTTCTCGGTGCTGCAGCATTTGAGAGCAATGGAGGGGCCCAGCCCCAAACAATTTGCTGACATCGGTGGGCAGACCCATAGCATATAGCAATGAAATGCATAATCACGTTGAGCCAGCCTTGTGAGATGTTTATATGACTTCTCTTCACTGCTCGTTTGCTAAGTTACTGTCAACTGCCCTTCATCACCAGTATGTGCACAGCACATGTATGGACATGATCCCAGCCAACCTCTCCCATCTCGATCTCACTGCAGGCGCGTCCATTGAAGCAGACTCGTTTCTTTGGTACTTCAAAGGTGTACCCGGGTGCATTACATTGCGGTAAAAGACAACTCGACATGCATGAGACTCCCCTTGCTATCCACAACAATGCATGCTATGGAATCGACCCTAAACCCTGAATGGTAAGAGCTGCAGCATAAACACACATGCCTTAACCATAAACAAGTAGACCTAGAACCAAAGCCCTGAACCCTTGCTATGCACGATCTGCATGCCAAGAGGGTCTCAATTAGTAGACCTTGAAATGCCAATCAACAACCAACCTTGCGAGGCCGGCATGATCCTTTCGCTCACAAGGCTGCTCTGTGTGACCTCATCCAAAAAGCTTTCTCAGCAGCCCCTTAACCTTTAACCTGATGATACCTCATGTGTTCCCCCATGCCCTCCATTCAAATGTGAGATGTTCCCTCTTCATGCAGTCACCAATCATATGCACACTCCTGCAGAGCTCTTTGGGACTTAGGGTTTTAGATTGTCCGCCTCCATGCGTGCCACTAACACCTCGAGCAGAGCAGTGAAGCACACTATGGCACCCCACGCGTGCCAACAGGATTGCCAATGTAACGGTTTACAAACACAGACAGTCTGTGGCGTGGGATGAACTGGGAAATCACACGCAATGGTACTGTACGTGGCTTCACTATGCTATGAATGCCAAAGGCTGTAAAGGAAGCATGCAAGAGCTTGGTGTGTAACTTACTTCAAGCAGTGACACACCTTATAGGTGTGCATGCCCACGCCTGCCCATCCCTATAAGACATGTAGGGGACTTAGCATGCCCTGCAATAATACAAGATCTGCCCCTCTTTGGCAGAATAGATTAGCTCATTCTCAAGCACATGCGTTAACTGCTGTGTGCCCCGAATACTGAGCACATGTTCACTGCTAGTCAACAAAGACATGATCGATACTTTCTAGGCTGCCCCACTGTTGGTTGCTAGGTACCGTGTGCTGTTACGGACTCACTCTTCAACCCCCCAAAACTTTAGAGCAGACCCCCGGCAGCCTCACCAAGACAACATCACTCCTCAACAAAAAATTTCATCACTCACTGGATCTTCTTGGCCACTGGAACAGCACCAAGCTTCTAGTCCAGCATCCTCTTACACTCCTCCAAAGGCAAGTGCAACAGCCCTGTCTCCCCTAAAACCTCCTCTATGCCCTGCATATCCCCTGAGAACCCCTCCCCAATCCCAAAGCCCTCTAAACCCTGGAAACCCCAACCCTCCCCAGTGCCACCAACCTGAAGAGTGGCCCCGCCGTAATGCTCATCATGCCCCAACCCTAGCTGTGGACCAGCACCAGAAGGAAGCAGCACGGGAAGCACATGCTCCCTGGGCAGTTGCATGCCAGAGCTACCAGAGTCAACACAAAGGACCTTCCTTGCCCTGCAAGGCCTGCGTGCGGTGAAACCATCTTCCAGAGGCCCATCATAGTGGCGAGTGGCTGTGTCACCCACTGTGAACTTCTCACCAGCATCCAGGAAGTTCACTGTGAAGTTCGCAGTAGTCAACTCTGCTGAGGGGTGCGCGATGAGGAGGGGGCTGCCTGCAGAATTGGCACTATCTGAGGATGGCCATGCAGACTGCACAGCCCATCCCAGCTGCTCCTGCTGCTGCTGCTGCATCTCCTGGTCGTGAACGCTAGCATGGTAGGTATCACATCTTCCTGAAGGCCCCACCTCACACATCTGCTGCTGCTGCAGTTGTTGCTCTAGTATGAAGGCATCCATCCGTACATGCTGCTGCTGCTGCTTCTGCTGCTGCTGCTGCTGCTGCAGTTGCTTTGCCAGAAATTGCTCCTGCTGCTGCTGGTTCTGGTTCTGCTCGTAGAAGCTTCCAGACGAGGCACAGGCTTCCCCTTGCAGCAGCAGCTCTGGATGGTTCCGCAGCAGATGCAACAAATCCATCTGAGGATGCTGCTGCTGGGGGTGCTCCTGCTGCTGCTGCTGGTGCAGCAAATGCAATAGATCCATCTGCTGCTGCTGCTGCTGCTGCTGCTGGGGGTGCGGCTGCGACTGATGGTAGCGAGTGTGCGGTAGCTGCAACAAGTCCATCTGCTGCTGCTGCTGCTCCTGGTGCTGCAGCAAGTGGTTTAAGACACAGAGCTGGTCCTCCGTAGCTGATTCAGCTGAGTCATGACGACTCAGAGCTGCTGGGCTCAAGGCTCTGCACCCAAGCTGCTGCTGCTGGCAGAGCTGCGGTTGCGCTGCTCTCGACGGAGCCCCCTCTGAAACTGGCATTGCAGCTGATGTTTGGATCTCGGGCAGGAGCAAGCCCCCCGGAGCCATTACAAACTCAAGCTGCTGCTGCTGCGGCGGCGGCAGCAGCGGCAGGTACCCCGGGTCCAAGCCCACGCCCTCCTCTCCAGCCCCGCGTTTGACCGGGATGACCGCCTCCTGCTGCTCCGGGCGCAAGTTTCTGCTGCTAGTGCTGCAAGTGCTCACCTCTCCTGCCGCTTCCGCCTCATCGAAGCTTGCCGTCATCTCCAAGGTGTGGGGCGGCTCCATCGTAAGCGCCCCTGCTGCCTGCTGCTGGTTGTTGTTGCTGGTGGTGGTACTGAAGCTGAAGTCAGTCACAGGAGACCCCTGAGCTGATTGAACAGCAGCAGCAGGAGCGAGGCAAGATGGATCCACACTAGCACTAGGACTGCAATCAGCTGATGATGCCCTCGCTGTGGCTTCTGCATCTGCTATCAATGCCGCATACGATAGCATCTCATGCTGCTGGTGGTGGTGGCAAAGGGGCAGCAGCTCTTCCTCCTTTGGCTGGTGGTCCCACTTCTCACCATCTTGCTGATGTTGCTGCTCATGCTTCAGTGGACCCTCAAACCCCTGCAGCTGCTGCTGGTATAAACGAGCTGCCCGATCCTCCCGCTCTTGTGGCCCAGACCAAGTGCCGCTGTGCTGCTGCTCTAGCTGCTGGTGTGCGGCCACAGGGTCCCACGGTTGCTGCTCATGCTGTTGCTGCTGCTGGTGGTGGTGGTGCTCCATCTGCTGGAGTGCTGCGGATGGATCCCACTGCTGCTGCTGCTGCTGTTGCTGTGCTTGTTGCAGCTGCGACTTGAGCTGTTCATTCTCTTCGTACATGGCTCTGTTTGTCACCACGAGTTGCTGCCACTTGTCACGAGCACTTTGGACCTGTTGCTTAAAGGCTTCCTTGTGGGCTGCTAGCTGTTCAATTTTCGCAAGCAGCACAGTTTTGCGCTCACGGCGGGCCTCCACCTAGCAGCAGGTAGCAGCAGCATCACAATAAGCAGAATGGTCTTCTAGTGCTTTTGTGCCATGTAAGCGGCTAAACGTGGAGCAAGGCGACACTGCTGCAGACGCCACCATCGGAAAAGAAGATACCAATTGAAGCCAAAGCCTGCTGCAGAAATCGCAACTAGGGCAATACAAATGGTAGAGTACTTGGGAAAGAGTTGCCAAGGTTACAAGATGATATTCATCTTGATCCATATTTCACATGTCACCAAAGTCTAGCTGGTACAAAAACCGATTGGCCTTGCATTGGCAAGTGACGCGTTCTGTGTGCCATCACACGAGCCAAAGGTTCCTCTATACGTACCTCCGCCTGCATCTCGAGAATGATTATCTGTAGCTTGGTTCGGGAGCGCTTTCGGCCCGTTGCATCTGCTTCTGTGGGGCTACTGGTGCTTTGCGTCCTGCTTTGAGCTCGCTTCGTGTCTAATGGGCGCTTTGACCGCATCTTTGTTCCCTGCAGCATGGGGTTTGGTCAGGGCTTGAAGTTCAATCTGCTGCACGAGCAGGACATAGATGGATAAGTGGGATGCACGTATCTACATGTATGGCCTTAAAACATATCATTTTAGCTGCCTAGCGAGGCGAACGTTATTGTCAATCAGGGTGTTAAAGGGTGGGCCATTACAGACCATCTGCAGGCCAGACTGTCAGCAAGGACTCAGCTTATTGCATATTTGTAGCTTCATTGGGCGTCTACTTACATGGTCTGGGTGGTGCCCCTGTTGAGCGTCCTCTGTGCGAGATGGTTCCCAGTCGGGGTCGAGAGCCTTTGCTTGCATGGAGGAGCTGAGATGGGCCAAAGAGACAGTCTTTGCTAGACGCCACTACCAGGGAGGTCTCGAGCTCAAAGAAGGCCCTTCAGGCCACTAGGAGGGGATCAGCCTGCAACCCGTAATTTTGTCCCGTGTGATGAATGGCGAGGGACGGTGCCGCAGCTTCACCAAATTGATTGACGGCGCACCCTGGAATATGGTAGCCTAATGCGTAGCTTGGAGAAGCGCAGCTTACTTGCGCAACAAGCCTTGGAGATGGTAAAATCACCAGAAAAAGTATAGCATGTCACAGTTGCCGAGCACCCCGATATCACAGGGAGGTGCTCCTTGCCATGTGGTATATGTGTCCATCCAGCGGCGACGCGCTGCTCTGGTGCCGAGAGAGTTGGTGGTGGTCGTCTATGGCCGTAAGTGATGTTGGCTTGATAGCCGGCACTTCCAGACTAAAGGCAACCAATAGACGTGCACGCGATTTTGATTAGCATAGCGCAATCGACTTTGAAAGCAATAAGTGGCGCTAGCCGCAGCATGAGTAGACGCAAGTCGATATAGGTACTTGTAATATTTCCACTGCAAGCCTGGACCGGCTGATCAATGCAACTCATGTATCAATATGATCGTGGTCATGGTCTGATCAGTGTCAATATGATCGTGCCGATGATCACACTGCAAGCGATGACATCAGACAACTGACATCAATCAAAAATCTTACAAACTTTGCCACAGGCAAAAAGCTGCAATCGGCGCTCTCACAAGCGCCACTCTTTCGCCCCACATGTCTTGCGAAGAAGGTTACATGGCTTGTTTGTGCGGTTGACAGCACATCCACGCGCACTCCATAACTAGTGCCCCACACTGATGTCATCAAAGTTCTGACTATGTCATCAAAGTTACCCACCTTCCTCAGGCGGAAGCACGAGCACGCTCGTAGGCGTAATGTCACGTGTCAAACACCATCCGTGCGTTTGCCACATGAAATCCAAGGAGCGGCTTCACTGGATTGACAATCAGACAAAGGCAGACTAGGCTTTGTTCACATTTTGTTCACGGCCTTGCCGAACCTGCTTCCCGTGACCACCCTCCCATTTTACAAACTCAGCTTCTTGCAGCTCAATTTGTCAATGCACATGGATTGGAGAGCTGTGTAAGTAAGCATAAGTTGTTCACAGTGATGCTTTCTTTCGTTGACAAACAAGCAACTTAAGTACAGGGCAGTGGTGATTGGACCCTAACAAGGACCCCTGCTGTATAGAGACCCCACCGGGGCCCCAGTAGGGGTCATTTGGTAATCTGGTAGTAAGGCTTTGTTCTCCCAGAAACTCTAGCCCAGATCTCTGCTCAGCTTTTCTTTTGGCATCCGCCGCATCTCGGTTACTGACTTTGAAGAACAAACAAGCAAACAAACAAAAATTTAAGGTGCGGCAACCGCAAAGGGCTGCTAGGTCGAAACGACCAAACACACCATCGGATGGGTCCAAAAACAATGGATGCCACACCACCAATCAAGAGGAATACCCAAGCATACATCCAACTACCGAGACTGCAAACAGTGCGCAGAAAACAAATCCGTCACCACGAGGATCGAGATGGTTCCAAAGCAAATACAATGCAGAGCACCAACCAAGCAAGATGTCCGGTAAGTCCACCTCATCTGTACCACCCAAAATGTCCAGAGCACCATCCAAGGCTAAGACCCAAGCATATATCCATCTAGACTTCAACCAGTTCCTCATCAGACGAACCACCAGAATGATCCGATCTGTCTCCGACTCCGAATCAAAGAGATCCAAGTATTGACCTGCCGGGAAGAGCTTATACACTATGGGAACAGTCCGCCCTAGATTTCGCCTAGAATCACCCTAGATCCTGCCTAGGCGTCTAGGCACAGCCTCCTACACTGCCTAGAATCTAGACGCAGCCTTATACATTGCCTAGTATTCTAGGCACAGTCTAGGTGTACTCTAGGCATGGAAGCAGTCCCATGAGTACGTACACTGCTTACAGGATCCTGTGGGATGCACAGTCTGTACATACTCAACATGTATACCCCCCACAGCCAAGCATGCAATTGAGCTATGGATGAGTGCACATAGTACACGGCGCCCAACACTGGTTTTAACAGAGTGTCTACTGAGAGAATTATGATACACCACCTGTGTTCTGGGCTCCAAATGGTAGTGGGCCTATCCTGTATTAGGTAAGGGTTCACTCCCTTAACATATGCAAGAAGGGAGTTCCCTCCTTCTCTGCTTATACACCACATGCGTCCAGCAGTTACCACTGATCAATACAAACAAACAAACAATAACTGCTCATGAGTGGATGACCGTATGTGCAGTGTTTTTCAACCTTGCTCTGGCAGGAACTACCACCCCGAAGCCTCACAACAGTGTTCCCTATGGCATGCCTACCAGGGCTTGCATGCGGACAAGAAGCCAGCTGGAACATGCTTGAACGCTCACTGGCAATGCATTTTTATCAAGGGCTTTCCATCCGCTGTACGGCAACTGACCATTTCCATGGAACAACTGAGGCCCTAGAGCCCACCAACCCTAGTCTGGCACGCATACGGAAGAACATGAAAAGCAGACATACATGCAAATGACTTCTTTCAAAAACTCTTCTTGATGGCTACCAAACAGCAAACCCATTAGCCCACAGGGAACTGCTGTATGCAACATGCCTCCCGATATCATGCATCTATTCACTCGACTGTGCTAATGCAGACCTGATGCCATGCTTGTTGTTTGGAAGTAGATGTCAATTGTAGCCATATCTGGCTGAGGACATTTGGCTGCTACCACCTTAGTTGTGACGGCAGCAAGTTGGATGGCCCATCTACAGATCTCATATGTAGCATTGGGATTGCCAACATGCACACGCGCCTTCCTGAGTGTGCCAATGTCAGCATCTTGGAAGCCTGCACTCTGCTTGAACAGGTCACACACGGCCACACGCATCACCTTGTTCACACCCTGAACTACGGTTGGCAATACAAGGCGCGCAAAGTACACCACTTCTGCTATACGCTCAGTACCTCCATACTCCACCAGTACGTAATGTGACTCCCGTGTCCTCGACCTACCATGCAGCTTGGATGTGATGATCTCATCATTGTGGACATAAGCTGCAGTATGCAGCCAGACCTGCAAGCTTGGCTCATCCAGATCCTCCACCTGGAAATCGTTGTTTCCCTGCCTGATAGCGTCCTCAATCACACCCTGTAGAGCAGGCTTGACATCCGCATCCCACAAGATGCTGAGACCCGTCCCACCAGCTCGTACTGCAGGGCGCTTACCAGGAAAGAGCATGCGATTAACTGACTCGTAATCATCGTCATACTGTGGACCAGTCAATTCAGCATCACGGTACTCCGGGATCCAATCATCAAAAGTCTTGAGCATTGGGAAGGAGGCTTGCAGCTGAGCCATTGCCATGTCAACGAGTATTAAATTACCCATCACCTTCTCTGGCTCGCATGTTGTCTGATACTTAGTCTTGGATTTAAGGTACTGAAGCAAGCGCTCAAGCCACAGCTCGGTCTCATGGTACACACTACCTCTGCTTTGCTCCTGGATGGGTAGGCGGCAGTTCAGCAGATGCAGGTTCTGCTTACATAGCCTTGGGTAGTGCTGCAAAACAAAACAGAAGCTGTTTGTCAGATTTTGGCGTGACTGTATTACTACTGGTGAATACCTAGCGCCCTATACAAGTTCTTCCTGCTCAGACCCTAAACCCTAAACACTACATAGAAGCTGTCCGTCAGAGCAGTAGTGGTGTGTGGCTGATATTGCTTACATGCATACGATAGAAGCCTATAGGAGTTCTTACTGCTCAGAGACACATCAACGCCTTCATATTCAGAAATGTGCTGTGACTGTAAGATGGGTAAACACATGACAACGACAGTACATGCCTTCTGAACAGCTGTATGTACCATGACATCCTCAGTCCGCTGTGCCGTGACTGCTATACCCTCCTTGGAATTGGGAATGCACTGCAGTGTAGTGGACTTTTGCCATTGATCTGATGCAGCATTGATTGATTGCAGGCTATCCCCATACCTGAATGGCACTCTGCCATGAAGGGCACCCTGAGCTTACCGTGTCTAAAAGCTTGCTGTACTCGAGCAAAGCAGCCTGTGCTGCTGCCCTTGTATCTGGATGATAGCTGCTGCCTTGACCAGCTGGGTCAGCAGGGTCTGCTATTACTTTGCGCTGGTGATGGAACACAAAGCACCGCAGCAGCCCCCACATCTTTTTAGCAAGAGGCGTTAGTGGCTGCTGTCCACCATGGATTTCTGGGCAGAGTAAGTATGTGCTGAATACTTCTGTCCATCGCACCCAATTCTCGACAACATATCGTCCTGACTTGCTGAGTATGCTGCTGTATGGACGGCCAAAGTCTGATGTCAACACAAAGTCACGCTCATGCTTCAGAAAGCTCCGCTTTGCTGCTGCCGTCATGAGGAAGGGCTGCTCATTTGGTCCTGTGCCATAACCTCCTGCAAACACGAAAGCAAAGGTTTATGGCTTTCGGCCATATACATATGATTTATCGTATGTGGCCCCTCTATCTGCTGAACCCTCAAGACTGCTTTATGTCTATGTGTGTCAAAAGTAGATGTGGCCCCTCTATCTGCTGAACGCTCAAGACTGCTGTATGTCTATGTGTGTCAAAAGTAGAACAACAATGCTCTTGCCAAACGAACCGCTGCCCTCCAGCCTTCTCATCATGCACAGAACTCCTTCTTTTTCCCTGCCTGCTGCTATGCCTGTGTCAGTACTTGCTGAGATTACATAGGTGGTCTGCTTGGTTCTCGCACCTGTTACAAGCTTCCAAAAGTCCTTCACTAGGCCGAGGTACGTTGCATGGTACCAGGGCAACAGGAAGAAGTCGTTGTAATCCAAGTAAGGAAGCTGTTTCAAGAAAGGACACCATCCATGGCATCCAAACTTTGCAGGGAGGAGCTCAGACTCTGGCTTGCCATTGTCCTCTTCCATGAGCTCAGCACGGGAGACTTGCTCTTCATGACTGATGCATCGATCGGCGTCATTGACTCCAATCTGCAGCTGCTCCCCTTCAAGCAGTCCACACCTCATTGTCTGTGGAGTTGCATATCCACGGAAGAGTGTTGCACCTCCACACTCTGGAAACTTGTTGCCCGAGAACCAGCAGAATTGGCATGCAAGGAATGCAGCAGCTGAACCCATAAACCCCCCTGCCTTGGTGCGAGCCGGAGTGTCTGCATGCAATCCTGTCAGTATTGGGATGTGAGCGTGATCCTGCTGGCCTGGCTTTCCTGGCACCATCAGAGTCTTGGTCCCTGCAGCGAGAGAGCACCTATGTTGGCAGATGATACCTCAACAGGCAATACAAGACGTGACCTGCAATTGCTTGCTGCAGTTATGTATGATGCTAGGACCTCACGATCACAATTGTTAAAAATCATATCTTCTTGGCTACATGAACCCTGCGACCCCTAATTACAATACTGCCTAAGCATACCTGTGGGTCCATAGGTGTAGAACTCATCAGCCAGTAGCTGTAAGTAGGTGTCAATATTGTTGGGGATGCAAGGCCCAGGGATCACCATGACTGGAACAGCAAATGCACGCTTTGTACGGAGATGTGCAGGCAAATCTTCACACCTGCATGCATTGGGAAGTATTATGTTGAGCTGTACCTTATAGTGTAATCAGGCTGATGCATCATATGGCTAGCCTAAGCCTACAACTGCTTGCATGCTATTAAGTTCTACAGTGCATGAAAATAAACAGTACTGACTTCTTTCTTATCTCATTGGTTTCTTGAATGGGAGCATGTTCAGCTTCAGCCTGGAGGGAATGTGAACAAATGGTGGAGCTCGTGATGATAACCTTTATTGCAATAGAGTGAGTGGCACGTTTTGAATCCACATGGCAATGCACCTACGGTAGTTGTTTCAGTTGTGTGCACACATTTGACAGTGAATCACTACCAGCACCGTCCGCATCCAGTAATACCACTTGCTGCGTTCGACACTTACCTCATCATGACCACACCTGTGCTCCAGTCCTTAAAGTTGAATGTGTTCACAAAATCAAATGCCAGCGAGTATGTGCTGTTGTCAAGGTTGGGGCTGCCATCTGGGTTGAGTAGAACATGTCCTATCTTCTCGTTGATAGCAGAGGCATTAGGACTTCCCCACCACGTGGATTGGTCAGTTGTGGTCCTGCTTGTAGCCCTTGCCTTGACGAACTCAGGCATTGCAAACATATGCTTGATGGCTTTGATCACCCCAAAGTACAGAAAGAACTGCAGGGAATGAGCAGCAGAAGAGGCCTGAAGGAATGCCGTAGCAAACACAGCAGTAACTAGGGTTTTGGCAGTTACAGCAGCATGGCCCGCCTGGGTACAGGCTGATCCATATGCAGATGCCCATGTACATAGCTGACATGCATCCCATGGAACAGCCTGTAGGGTGCAATGTGGTTGCTTTATCATCTGCAAGGGCACAGGTAATCAACAAAATGGCCTTGTAATATTCCACAAAAAAGGTCTGATGGTAAGATGTGCCGGCCCACAGATTCAAAGCAAGACCAGCCCTGCCTCACCTTCCGTGGTCGCAGATGCACACCACCACCATGGTTGGTCTTAGTAAACCTTGGTGAGTTCACCCCAATGCTGCTGCAAACTGGACAATGCTCGTCCTTGTGATGCTTCCAGTCCTTCCTCACTGCTTGTGGATAAATGTGCAACTCGCAATCAGGGCAGACATGGAACTCATATGTATCCAAATCCTCCACTCCGCTTATCTGCTTCATAAGGTACAGGGATGGTGGGAATAGGTTTCCAGCGGGTAGGAGGACTGCGTGAATGGTCCTGCAGATCATGTTGAATGCAGTATCACTGATGCGCATCTGTTGCTTCAGCAGAAAAAACAAGAAGACCGCCTGGATGACAGTGAGTTTGGCATTCTCATAGATCTGTTGGTTGAGGCGTTCCTTGTAGTATGCAGCTGTGCCTGGTCTTGCGTCCTGACAATCAACATCGTCCTCATCATCACTGGGCAAGTGCTGGTCATCAGATTCTTCATCTGACACAGAGAAGTTGCCATCCTCTGAATCACCGTCCCATGACAGCTGTGACTCAGCGTCTGTAAAGATATCTTGATCGTCATCCAGCTCCCTAGCACCTGCACATAAGCAGCTCACACCCTCAGCATACGAAGCTCAGATCCGATGCTATACAATAGGTAGGTTGGAGCTAACTATGCCTGCGTTCTGATGATCTCCAAATGGCACAGCCAGGTGTGCCAGCGAGTGGACAGACCCCAACTTCTGCATGCTATGGTTGGGCGACGGGCTGCTAGGTGACCTGCACCTGCAGCTGCCGGTGTTGTGAATTAATTAAGCAGCCCTATATGCCTGCCGATGCGACTGCAGTGTGCTGCCAGGACTCGGCCGTTGCTCTAGAAGTCACATCGGTTTACATACAAAAAAGAACCAGTGCAGATATCATACTAGTCAATTGCTAATACATGCAGATACCTTCTAGCGAGGCCGCCACAACTTGAATGCTGCCAAGGAAAGCAAACAATGCAAATGTAAGTACAAGATTGCGGTGGAACTCAGTACCATGTTCAGATGGTAAACTGGCATGGATTCATTTAAAGAGGGGCTCATTACCATGATCAAGGCCATGCCCAGCACGGCCTGGTAAATCATCCCCAGGGGGTTCCTCATCAGAGGTGATACGGAGGTCCTCCTCAGATAGGTCCATAGATACTACGGCAAGAGGACACAATGTGAGTGCCGGACATTGCGATGTCTGTGCTGGCCACTGGTGGTTGTCCTTACCATCGCTGTCTCCGGCCCTGTTGTCTGGAAGGGGGACTGCGGGAATATACCAGAGGGTCCAGTTTAGCACAAACAACACCGTCACCATCTGCCAAGCTCAGATACGTTTGACTGCTGGGCTGGACATTCTGTGGGTGCAACGTTAGCTCTGGCTGGCAGGCATGATGTTCGAACAGTAGCGTTACGCTAGCGTAACCGCGAGCCCACAGGTTGTCTATGCTTTTTAAAGCACAGGACTAGTCTCACCTGCCATGCATTTCGCCTGGTAGTGCTGAGCGTAGAACATGGTTCGACCCCACACGCCACTGTTCCCGCAGTGAGGACACGTAACTGTGCCATTGTTGTGCCTATTCTCGTCGTAAAACCCCATGGATACGCTCACATGTAGAACACACGACTTAACAGTCTGCAAGGGCGCCCACACGCCAGGAATGGTCGGCTCTTTGCAAGCGGATGGGCCGAGCAGGTGGTTTATCTTGCCATGGGGCGCCGCTTGGATTAAATAAAATCTTGGTGTCGCAACGCCACAAACTGACACGGCCCACTCGGTAACGACATCACACAATTGGCTGCCAACTGGAGGTGATAAGATCAAGGGTGTGACCGGGTGTCACTTCGGCACCGGGGTGGGTTCGAACCGACAGGTGAATCAAACATAGCCAATAGGGCAACATGGCAACGTTACAGTGATGCATTTAGTGCTCCTTGCGACTGTGAAAGGCAGACCAAGGCACTTGCTGCAGACGAAAAGGTCGCCTCCTCCGCGCGTCTACCGCATGCAGTATGGAGGCCGCCAAGGTCTTCGAAATCCAGCTCATTCCGAATGCTTACTGGGGCACGGATGGGCATATTCAGGAGCCTCACATTAAACTTGTTAGGCTGCAGCAGGGCACTCCCAAGGATGAGGTCGACCAGGTGTTCAATGAGCTCAAGGGGCATGCTGCTGATAGGTACTTTGTGTTCTATGACACTGACGGCGCGAGGCTAGGCGAGGAACTTGTCATTGGTGCAATCGTGAAGTACCTAGGTGGCGACGCCCCCGATGACTCCTCCTTTGGTAACTTCAGTGGGTATGCACCTGAGGGCACCCCACCGTTTCTGTGTTTGTATTGGGAGACGAGGAAAATGGTCAACACGCTTTCAGAGGTGGCGGCAAGCGCACAGGTAAGACAGAGACAGCTTCTTATAATTAGTATTTCACCCAGGCTCACGCCCAAGGCTGCGCAACGATATCCACGTCCTCCTACTCATGGAAGTTTTGCACTTACTTCCATGGCCGAGTATAGATGACCTAAGCCCCAAGTTCGGTGTAGCGAGTAAATTTTCAGCACCCTTTAAATGATTTGGTTGACTGATTGATCAAATGACCAGTACCTCGCTGTCTGCCTTTACCTGCAGAGGCGACGTGCTGCACCAAAGCAACCAAAGACGATTGCTGACGCCAGCCGCAAAGCTCAGCACAAGTACATGGCTAGGGACCTTTCAGGAGTTTTCCTGAAGGAAGGAGAGGTGGGCTACTGGAAGCCAGGTTACGACTTTGCACTCCTGACAGCCAAGGCAGCAGCGAAAAAGTACTACCAGACCAACGAAGGCACCTACGACAGAGACTTCACTGAAGCGGCTTTTGACAGGTATGGTTATCAGCAACAATCTAATTATGTCACAAAGCCGGCCTGATGTCACGGGTGATACCGTGCAAGCAGTCATTCTTCTAAGGTATAGCTTATCACACATATGAACACACACAGAAAGAGGAGAGAATACATAGAAGAGGGTGATAGGCACTGCTATGCTGCATAGCCAGCTGGTGCATTGTGAAGTTGGAAGCCGCCACATGTCTCATCTGTTATGTAGATGCATGGAAACTTTGCGATCTATTGAGGTGATGCAACGCGGGCAGCCCAGGGCACTAGCATGTCGTGCCATAGAGTCTGAAAGTGATGTGCCTTCATATTCAACATAGACTGATCGCTTGCTCATCTGTCCTGTGCCTTGTGCAGCCAGTGGAGCCACTTCAACTCGAACCTGATCACATGCAGATACGTTGAGGCCAGCGAGCTCAAGTACGCCCAGGCTGCTGAGGAGTGGGAAAAGGAGTATGGGCAGTATGCAGCCAGTGACACTTGCCCCCCAGAATGGGAGAAGCTCCTCAAGCGGAATAAAGCAGGAGGGGAAGATGCTGGAGCTCAGAAAGTAGAGGACGAAGCACCGGCAGGGGTCTTAGGAATAGGAGCAGCAGGTGCCACAGCAGCAACAGCAGGAGGTGGTGGTACAGCAGCAGCGGAAAACAAGGACAGTGGAGCTGGTGCTGCAGCTGGGGATCCAGGAGTTGAAAATGATAAAAAGGTGGGCTTGGGTCACAACTTGCACATAGAAGTGAGCATAGCTGTGCAATCGAGGATGCAGCAGTTTTCTGATTAAAGATGCAAATGCATTGATGGAATGTCAGCACAGTGCTACTCATGCACATCTCCCCTTGTAGAGTTTCCCACTTGGTGATATGTCAGGCATCACTGCAGGTTCAGTAGATCATGCACCAACTTTTTTGGGGTGTCAATGGGACCTTTCCGGGTCTTCTGATTAAGTAGAATAGCGACATCTTCAAGTGTGCATTCTGACGTTTCTTGTCTGTTATAGGGATGTTATACTCCTTTCATTGCAGAGGGCCTTATTGCTACTGTGTTCATATCATCCCACTGACTCCACTCTACTGTACTGTGACACTCCATTGCACAGGAGGTGTTCAAGGCAGGGGTGGCAGCACTGGCCAGCAGGAGGAAAGAGAGGGAGCAGCAAGCTGAGAAGGCTAAGAAGAAGCGTGAAGATGCGCAGGCTGCCAAAGCTGCTTCTTCTTTGGCTTCTTTGGCAGGAGGGGCCGAGCTGGATGCAGTTGAAGGCAATATGGGGAAGAACGGCCCTGCAGCCCAGCCAGATGAAATGGGTGTGGTGAGTATGCATCATAGCCTTGCTCCATAACTGGTTGGAATCATGTGGCGTGTGCTGCACTGCCAGAGGGCTGTGCAGTGATCTATCTGAGATCATAGTACTGCTCCTTTATTTCTGTACTTCAAGTGTATGCAGAGGATGCACCAAAGGCTGCATAGTCCTACATACAATACCCTACCTCTTCATAGGTGCTTCCAGCAATTAACTTGTTCTGGTGGTATACGGACTTCTGAGGTGGGACACATATCGTCGTGGCATGGTATCATTGCAACGGAGTGAAAGTGACCTTAAATTAGCCCATGTTTCCAGATAGGGGATACAAAAGAGGTTAGCGCTATGCGACATATTTAATTGTCTTTTTATGAATGCAACTACAAGTATACACCACGCCCCTGCATGAACCGCTGATTACCATTAAAGGTATCAACATAAGCTGGCATGTTGGTCACTCGTGAAAGAAGCACAAACTGACAGGAAAAGTTTGGTTTCTGTCCTGCTGCTGCTTCACTTCAGGATCCTAAGAAGGCAAAGCTAGCAGCATTAGCCAAGAAGCAGAAGGAACATAAGGACAAGCAATTGCGTGGGCGCTTGCCAGCAAGCTTGCCAGTAACCTCCTTGCCATTGCCTTTGCCCTTCCCAGCCTTTGCAGCCTTGGTCTCTGTCTTCTGTTTCTGAACCTTCTCTTGCAAGCTTGCTGGCAAGCGCCCACGCAAGGTGAGCAGTGAGGAGGAGGAGGAGCTGGATGGAGGCTCAAGCAGCGACTCAGATGAGGCAGTGCAGCAAGCGGTGGCTGAACTGCATGACGGTAGCGACTCTGCCCCAGAAGTGGAAGCACAGGCACAGGGGAAGCGGCTCGGCCTGAACGGTGCAAAGCGCATGACCAGGTCTGGGATCAAATAGATTGCTACTGGATGTATGGATGTGTGTGAAAATTTCACATGCAGAGCTGCCTGCAGAAGATAGTCTTATGCCACTGCCGGCCAGTTCATGAAGCTTGTCGTAGCAGCTGTCTGCCTATTTAGTGTTGATTGATGGCGGTAGGGGTGGAGTTACTCGTTTGATGTTGCATATGCTTGCTACCACATGTGGGGATTCACATGTGCAGGAGATCTTAGGCCACCGGGTACGTACATGAAGCTTGTCATGGCAGCTGTCTGCCTGTTTAGTGTTAGTGTTGATGGCGGTAGGGGGGGGAGTTACTCATTTGATGTTGGATACGCTTGCTACCACTTGTGGGGATTCACATGTGCAGGACGGAGATCTTAGGCCACCGGTTACGTACATGAAGCTTGTCATGGCAGCTGTCTGCCTATTTAGTGTTGTAGTTGATGGCGGTAGGGGGGGAGTTACTCATTTGATGTTTAATATGCTTGCTACCACATGTGGGGATTCACATGTGCAGGAGATCTTAGGCCACCGGTTACGTACATGAAGCTTGTCATGGCAGCTGTCTGCCTATTTAATGTTGATTGATGGCGGCAGGGGGGAAGCTACTCATTTGATGTTGGAAATGTTTGCTACCACATGTGGGGATTCACATGTGCAGGAGATCTGTTGCCACCGGTTACATACATGAAGCTTGTCATGGCAGCTGTCTGCCTATTCTGTGTTGTTGATGGCGGTAGGGGGGGAGTTACTCATTTGATGTTGGATATGCTTGCTACCACATGTGGGGATTCACATGTGCAGGAGATCTTAGGCCACTGGTTACTTACATGAAGCTTGTCATGGCAGTTGTCTGCCTATTTAGTGTTGATTGATGGCGGCAGGGGGGAAGCTACTCATTTGATGTTGGATATGCTTGCTACCACATGTGGGGTTTCACATATGCAGGAGATCTTTTGCCACCGGTTACATACATAGTGAAGCTTGTCATAGCAGCTGTCTGCCTATTTAGTGTTGTTGATGAGGGTTGGGTGGGGTCACACATTTGGTGTTGGATATGTTTGCTATCAAGCGTGTGGGTTCACATCTCTTGCAATAGATCTTTTGCCAGTGGTTACTTGTATACATGATGCTTTTCGTGGCAGCTGTCTGCCACTTTAGTGCTATAGGGTGGGGGTGCTCATATTGATGGTGCTCATTTGATTGAACCTGTCTATTTGCTGGGTGATGAATGGATGTATGTTCTGTGGTACGGGTTGGAAGCTTCCTGCTGCCCTTAAGGGTTGCCTGCTGCCCTTGTGGTCATCAATATGAATGTTAATCACGACCAAATCATATGTAAGATGATCTTGCCAACATCCCCTAAGACCGAACAGACGTGTGCCCATTAGAACACCGCTTAGATAGGGCCCCTAGACCCTGCCTAGATAGAGTCCCTAGACCTTGCCTAGATTCACCTAGGTGTGCCTAGAACAGAGGCCCCTAGACCGCCCTAGACCGCCCTACGTCCGCCTAGAATGCCCCTAGGCCCCTAGGCAATCTAGCAAATCTAGGCAGGTTCTAGGCGAGTCTAGGGTGATTCTAGGCCGAATCTAGGGCGGACTGTTCCCATAGTGATAGAAGTGCAAGCTAATGGTTGATCCCCAATGGCTTCAACTCCTGATAGAGTGTGTAGCTACTGAGTTTAAACTTGTGTTGGTCCTTTTGCCATTTCTGGTGTTTCCTTTTCCGATGAGTAGGGGAATGGGGCTTGACCCCGGTGTGTTTGGTCGTTTCGACCTAGCTGCCTTGGTGCAGCCACACCTTCAGTTTTTGTTTGTTTGTTTGTTTACTGTGAGGCAATGCAATGTGGTATCATGGTCTAACGCTTGCATTTAATCGTCCCTTTCAACGCGAGAAAATGCATGCAAACAAGAATAGCAGCAAGCTGGAGTGAGATGCCAACAAGGAGCAAGGACCGGCATCTGCCGCTCTTTCACAGTGCTACCATAGAGCACCGCTACAGCCTAACCATGTCTGAAACATGAAGCACACTACCTGGGTGGCTCCGTCTCTCCCTATCATCCATCCAAACGCGTTCTCCTTAGCCTGCTTACCAGCATGCCCAACTGCTCACGTGGTTGCCAGACAGCATGCGCTGCCAATCCCCCTTAGAACCTCGTTCTACTAGAATCCCACTACGGCCATACAATGCTGGTTCAAGACCACCCTCTTGGGCAAGAAACAGTGTTAGGGTCTTGCAATCCACCCCACTGACCACTACGGTACATTATCCTTGTGAAGTCCACCCAAGGTACCATCACCAAACAGCCTAACCAAACAACCACAGATAGCTGCCTACATCAAAACCCCTGCACTGTGTCACCCCCCGTTCCTGGTCTTTGCAAGCACCTCGCCATTTTCATCTACCAAGCACATCAGAATGCCTGCTGTTTATAGGCCAGATGCATTGATCACATTGATGATACTCAGTAGCAAAAACCATAGACTCTGCACGTCAAGCTCTCTTGAAAAACAGCAAGGTGGGTCATGTGGTATCCTGGTTGCAGGAGCTGTACAGGTGCAGTGCCATACATTCTGCCTGGATCTCAATCAACATACACTGCCAGCTTCTGCTGCATTGATAGTCTTGTCTCTAAACGAGCCTCTCCCCCCCTCAACTTCTGTATGCCCACACTCCCCGTTACATGCCAATCCCTCAATGAGGTGACCAATGGCAACACATTTGTGGCATTTATTCTTTTCTAGATGACACCCCATGCTAAGATTGCCTAACAGAACTCGACGGAGACTGAAAAAGACCCCCCTGGTAGCACACGCATGCATGACAAACTCAAAGCTGCAACCGCCAGTGCTAACAATATGAGCTGTCATGGCCACACCCTATGCAAGGCAGATGTGCTGCCACCAGGGTATAAAGTCATGTAGTACTCGCCATCGTAGAGACGGACCAGGCATGCAGCACTAAACTAGCCTGGTAAGATTCCACTCCTCTGAGTGAAGAAAGATCCACCGACCCTGAAATGGGTAGTCCCAGCAGGATCATCCCAAATATACGAGGCCTGGTCAAAAGGCTCATCACAATCTCATGCTCTTCACCTGTTTCAGCATAGATGACAAACTAGGCTTCACCCCAGCTCCCACACTTTTACCTGCCTCGCCATTGGGAGACCCCCCTCTCTGAGCATCAGTTGATGACCTCATCAAAGCACCACTACCCATCCTTCCCAGGCCAGGCCCTGCCCCAACCACAGCCCCTGCTGATGCTCCTTGACCATCACCACCACCAGCAGCAGCTGCCGCTGCAGCCGCCAGCCGCAATCCAGCCACCGTGCCCCCCATAAGGAAGCCTGTATAACCCCCGTCCTGGAACCTGTTACTTGGCGTACTTGACCCACATGGACTAGCAGGCATGGAGTGTGCCTGCCCTCCCAGTACCCCTCTCACTGCTGACCGACCACTCGGGCTAGCCAACTCCCATGTGGCCTGCGGGATACTGTTCAGGTTCCTACTCCCTAAGGCAGCTCCCGCCACCGCTGCTGCTGCGGCGGCGGCGGCTGATGACGACGCAGATGGTGTCACACCCCCTGCCCCTGCTGTTGGACGCCCAGCAGGTGAAAGCAGCCCTGGGGGCCTCTGCTGTTCATCAAAGGAGCTCCGATTGCTCGTTGGCACTCTCACAGACAGCCCGCTTGACCCAGCACCCCCTGGCCACCTCTGCACCTCTGTCACCAATGGAGCTTTTGCAACAGCTTTAGCACTTGGGCACATGCTCATGGCACTGTTGCTGATGCTGCTCGTGCTTGCACCACTGCTTAAAGGGTTCAGCATGCTGCTTGCAAACCCAGTCAAAGCGTCTGCCCCTGCTCCTGGCAGCTGCTGGTAATGGAAGTTGCTTGCCAACCGCATTTCTGCTGCTGCCACAAAGTTCAACCTAGACGGTGTGTTAGCATATGAAGGTGAAGCAGGCACAGAGACACTCACCAAAGCAGAAGTCTCACCCCTATTCAACAGTGCTGATCGTACAGACAGGGCTGACCGGACCTGTCCTCTGCTGCTGTTGCTATCAGTGACATCCGCTGTCCCAAGAGACAAGGGGACCCCTACAAGTGCAGCTCCAGCTGAAGGAGAAACACCAGCAGGGGGGCTTGCCTCTGCCTGCTCTTGTCGTTGCTCCTGCTTTGCAGCGGTAGCAGCTGCTGCTCGGACTATGTCCAAGAAGTTCACTTTTCCAGGTGGTGGGCCCGCTGCTGCTGCTGCTGGTGCTGATGATGGGATGACCCCTGCCAGGGCTGCTGCCATGTTGAGCGCTCTTCCTACAGAAGATGCAGACCTGCGAGCAGACGAGCATATTATCATTTAGTTTTCGTGATATGCTATAGCAAAAGGTGCCATAGGCCCCGCACCTCCAGCTGTTACAAAAAAACAGCAAGGTGGAACAAACAGACGAGCATAGCCAGTATTCCATGCAGCAGGAGACTGTCATAATTTGGTCCATCCAGCAGTGGCAAGCGCTCCTCATGTAATATAAAGCATAGTGGATTTGAAAAGATGGAACACACTTGGACTGGGCTTATTGGGGTCGTTGTGTCGGCATTTGCTGCTTTGTCTGCATCATGTAATCCTGAGGTTGTTGCTTGCCATGTGTGAGGTAGCTGCAGCTCATGGGACATCTTGCGTCAGATTCCAGTGATGTCATGTTCGCCTATGTACAGAAGCGTGCCTACAGGAGCTGCTGCTGGTAGCTTGGCCACAAGCGTACACTACGGTATGCATTGGAACAACTGCCACCTCATTATTTTGGAAGTTCTACTTTGCTGGCTGCTGGCCCTTACTTGGGTCTTTGTTTTGGCATCATCTGCTCTGCTTGCATCACCAGCTTGGTCCTGGCATCCCCCCCTTCTTCCACTGCTGCCAACATCTTCTTCCGTCGCAGGGCACGCACCATCTCTGTGATGGATACTGTCCTGGGGTTGGGGTCAGAAGCCCCACCAGCTGCTGCTTGAGCCTCTCCCTTTGGGTGAAGGGCCCGGCCCATCAGTGATCTGCACATAGAGTAGTGAAGTGCAGATTTTTACAATATGCAACATGACGAGTAGTTGTGGAGCTGCACGTGCTGTGCAGCATAGCCATACAGGAAGTCAGGGTGTGGGTTAAGAAGTGGGGAGAGCACATCTCTTTCGAGGCTTGTCCAAGATTATGCTGCACATATTCCTTAGGTGCAGCGCTGTGCTAATTTAGCACTGCTTGTCTTTACGCCTGCCTCTGAGCCCACCGTTCCTGAAATGCTGCATGGGCCTCTGGAGCTCCATAGTATGTGCTCGTTACAATGGCAACATTGCTGCATACACTTAGCAGTAAAAAGCCCTCAATCTCCGTATGCTGTTACCTGAACTCTGCAAAATCAATGGTGCCTGAACCGTCTGCATCAACATCGCTGAGGAGAGCTGCAGCAGTTGCTCTTGTCACTGGCATGCCTATCAAAGTGTATGCATCCACCAGCTCATCAAGAGACAGGGTGCCTGTACACAGGAAGCAAGCAGTTGCAAAGCTGGAACTTATTCTGAGCCTTACGTTTTGTTGTACCATGAGCATTTGACACCATGGCAGTATGTGCTGCTGGTGTCAATGTTGTGCTGCAGGGAGACTATACCAGCAGGGTCTTTGGGCAGCATGGGACCTCACCTCCCCCATCTGCATCAAGCATCTCAAACGCCTCTTTTATTTGTGCCTTTTCGTCGATGGTGAGCGTTGGAGGCGGTGCTGGAGCACCTGAGGAGCAGCGTATTGTGCTTCAGTAGCCAAGCAGCACCATATCATATGCATGATCAAGCATGTTAGCATTGACTTACCTCTTTTCACCATCCATTGTTCTGAAGCCGACGCCACAATCTTTAAAGCGGCTAGCTTGAAGTTAACCCGGGGCTTCTGGGGGTCCTCCTCTGACCCCTGCTCCTCCATGCCCGATTCTGAGTTGACTATAATACAACTGGAGCCATTGCGCCGCTAACCGTTTAGCAAGGCCGTTGAGTTCTACAACAGGCTAGCGATGATGATCTGAAATAGCTGCATCGATACGAATATACACTGCCCATGGACGTCGCTGTCCGAAGGCCTGATCCGATGTAACTGTGCGGCCATACGTTTTTACTCTCGTTACCCCATAGTCCCGCTGCTGTTGATGCAGCCGAGAGACTGTAAGGCCATTCGTCAGGCGTCACTATCAGCTACATGTCTGAGTGACACCTGGAGTGTGCGGCAGAACTATGCTAAATTACGGCATTTACAGGCAAAAGCACAACCATAGCACCATATATAACTTTCGGATTGCAGACCCTAGGTCAGAAGAAGACCTACATACAGCACGTACCCACACGCTGCTGCTGCTGGATATGTCTCGCTTGCGTCTCGTAAGCAGTATTAGTGCCAATGAGCATGGACCGCAATCAAACACAATATTGCTGTTGTCAACACCATCAAGCCTGCAATGACCCATCCTGTTAAAACAGCAAAAACGTGCCCCTGTCCAGGGGCCACCCGCGCCAGCCCCTTGGCTGCAGCTAGCTACGTCTCTGGGTGCCTCAAGCAGCTGGGAGCTTTCTCAATTACTCCCTGCTCAAATCCTCCAGGGCACCCTTTGTCAAGTACAGCAAAGCTCCTACCACTCTTGTTCCTGCTGCTGCTGCTGAACCAGTCCATCCATTACTCTCCAGACCTGTCAGAGCAGCACATGGCAGAGGGATACCTCAAGTAATTTTGCATCAAAAGCCAATTGCCGAATCTTCTCTTCCTGCAACACTGGTAGAACAAGCTGAGCAACAACCAGCGCCTGCCTGGAGCCACGAGCGGCTTCAGCACGTGTCCCCGTGTTTGCGAAAGGGCCAATCCAAGATGTCTCTTATACAGTGGATACTGCAGGATACATCCTTTGAATAGGCTGGCAGGACTCTAATACATGCAACAGCAGCAGTGCAGTGTGCCCCACACAAACTGTCACCCAAACAGCAATGTGGAACCACAAACAGGATGCCTTATACCAACCAGAAACAAAGGATGTCCAGGATACAGTTTCTATCGATGGTTCTCACCTAGGTAGGCCCTCTCCTGCTTTGACAAGCTCTTGCAGCTTTGCCCCCACATCGTTGCTGCTCAACCCCTGGATGGATACAGACTTCTCCACGCCAAAATCTGCAGGGACAGGGTTCTTTAATTTGATCCTTTGCATGTGGCAAGGCTGGGCAAAGGTCAAGAAGAGGTTGACATGAACCTATCATGCATACAGGAGACTCCCCACATTGGAGTATACAAGCTCAGGTTAACACCTGGGCGCCAAAGCAACAGTCAAGACCTGGACGCTATTCTACGCTCATTAGCAGATGTGTAGAGGGGATGGCAGAGTCTATAATCAAACTGACCCTGCATGTGTGTACTGCAGCACCAGAGTCTTGCCCTGTGAACTATGTAGTCTTTGCTACTGAGGGAGGACACCATCACGGGTCCAGCCTAACCCAAACTGCTTGCATGGTATGCCATTCAAGGCTCAGCTACTGTGCACAGCCACGTCAAAGTTGGGCTGCAACGTGCCTAAGACTCAATTCATTATCCCCAGGCATACGCACCGTATCTAGCCACCATCTTGGCTTCAATGCCTGAGCATTCCCGAACTAGGATGGGAAAGTCGGGATTTGCCTTCTTCAGCTCTGCATAGTTGCCCAAGACGAAGTCCCTGCGCAGGGCACAAGACTTCAGCATAGCTTCTTATCCCCGCATGCCCATTGGGTATACTGCTATCCCTATGATCATCATGGCCATCAGATCAGATCAGATGCCACGTTCCAGTGGGGACCATGCCCAAGCCACAAAATGTTTCCCAGCATGCTTCTGCTGGCTGCTGCCTGTGCAGATCTATCTACTTTGAGGTTGTAATGGGTGATGTGCTAGCCACACGTGCACCTGAGGAAGTCTGCAAGTGTTGGCTGACAAGCAGATATGGGGGGCCTACCTTGCACCCTTGCTGGCTGGGCCCGTTTGGCAAAGATGGATCCTGCAACCAAAGACCAGTGCAGTATGATAGACCGGCGCGCTTATTGGGCAGACTGCTCTGCGGGGGGGTTTACCTCAGCTCTTGCAACGTCTTGGAGAGGGCACTTCGAGCTGCCATGGTCCTAGCAAACTCCGCTAAACTATTTTCTGAGGGCACAGAACTACTCCAGGAGTCCCTTGAATACTGTGCTGCACCTATTCCAACCTTTGTCTGCCTAAGATACGAAGGTGCCTAAGCAGATCGGCAGGATTGGCTGCAGCAGGGGTACCCGACCGCAGCACATAGACTTCCAAGTAGCAGCGCAGCTCCAATGTCCTGAAACAGTGCGTGAAGCAGCTAAGCAAAAGACAAGCTTGCCTACTCAGGTGAGCTCTAAGTGTTTGCGGGCAGATACGTACTGTAGTGACCCACCCCGACTCACAATCGCACTCCAGTATTGGTCTCAACCGCTGGATGCTGGCATGAGCTCTTAGCACTTCACTTAGGACTCCGAAAGTCGGAGAGGTGCTGCTGCGATTGTCTTGTTACTAACTCCCATTCCTGCCAACCATTTGATGTCACACGCTTCATAATTCGGCACAGTCATACATACTTACATGCATATATTTCTTACTTAAGGTAACCCGGATTTATAGCCGGCGGCGCAAATGCTTCTACTGCTTGCCCACTATCGTTCGCCGTGGTGACCTCGCTGTTAACAGAGGGCGGTGCTATCCTCGTAGCAGCCTCATCTCGAGGCCGATAGCCTGCATGGGCTTTACAGCCTCTTGCTAGAGAACGCTTGCGGTGCCAATTGTCTGACAAGGGGTCGCGCAAGGTCCTCTACGCCTGTACGCCTCACCTTTCACTTGGCAGCGGTGGCCCCCAAGCAGCCAGGAACCCTAGCAAATTTATATGTGCTGTGCTATGCACATATTCTGATGGACTAAATTCAGCTGGTGATGAAATGAACTGCTCCCTGGGAATGGCGGTGCTTTAGCCGAATCACCCTCTCTCTTTAGAAACAGCAAGTCAGAAGCAGCCAGGGGCGCTTGGCTACAAGAACAGATTGCTTCTACACGACATGCAACAGCCAATGAGGATGGGGCAGCCATCAGCAAGTGCAGGTACAGCAACAGCAGGAGCTTCTGCCTCCACAACAGTACACGCAACAGCAACATCAACACCAGCAGCCACAGCAGCATCCCCTGTACCACTATCATCACCACCCCCAGCAGCAGCAGCAGCAGCAGCAGGCTCGCAGCGAAGCAGCAGCTACTTAACCAATGCACTACAGCTCCTGCATGCGTATGCCCAGGCACAGCCGTCAGCCTTCCAGGCAATTGTAGATCTTCTGGACCTCTTGTTGGTGAGTTTGGGGGCATGTGATTTGTTAGGGCATCCAGTACACGTATGAACAGCTGTAGCAACTGAGAGCAAACAGTAGCAGCGGCTTAGTTAGGGGAGGCAGTACCAGATGACACGGGGAGTGCAATTGACATACTTGTGGCATAGTGCAAGAAGAGGCCATGCAGGGGGCATCTCACAAGAGGATGTGACCCCTATGACAGAAGATGGTTGTCCAGCATTTATTGGGACGAATAAGACCTCGCAGCCAAGCTGGAGTTGCAATGCTGGGCACAGTGATGCTTGTTAACCACTCTGCAGTTTGGAGTAGATTGACAGTCTAACTTGGATAAGTTGGCTGAAGCAACCAGCTGCTGCTGAAGCAGTGCCGCTCAGATGCATACTATCATGCAGCACGCTGCTTGCAGCTATGGTGTTTGCCGGCATCTAGGCACCCGAATGGAGGAGATGATCTGTAGGAGCATCAAAAGCAATCGCAGGAGGTCGTTGTCCGATCTTTCTGGTGATTTGTCTGATGATGAACTGGTTGAAGTTTCCTGGATAGATTCATGGTTGAGTGGGTATTTCTCAGTTGGTGGTCTGGAATCCATTGTTATTGGATCCATCCGATGGTGTGTTTGGTCGCTTCGACCTAGCAGCCCTTTGTGGTTGCCGCACCTTAATTGTTTGTTTGTTTTGTTTGTTTGTCGTGTGAGGTTATAGAATGAGAAGTCTATTGCGGCTGAGAGCACTGGCATCATTAGTGCTTAATCTTCCTCCTCCTTCTTTGTTCTTTGTATTGTGTTTCCACAGTATTGTTAGGGTCGTTTACGTGGTTGTGACGTCCTGGCGGATGCTCGCTTCTAATGCTGTTCCTTCCAGCGACATCTTGACATGTTACACCGGCCGCTACTAACTAGTGTTAAGCTGGATGTTACCACCGGCCCTTGCTGCACATAGGAAACTCCTCTGGTGTAACAACCCCAGTAGCTGTGAGGGAGAAACTGTACTGTTGGTGCTAGTCTCTCTCCACTGTTGTCACTGCTGATGTTGTCTATGAGCACATTGCAATTGCTGACATGTTGATTTGATTCTTGGAAAAAACACCCGCACTCATCTCCTGGGCCTCACCTCTTGCACCCACTGCTGGTGCTGTGTGCAGGGGGAGTTTGCAGCCAGAGAGGTCAGCATTCAGGGGTCTGCAGGCCATGCGGGTGGCCTGCTGCTGCTGCATGGTGTTGGCAAGGGGCTCAGCGGACAGCAGCTGCAACATGCAGTCACCATCCCGGGCACCAGGTATGCCTGCAGTCAACTTGAGAGTGCAAATCGGAAGGAGCTTGTAGGCGCTGTTGGCAGTGTTGTTTTGTTTTAGCACCTGCGGGGTGGAAGGCACATGCTTTCTGGTCTATACTTGGGGTGGATGTACTTCATGCAGTGATAAAATCCTTGCTAGCAGTGATGTGGGGGTACCTGCAGCATTTTGGTTCAGAGGCCAAGACGCCATGGATGGAAGGTTCAGGTTCAATAACAATTGGGGGCACAACTGTAGAGACTGTCATGCTCAGTCAGCAGTTCCAACACCTTTTGCTTGCCATCGTGACGGCTTCAGCTGCCTGCCCGCAGCCACTATCTTTGTGGGAAGACTGCGACTGTGACTGTCTGCGGCCTAGCAAATGCTGTCGGGTTTTTACACTGCCTGCTCTGAACAAGCTCACCGAGCAACCCTGCATTTGTTAAGCATATCAATGTACAGCTGTGTATACACATTCCGCATAAATTGCCCAGTGTGTTTCACAGGAAGATGAGTCATCTTGCCAGAGGCACAGATTGTGGTGCAAGTCTGGGCAGTCTTCCTCCCTGTAGTGGACAAAATACACATCAATACACACCTAGTCCTGGTCCTGGTTCAATGCCAGTGTTTTGCACCTGATCCGTTTGCGGTAGCACTGTTCCTGCAAATCAGCAAGCAGTGCTAAACTTCAAGTGCTTCGCAGAAGTGCTGGCGCCCTATTAATAAGACATGTCTTGCCAAGGTCTGGTTTATGGGGCTCCGAGAGGTCGCAAAAGCGACTACCGCTGTGGCGTCAACATGGAATTATCAGCAAAGGAGAGACTCGATTAAAATTGACCACCATGTGCCCTGTAATGCTGCTGTGTGCTGCAGCTCTGCAGCTGGCGAGGAAGATGTGCTAGGGCAAGTATTGAAGTCCAGTGCAATGCGGCTGGGGCAGGATGCTATGATCTTTACCTTTGAGCAGGAGTTCCAGCAGGGCTCAGTTGCTTTTTTGAGTCAAAACTACCTCAGAGAGGCTGCAGCGGAAGCAGCTGCTGTTCAAGCGCCGGAAGCAGCAGGGGAAGGTGGAAGTAGTTTCTGTCCTGATGCTGTGCCTGTGTTGACTTGGGAGAGAAGTGCCGATGGTAGATACAAGGTAAGGCGAGGAGCTCAGGGACTTGTTGCAGAGGTTTGGCAGAATTTGCTCCAGTCAGTATCGTTGTGGTAGAAGGTTTGATGCATGTGTGCTAGTTGTGTTTGCAAATGGTTTCATATGTGATCAAGTTTTGCCTTGAAAAGCCCTGCTACGAGCTTAAGAGCAGCTACCCCGCTTTGGTATGAGCGGTTTAATTGCGACTGGGGGAATATTGAAGTGCCAGTAGTGACTTCAGAAGGCGTTAGGCCTGCAGCACAAGGTCCTATGAGTACCTGGGGTTGTGGCAAAAGATTCCTAAGAACACTGATTAGCTGAAGCATGCTGTTGATACATATTCTGCAATCAGACCCAACTGTCAGACGCGTAAAGCTGTCATACATGAAACTCATTTGCACCTGTCTCACTTGTAGTATAACTGTTGCTGCTGCTGTTCGTGCCGCAGAGGTCTTACCCGGAGGAAAGCAGTAATTGGGACAAGTGCTTGGCCATCATTCACAGCTACTCCATGTATGCCCAGGAGCATGCCCTGCTCCAGCACTTGCAGCAGATGAGGTCGGCCGGTGGGGGCACCATGGTGTGTGTATTCCACCTGCACCAACCGCTAGAGTTGACCTTTGACGAGGCAGCGAAGGATATTTGTCTGCAGCCACCGCCGAAAGCAGCAGCAGTCATGCAACAGCAGGGGCAGCAGAAGGAGCAGCAGCAGGGGCAGGCGTCTCAGGTGTCTTTGAGGAGGTACCTGGAGGTGATGTTTCTAGAGCCTAAGTGCACAGTGAAGCTGCAGGTGGGTGGTGCAGGGGTGGGTGTGCATTGTGTTTGTGACTTTGAGACCTCTTTCAGAAGTTGGCGTCAAGGTTCAGAGTTGTCTGTGCCTTCTGAGGCGGCTTGTGCGGTACAAAGAGTTTTGGTAGCAGCAGGCCTTTGCAGGTAGGGGCTTGATGCAGGCCATAACCTCCTTGAACAATGTGCTTCGGGTCTAGGGTCAGCAGTGGTGTGTGTTAGGATTGGCACGATTCTGTTATGCTGCTGTGAGTATGACATGGCTTGGCTGCCTTTAATGTTTGAAGCCGTGGGCGATAGGTCGGGATGGCCAGGGTTGGGCAGTGTGTGCACTCACTTTGTAACTCTCTGGGTAAACTGTGTTGAATGGAGAGTCATATCCTAATTAGGGCTGAAATAGCCACATTGCATCCTGCGCTGGTTGGGGAGGGAGAGGTCAATGCTATGCAGTGTATATTTTGACTTCCAAGGCCCAAATGGTTAGGGATGTCATTGGTCAATGTTCTTTCAGAAGACCTCTGCTATGCATTCGTTTTGATTCCCGTGGAGCTGGTGCTGTGTTCCGGGGGTGAGTGATACTGTAGCAACCTGCAACCTACTGTGATGGTTGTTGTGTGTATGAGTGAGTTCAATGCCTAACGCTTTGACGAACCCTGTGAGACCTGATAGCTCAGGTATACCCTGTCGGCGGTAACTGCTGCACATCAGCCTCTTGTTCACTCCTCCTTGCAATCCAAACAGCACCCAAGTCTTACAAGCTACCCTTCTATAACTTACAGTGATATCTAAAAGCTAAGCAGATGGTTGTGGTGTATGACGTTATGTTGTGCAGAGGGCTGAGGTGCAATTCCAGGACCCCAGAAGCCTTCTGACGTGGAATCGTGAGCAGTATGGCCCTGTCAGTTTAGATGGCGAGGCCTGTCAACGTACAAGCTCAGACCCTAATAACGAAGGTAAAGGCATGAGGCGGTAACAATATGTTTGCTTTTAATAAGGAGGTCAAGTCTGTAATGTGTTTGGATGGATTGCTTGGGTGGTGAGCTAATTGCACAAGAATGTCTACATGTATTGGCACAGATAAAAAGGAAGGGGGTGGGCCATTAGGGGTGGTCAAGCAACACAATGTCTTGCCTGCTTACATGATATGCTCTGGGCCTTGTCTGCCGTTGTGCAGGAATGCTTAACATTGAACAGGGGTCCACTGGTTATGTCCCTTCTTATAGAAGTAGCCGTACCTATTGGCCGTGGTTTCTGCCACTGCTTCTTGCAGCAGTAGGAGGATTAGGTCATGTTGTGTCCAGGGCCTTGCCTTTGCGTTGCCTATCTTTGCCTTGTCACTTTTCCCTCCTTTCTACCTGTAGCTTGATTAGTTGAAAGGTGATTTCAAAATTGGTTGACGAGTTGAATTGATTGATTGATTAAGAGTTGTTGAAAGTCTGTTGTGCTGATAACCGCAGGCGACCGACCATCCGCCCAAGTGACCCTGTGGCTGGGGTATTCCCCAAACCCTGGGCCCAACAAGCTGCAAGGTGTTCACTTGTATCATAACAACAGCTATGTGTCAACCATATCAATCGACTCTTATCTCTCAGCATCAGAAGGTACAGCAGCAGCAGCAGTAAGGGCTGTTGGAGATGGTCCGGGGCCTGCAAATTTGCAGCAGCAGCAGCAGCAGCAGGAGTCGGCTCTGGTGGGGGTGGCATTACTGGAGGAGCGATCCGCTGATCCTGAAAGCGTGTTTGATAGGTGCGTGATCCCCTCTATGGGGTGATAATGGGTTGTGAAAGGGGTCAATAGAGAGAGATCATGAGAGGTCTTCCAAGCAGAAACGGATGCGACAAGCGACAGGGGTTTGCATTGCTGACATTTTCAACACCTGCTGATGGGAAAGTGATGCTGTTGAATTGGATAGGATGATGCTTCATGATAAAGTTTCTTGCATTAGTCTGTTTTGCACCTGCCTGATGCTATGTCTGCCTTGCCCAATCCGTTTCGCACCTACCTGGTGCTATGTCTGCCTTGTCCAAGATTGGGCTTGGTTGTTGCACCAATTAGGGTTGGACTGATATCGCTCTGCATAATTGCGACTGCTTGTACTCGCAACACACATCGCTTTCTATTCACAGCACGTTCTCATCCTGGCGGTCAGGTGCTTAACTGAGAAGTGCTGCAAGCTAGCAATGTAAGAGTGTCTGCCGCTGTGAGTAATACGGGGTCACTTTTTCTATGAGTGTAAATCTCATGTGTGATGTCTTTTGTGTAGGTTGCGCAGCTTCGTAGATGAGTCAGTGACCAAGCACAGAGCAATACATCCACCACCAGTAACAACAGCAGCAGCAGCAGGGCAGCCCATCTTGTCACCCGCTGCTGCTGCTGCGGGTGGTGGTGGTGGCTTGATTGTGTCGGGATCCGTTTCACGAGCAGTACAAACTACAGCAGCAGGCGGTACAGGAGGAGGACATATGGCAGCAGCAGGAGTAGCAGATGGTGTCAATCATAAGCAGATACAGCCTTGGTCTGCCTCAGGGGCACTGGCAGTACAAACAGCATCCGCAGGCGGTGCAGCAGCAGCAGCAGGGGGAGATGGTGTGGAATCTCAGCAGAAGCAGCCCTTGGGGCAGCAGGTCGCTTCAGAGCAGCAGGGCTTGGTTAAAAGGTTGAAGCTAAAGGTGATACGGAAGAGTCCCAGCAGCGGGACCTTGGGACTGGTGCTGAAGGGCGGCACTGACAGTGAGAGGAGTGAGGGGCAGCAGCAGCATCAGGGGGCCAGTGATAGGGATGCTTACAGTGATGGGACAGCGCCAAATGGGAGGTGAGTAATGGATATATCGTAGATGGTGTGGTTGGTCGGTTCTGTTCAAATTAGACCTGTGCAGAAAGAGCCGAGGATCTGTGTGGGCTTGCAAGGGGAGTTTGAACTTTGCCCGAGTACGACTCCTCGTTAATCCCTTGAAGGTGCAGGCAGGGGTTCTCTTGTTCTAGCGGGCAAGCTTTTCTGCAGCTAGTAGCTGGTCTGTTGCAGCTGAAGCTTCAAAGCCATTTTGTACTATGCATACTATTGGGCGTCTTCGGTGGAGGTCTGATTTGACTTCGTTCTGCCTCCCATTGAATCCTATAGGTCTAGAAGAACAAATAGAAAAAGCAAAAGGCTTGAAAACGATTATCGTCCTGGTGGTGCTTGATCCTGCTGCCTCCCACCACCCACCAGTGGTGAAATGGAGCAGGTTTAGGGTTCAAGTGTCCAGTGGCTCCCAGCGTGCACGCCGTTGCATCTAGCCTTAGCTTGAGGGGCCAAGTCCACCATCAGTTGCTTGGCTTCATAATTGTGATCAGAAGCCCTGCATTGATGGCCTGGGTTGGTTTCGGCTATCGGCCTGGCCGGTGGTGCATTCTTATTGATTGATAATTGGCCTCGTATGCCTAGAGCAGCTTTTTCGGCAGCAGCAGCAAAGGGGTATGTATGGCAGCATGATCCAGCGCGGTATATGAAGGCGCTGGGTCGTGGGCTTCTGCAAGCAATCTTCATCATGGTTTTTTATTGCCAGCCAGTGTAACTTTACTCATCTTTCCTCCTGGTTTCCATAGGCGTATCCGTCTCAAGATTACACCACAAGTGGGCTCGTCTGATGTTATGGGGCCTGCAGCAGGGGCAGTAGCAGTTGACGCAACAGCGGCTGTGGCAGCAGCTGGGGGCCTGGGGTTAAATGGCATTAGTGTGAAGCTGAACCCTGGGAAAAGCAGTGGCGGTGGCGGCGGGCAAAGGTCTTGGGCATGGAAGTGCAAGACTGTGCTGAACGCCCTTCAGCGGCACAGGTAAGAGAAGAAGGTGGTGTTGGGCTGCCCTTGGTGCCACATTGCACGGGCTTGCTCGCGCTCTCTCCTAGCTTGCTTGTTTGGTTATGAAGATATGCAGTATGGGTGTAGAGGCTAACCTTGGCAGTGTCATGTGTTTGAATAAGTTGGTAGGGGCCTGCTTGGTTGGTAGGGGCCTCCTTGGAACGACGCCTTCTGTGGATGCAGGCAGCAGGTGTCTCCAACAGCATTGTCAAAATGCGCGTTTGCATTATTTGGTAGGGGCCTCCTCCTTGGAACGACGCCTCCTGTGGTGCAGGCAGCAGGTGGCTCCGACAGCATTTGTCAAGATGCATGGCAACTGCAAAAGGTGTTGCTACAGGGCGCCAATCTGGTACTTTGAGCCACGACAGGGCCTTAGAGAAATGTAATATCATTACATATCTTCCCCAGAAACCCATAGCCGTTATGGGCGGACGCAGAAAGTGTCATGCAGGAGTGTGATTTTGAGGCACTGTACTAAATATCTTGATCAGATGCTTATTAGCAGGGTGCACTTAGCTGCAGGGCAGTTAGAACCTTTCTGGAGTTGTGGAGGGTGCTGCAAATGGCGGCAGGCAGGGTAGGGTGGGGGTTCTTAGTGTGAACATTGAAGGGGCTTTGGGGAGTCAGTGGCAGGGCGTTGGGCTGGTGGCTCAAAGACAATGGCTCTAAGCCCAGCTAGCCCATGTCAAAAGAAGTTCACTTTTTGGGTTCCTCCCGTCTTAATGCACCTTGACACGTCGTAGAACTGTTGTTCCTAACGATGGCCGTACGTGGGTGCATACCAAAGCATACAGATTTGCTGGGCACATTTCCCTGGCCCTGTTGCAACAGTATCTTGACAGGTCTTAAGGACAGACCAGAGCACTGATTCTGCTCTCTACCGGAGAAATAGGGTCTGCATGATCTTGACTGTCAGTTTGTGCCCCCTTTGCTTTGGGTAACAGGTATGGCCAACGCTTCTTCAATACCAAGGTGGATCCTGAGAGGTGGAAGTGCTATGACTACTACACCATAATAAAGAAGCCGATGTGGTTTCAGGAGGTGGAGCGCAAGCTTATGCCTGAGCAGACTGACACCTACACCTCACCATTTGAGGTAAGAGAGGCGGAAGGAAGTTGGGGAGGGTTTGGGAAGCAGTTAGGAGGCAGCGGCAGGGAGGATGGAAGGACGAATGCATATGAGACGGTTTGGAGGGCCTTATGAAAGGAAGAGGCAGTTGGAAGGGATGTAAGGAGGGCACAAGAGTAGAAGGGGGAGTGGGGTGCGGTGGTAGGTGGTTGGGTTGGTTGGTACTGGAGGTGGGAGCAAGGTGGAAAGAACATACTACAGGCTTTATGTAGTTTTAAATGCCCTGCTGTCTGCCTAGGGGTGATGTAAAAGTTACGCATGCACAGAAGCTTCAACGCACGGGAATGGCAACCAGCCACACTACCCGACTCGGCCTTTTCGGCCTTCATCAGGTGCAGAGACTGATATGCAAATTCATGCTGCAACTTCCAATATATGCATAACATTCACACAGAACAAGCCAATTACCTGCGAACTGAGCTGTAGCTGTGCAGGTGTTAACCGCTACAACCATAGATTATGCACACCAGGGTTTAGGGTTTAGGCCCTGGATTCAAATTCAAAAGCCCAAAAACAGAAAAAAGCGACAGTTAAGCACATTTTTCTAGTTTTCACCCCATGCAAACATTCAGTTCGTTTTTTGAATGACATGGCTGGGCTGTGAGATGCCGCAAGCCATGTCACCCCCAGACATGTCATTCAAATAATGGCCAGGGCTGACTAATGCCGACATCACCCCTAGCCAGACAGCAGGGCATTGGTGGGCGAGAGGTCAAAGCAAATAAAAAAGGGAAGTTGGACACTGGAGAATATAGGAGGTGGGAGTTGACTCCTGTTGATGATTGGGTGGGGTGGTTGGTATAAAACAAGTTGTTGAGCTGGAGGTGATTTGGTAGGTGACTGTGAAAGAGGCAAAAGGGGGTGATTATTTGCTGCATCTGGCTTCATAGATGAAGGTGGTTGGTTTTTGTGGAGCTGACAAGCATCTCAATGCAGTATCTGGTGATAGTCCCAGCACTCAAAGAAGCAGTCTGTGCAAAGTTAAAAATGGGGATTGAAGATGTTCATGCTAACCTCACATGCTGGTGCTGCTGCTGCCTTTGTCCGACAGTTTGCAGAAGATGTAGATCTGGTGTTCACCAATGCTTACTATTACAACAAGCCGGGCAGTATTGTGTATGATGCAGCAAAGGAGGTGGAGGTGAGCAGAGGGGAGGGGGGTTTGGTAGGGTGTAGAGAATAATATGGGCAGGGGCTGGAGGCGGGGGAGGAAGGAGGACGGTTGTGGTGGTGGAGGGGTGTTGGTGCAAGGAGAAGGGAACAGGGGCTTGGGTAGACATGCAAAGGGGGAGGGGAACAGGAAGGTGAAGGCCAGAGGACTAGCATGATGACAAATATGGCCTGCCTGTATTATGTTGCAGCCTTGTGCAGTTCCACATTGACGACGTTGATTGGACTTTGTGATGTTTGAAAAGGGCTTTGTCTGTGAATCATGGCTGTAACAACAAACGCATATCGGCAGACAGGTCAGACACCGATTATTAGGGGATGCACTAGGGACATATTTGGGCTGAGTTATGACTCTAAGGCACTCCAGTTGTGCTTGACTACGAGGGAGTCAGCGCAAGTGCTACAAGCATGGAATGAACAGCAGGCTGTAGGCAGCCCGGGGAAGGAATTGCGGTATTATCAGGATTACAGCGTTGCAGTGAGGCGCTTGCAGTAGATTGCGCCAATAATGACATAGGCAGCAAAGCCAGGTTGCTGTGGCTGTGAAAATTGATGCAATGGGCACTGCTAGTAGTGCAGCATGGCAGTGCAATGTGGGGGATGTGCGGGATCGGGGATGGTGGCAGGGTGTGGCAAGTGGAAGGCCCGCACCTTGTAGATTGGATCGGACTGGGTTCTGGTAGCACTATGCGACTGGGCTGGCAATAACCAGTAGATTTTGCATGTCTGATGCTCTTTCTGCCAACAGGCTTTAGCATCAATGTTGTGCACGCATGCTGCAGGTCATCTGTAGCAGTTTGTTTGTTGTTAGCATCCTGGCAGTCATGCATTCCTGTATGGCTACAAGCCTTGGAATGGGCTTGCCTGTTGTAAGATGTTGCTGCTACTCGTGTTCTGTTTCCCTCCTCCAGGCTGTCTACAGGAGCAAGTGGCAAGACGCGCTAGCCAACTTTGAAGTGGACAGCTTCCTGGCGTCTTCTTCCAAACGCCCCAGCTCAGCTGCAGCCACACCTAGCCCTTCTGTCATCACTGCTGCCCTTCCCCCTGCTGGCACTTTAGCTGCTGCTGCTGCTGGTGGTAGTGGTGGTGGTGGTGCTGCTGCTGCTGCCAATGGGGCGCAGTACAACATGCAGCGACTGTCTCCAGCTACTATAGCTGCTGGTCGTGGTTGGGTGGTGGGAGCTAAGCCGGAGGGGCTGCCGCGGCCGGGGGGTACGCCGGGGCCGATGGGTGTCCTGCCTTCTGGTGTACTGCCAGCGGCAGCAGCAGGGACGAGGCGGACCAGTAGCAGCGCATCTATGACTGTGGCGAATGGCGATGGGGGTGGTGTTGGGATTTTGAGTGGAGGGAGAGTGGGAGGGAGCGGGCAAGGGGAATCGGTTGCGGCAGCGGCGGCTAAGAGTAAGGCCTTGGCAGCTGGGGCAGCAGCAGCTTTGGAGAAGCAGGAGCAGCTGAGGAAGGTGGCAAATTATTACAAGGAGCAGTATGAGGTAAGCTGCAGTTTGCATGCTCTGTTTTACACATGTGTTAACTGTTGAGTCTTTGTAGGCACAGGCATGATATGCATGCTGGGTTATGGTGAATTTGACCATCCAGCAAAGTACTTTGCCCTAAGTTTGGCAGGATTGCTAGTTGTTGCTACAGTACCATTCAATTTCTCTGAGTAGCTTCTGATTCATGATGCATATGCAACAGTCATTGAGCCATGTCCAACGAGTAGCAACGCTCATTGTCTGTCTATCCAAAAGTGGGTGACCAGTTGCATGTTTGACATGCTGGGGACGGTTTGGCTGCAGTTGTGGGCCTCTGGCTGATGAGCTGGGGTGGTGTGGTAGATTGGACGCTTTCAATGTTTTATTCCCACTGTATGCAGTAGAATGAGGCCACATGCCTTGTCCCTGCCTTCCCCGGCTTTTCCTGTGGCTTTGCTGCCTATCCCCTAGTTCCTTCCGGCTTGTCTGGCTCATCATACCTACCAAAAATACAACAACTTTGCTCAGTCAAATGGGATCCCATGTTGAGCCTCAATGGTGCTGTTGCTGCTTTATTCAGGTACTGCACCAGCAGCACAAGGAGGAGCTGGCACGTGTCAAATCAGAAGCTGCTAAGAAGGTGGACAAGCTGCAAGAGGAGCTGCAGAAGGTGACTGATGAGAGGGAAGAGCTGGCTCGCAAGGTGAGACGTGAGGGCGGTGTTTATCTGCTGGAAAGCTTTTTGCGTGGGCTTGGTTGTTGTCTGTGGTCAGAGGTAAAATCGTTACATGTGATGTGAGTTGTGGCAGAGCTCCTGCAGGGGAATGTGCATTTTGCATATGGGGTTTTTATGGCACTCTACACAACACGTGGTTTGTATGGCACTCTACACAACACGTGGTTTGTATGGCACTCTACAAAACACATGACTAAGGGGGCAGTGTTGATTCTGAGTTGCATTACTGGAAAGTCTAGAAGTGCAATGGTCGAACTACTGCAACGCAGTATTGGTCAAAGTGCAGGGTCTTATTTTATATACTTGTAGGCTGCCATTATGTTGGTAGTTGGGAAAACTCTCTGTATGCAGGGTTTGTGTCCAGGTGTAGTTTAATAATGAATCGGGTTAGAAATATGGTGATTCGATGCAGTGAGGCCGTTAGTTTGTGTTGTTTTTCTTTGGATGGGTATGGGCACAGCCATGAGGTGTTTTTCTTTGGCCGGTGCTTCACATGTTTCCACAAGTGCTGTGTCATTTAATGTGAAGATATGCTTGTCTATATTGATGATGTCAGGTTCTCGGTGGAAAGTATAATAGGGGGATGCAAGAATGGTTCTGGGGAGCAAATGGTAATGATGGGGGAAGAGAAAGGGGCAAGTGTGGTTTCTTAACAGGGGTTAAGCAATTTGTAATCGTGTGCTGATGACCATTCTGTAGAACGTCTGGCAGTCACTGCCAAAGCTAATGTGCTGCGCTCTGCTGTTCAGGTGGCAACTCTGACAGACGACAACGCACGCCTCAGGTTCACTTTGGCCAAGTTTGAAGAGGAGGCTGAGGATGATGATTGAGTGACAGTAGGCCTGTGGAAGGAGTGGGTGACTTTTTGACTCTCCTTTAGGTCTTCAGGGGATTTAGCCCTGAATACATTGGTTACTGTTGCATTTGTAGTTTACTGTCTTATGTTTCCACAAGTAGCTCAGATGGGATTGCAGCCTGTGTATTGATCAGGTTGGAAGTCAGTGTACAACATTGAGGGATTTGAAGTTAACTGGCTTTGATTGCTGTGAGGTAGTGTTGACAGGATCTTTACTTTCACATTTGATTTGTGTTGCATCAAATACCACGAAGCTGGTGGATGCTGCATGCCCTGACTGCTAGGGATGGATTCGTGACATGACTGCTATTGACTGCTAACAGCCAAATTGAGGCTGAAGTTGAGACACAAGATACAGTTAGAGATCAGTTTGGTCATGCCATGCTAGTTCCCAAGGTGGCCTGGTGATCTTCAAGATGCAGCGGCATCAAGACAAGGATCCTAGATCAGTCTTGTACCCCTGCCCTGAGCAAGGCATTGCAGGCCTTGGCGTGCTGTTGACTGGGTCAGCTGGTATGCGCGTGACAAGTCAAAATGGGCTGGCGTGACATGCATTGGCTAACAAGGGATTAAGGGAGGGCTGGTGGCAGCCAGTGTGAGATCTTGGACAGGAACTGTGAGTATGCCGTTGGAGCCTAAGTTGGCTCCTTGTGGGTGGCACTGCCCCACCGGCTTTCCACTTTGATGGGGCCATCTGGTAATCTGTAATGGAGCTTGGTAAACCTCCACTTCTCATCCTCTGGGATTCTGGTGTGGGGCGGTCACTCACGCTGAGTGTATAGCTCATACCATACCTCCAATTGAGGCGAATTGAAACTCATACCAAGTTTGTTGAGGAGAATTCCTGTGGGTGATGCATCTTTGAATGCGTCGGATACGAGGATGTCTGCCTGATCCCATACATGTTTGCATGTTTAGGGAATATGTAGACATGCACTGTCCTAATGCATCATTGGGAAGCAGAGTAGTGCTCTAGATAGAGCACAGATCTGTTGCACACTTGTTGCCGAGATATGCTGCTGTCGTCTAGCTCAATGCGCTTGGGCAGGTTCTTGTGCATGCTGGCCTGCCATGGTACTCAGTGATGTTCGTTATGTAAGGAGTGTGTTTGGTCGCCACCTAAGACTCATGCTGTTCTTTGTGACAGCTTGAGGTGCGGGGCCTATGGCACTTATTGCTATGGCATATCATGAAATGTAATAACTAAGATTCATGCGTGATGACCAATCACACTCCTTACATAACGAACATCACTGAGTACCATGGCAGGCCAGCATGCACAAGAACCTGCCCAATCAGGGCTTTAGGCAAGGCTGACAGGCATGGTGGCAGCTGAGCTGGCAGATACAGAGGATGTACACCAGGATGTAGCTTATTGGATGACTAGGTTGGAGGCAATGTTCTTTGGGGGTGTTACTGCAGATTCTATTGCTAGGGATGTAGCGAGTTTGGCTGACACATACATGGCCATTCTGGAGGTGGAAGGTGGATACCCAGCTAAAAGGTACCGTTAGGTGCTTGCTCAGGGGTTTTGGTGTGCTGGAAGTTGGGGAGACATGGAATGCTGCTGGTGTTTCAGGGTTTAAGGGTCGTTTCTGATTAAAAGTCTGGCCTGGCAGGAAATTGTATTATATGGCCACTTTGCAATGGCTTGGCAGTTGTGTTCTACCTACTAGAGATGTAAGATGAGCCTCTGTGAATTCTCCCTTTGAACTCTGGCTGATATTGGATGGATTGAGGGGGCAGTATCATGCCTAGGTACCTCTATACATGGATCAAGATGCAGCTGAATGCAGAAGCCCAATCTGCTAGGCTCATAGCAACCCCATTGCCCCTACGAACCTCATGGAATGCTTCGGAAGTTCAGTCACTCCTTATCACTGGTGTAACGCTGCTTGGGGCGCCCCTTGGGCCCGAAGCAGGGCCTGGTCCTGCTGCCGGGAAGAAGCAAATAAGTGCAAGTTAGCAACTGCTTTGCAATACACTCACCCTATATAAGCAGCTGGAATGGTCGCAATTTGCCAAGCCTCCAGCTCTGCCCGCTAGAAACACCGATTGCCCCCTGCTTGTCACGCTGCTATAGCACAAGCGTCCGCCCCGGCCATCATTCTCTGGCTACAACTCTGGCCTGTGCAATCAAGCTCTGAGGTCCACCAGGTATGTCGCTAAATGATGCTAATGCAATATGTCACATCAAGGAGCTATGGCGAGATTCGCACAGCCACAAGCGGGGTTGGATGCATGGTACTGGATGTCGTTGCGAAAGAACGACAACAGATGCAGGGCCTGCATGGAGTCCATTGACAGCCTATGATGTAGTATATGTATATGAGATTCACGCGCAAAAAGCGGACTAGAAATTGATGCGCTTATGATGGAATACTCAGGCTTCACGCTGGTCGTGTCACTATCAGAAACGGCTAAGTCCAGGACATCACTCCGTAGCATAAGTTCGATCCATCGATAAATGATTGCGCTGTCTGTCATGTGCGCGATCTAGCCATTATGCCTGCATGGATGTAGTCTACAGAAGCCTCCGTGTGTGCTCACCGTGCGGCCGCTGCTTGCCTGTCTTCTATCGCAGTACCCCACTAGACCCTGGAAGGCGCCAAGGGCTCGTGCTCCAGCTGCAGCAGCCCTGCTCCCATTCTGCGCGAAACTACTGAACGGTAAGGACTCAGAGAGCCTGCTTCCAGCGGTGTACAGCTATGATATGGGTGCTTCACGCAACAGTACCCATGTACCTTGGGGGCTGCTAAGAGGAGACGTGTATAGCTCTATCACCCAGTCCTTACAAACAGCAACACCCAAACAGCACCCAGAGACTTGGAAAAAGTATTGCCACCAACAGCAGACCAGCCAGGGGCCAGCGCTTCAGTATCTTAAAGGATATGTGATACCGTGCATAAATGAAGATCATGGGGCATAGATGTGCCAACATTCAGGCATAACGAACAGTCCCCTGGACCCATACGACAACAGCTACCATTGATAACAGCCCATACATGACCTTAGCAGCCCCCTGCAGTACCTTTAGCGGACTCAGGACGGTCCGCTTATCATGTAGCGTCTACCTGGTAGAATCTGGTGAGTTAAACCTCAAGGGCACACCACCGAACTCACTCGCGCTGAGCAGCAACAGCTCAGTCAAGCATACCCACCCCTGTTTGGGGACTTTTCTTATGCCGCCGAGTGATGTCCTGGACTTAGCCGTTTCTGTTTCTGAGAGATACCACTGCCCGCTGCCTGGTACTGACCCCCTTGACAAATCTCTTGCTGACAGCTGCTGTATGTGCTCCCTTCTTTCTCCCCATTGCAGACTAAGAAGGGGCGCCCTGCAAAGGGTTGCACAGCAAGGGAGTTCTGTGATGTCATGAGGAGTATTCAGGAGGCAGGCAGCACAAGGGTCACACCCTTGCTAGCAGGCATTGAGCAGCAGCAGCTGGTGTGGTCATTTGACAATGACAGGGTGCATCAGGCAGCTCTGCCTCAATTACGGGAGGAGGGGCTGCTGACAAACACAAACAGAGCACCCCTTCCACCCTTCTCCCCTGACATGCACAAAGTCGTGGAGCACTGCATAGCAAGGCTGACAGGCATGGTGGCAGCTGAGCTGGCAGATACAGAGGATGTACACCAGGATGTAGCTTATTGGATGACTAGGTTGGAGGCAATGTTAGCAGAATAACATAGCTACGATATGGCTTCTTAGTGTGCAGGTCTTGCAACGGTTGCGTCCCTGCTCTTAGTCGATCGAGCTTAGATAAATGTGCAGTATGCTGCTGCAAAATGGTTACTGCAACGCAAGTATCAAGCTCACTGCTGCAAGCTTCCTGCTAATTAGGGCTTTATGCAGGCTTTAGGCTTCATAGCTGCGGCTGCCCTCCCCTACCTTCCATCATGGTTACATGGTTGCATCATAGGCCTTAGGTAGTATATGCGCACCATTGACGGCAAGCAATTAGTCAGCCCAATACTGCTGTTGGTACTGTGGTTCTTGCCCTATGTGCTCCACCCTTGCTCTATTCGCTCCGGCATCTAGATGCATTTCCTTCCTGCTCCTGCTGCTGCATTATGGCATTCAGGACAGTAGGATCATGCAAGTCAAGCTCCGATAACACTGCAGTTTGATGGTCCACCTACTGCCCTCGTTCCCTATATAGGCACCCCAGTAAAACATGCACCACTGCTTTCTCCGAGCACTTGGGAACCAACCGACCGCATTGGCTTGAAGCAATTCAAAACAGCAACCATACCTGCAGCCTTTCTTCACGCTCGCAAACAACATGACTGGGGATGCAAACAGCAACACATGCACTGCGCAACAATGCTGCAGATACATGGGTATTAGCTTAATCACTGGCAGGCTCAAGTTGCTCACAATCATAAAAATGCAAACTATGCACAAAAAGATAACAAAGTTTTCAACTCTAGCTAGCACAATTTCAACTCTAGGACAAATGCAAACAGTTTTGCTGGACACAACACTCCCCCCTCATTTTGTCCATCTGTAAAATTTAGCTCTAGGCAGTGGCTGCTCCTCACATATATAATCAACAGGCCGCTGCTGCTTAGGAGCACATTTACCAAGCAATGGTTGTTTCCGAAAGGCCTGCCACCGAGTCCTTTGTGCTTGATGTGCTTGACATACCATCGTATGAAGACCTGGTAACATGCTTCTTGTTTGCACATTATGCAAAAAGCGGAGGGCCACTGTTTATTGCCAATGGGCACCAAATGATTGCTCATGGTTAAGGGTATAAAAATGCTCGCCATCATGCAGCATACCCTGCTCGCTCGCGCCTCTCAGTTCACAGCAAGCACCACATGCTTCCAAGCAAACTCTCAATTGCTATCAACAAGGAACCTTTGCGTATGCAGGTGCCGCTACTCTTGGTAGCAGAAATTATCACCTACTGAAGCCTAGAGAGAGAGAGAGAGAGAGCTACGCAAGAAGGGGCGTGAGGTGCCCTCCCGCGTAAGATTAAGGGAGGGGCCCATTGGTGTAAGGATTACACTGGGCCAGCCTACCATAGGATAGTTACATCCGTGGGTGGGCTTCCGCCCACCCGCCTTTGTTAGCTTACTTTCTTGTAGTTCCTCCTGTGCCATTGAGGCTCTTTGGGCTTTTCCAGTTTTCTTTTTGTTGTGTATATGCTGTGTAAGGACTTAACTGCTGCAGTATGTACTTCTGAAATGCATTGCTTTAGAGCTTGCCCTTTGATACCGAGGGCTTGAAGATTCATGGTGGTACTGTTGTATATGGTGCCTGCAACTCCGACAAGCAAGGGATAGTACCATACTTTGGCAGTGGGGTCTATGTCTTTGATTTTGTCAATGAGTACTTGGTGTTGATAATCAGCTTTGCTTTGCTCGCCTGTTGGGTTTGAATCCCTGCAGATCTTGACCTCTATTATCCAGTACTCTGCTGGGTTGTTTCCATTCTTGGGTTTGTAGAGCATACCATCAGGGCGCTTATCGGTGGTGCCTTGTGCTTGTTGCACTGCCTCCTTTAGTCCCCTTGGAAGGAGCTCCCATGGGATGTTTCTAGAATGGTGGGCCATGATGCCGTCTTCTGCACAATTTTCAGTTGATCCAAGGTCCATTTGAATGACAAATGCTCCTTTGCGTCCCCTTAACACTCAACTCTTGTCATGATTAGTCGGCCGACCTTGTTATGCCTGTTGATGTACATTCTTTTCAAAGCTGGGCATCCTGATATCTTTGAGGTGACGAAGGGATCATGCCATGCAGATGAGATTGCTGCTTACTAAGGCTTAAATATACCCCACTCCATGACAAAAGGGAACGTACAGCCAGAGCTACAGCATGTGCTGAACGTGGGCGGCACACTTGCACATGAGCAGCTGCAGCAGAGCCTCCAAGGTCGGGTATCATGATGTGTTGCGTCTCTAGGTTTGTCATTATGGGCATTAAATGTTTTGAGGCAAGTCAACAGTGAGCCCCTGGCGTTGACTCCAAGGTGCACTCGGCACATTTGACTTGACTGCCGGACACGCTGCAGGCCAGATTGCTATTTAATTCAAATAGAGTGGATTGGAAGGAGGCAAGACAGCCCAGCTGTGGCTTGTAATGGCTTTCAACAACTCTTGTTGGATTGTTCATCCATACGACACCCCGGGAGACAATCCTAATGTTGCTGTAAGTGTATGTTAATGTGGTGTACAGAAAGAGGGCATTAGTTGATTGGCACATGCCGATGTAGCGCTGACGGTAGTGATCGCATACTGGTTGCTTGGTTGTTTGTCCATGGCCAGTGATTGCATGGTTTCGACATTATTTACATGGTGAATGTGGCATGCTTAAGAGCCCGTGCGCAGAACTTTGGATGTTCTGAAGAAATGCCACACTTTTTTTTCAATTCAGTTATGTGCAATGTTTTCTGTTGAACCGTTGAGTATGGAAGTGGGGTTTTATCCACGATGTGTTTTTGTCAACCTTGCTGCTTCAGTGCAGCCACACCACAGATGTTTGTTGAGTTTGTATCGCTACTGGGGCAGAGTAAGGTCAAGGCCGCCTAGTTGGGAAGGTTGGCTGACATTGAACTTTCACTCGCTGGCTGAACACATTGAGAAGAGGGTTATTTTCTTTAATTGACGTGACGGTGATCTTGACCTGGGTGTCCATGGATGAGCTTTACTTGGCTCCGTCATGAAGGGGTAGTCCCTGAGTGGAGCCAACTTGTAATCTCTGAAGTTGAAATCTCTGTAGTCCAAGAGCCACTACTGCCAAATGGGCAGACTAGCAGTTTACTAGCAGGTTGTGAGGCTGAATCAATTGGGACCAGACACCGGGCTAAGGAAATCCTGTAGTATGATATGGTATGGTAACAACATTATGGTCACAGCCGATATGCATCTAAGGACTTCTCACTGCCGAGGGTGTCAATTAGCATGGCAGTGAGCTGATTGAGCATGTACAGATAGGCGTTGTGGCATAGATTCCAGCCTGATGAGTTCAAACGGAAGATTGAATGGTCTGACAGCCCGCCCCTAGACCATGCCGATACTCCCTGTGTCCGCCTAAAATCCGCCTAGGATCCCGTACAGGCTCTAGGCAGGTTCTAGGCAGATCTAGGTTGATTCTAGGCTGATTCTAGGCCAGAACTAGGCAGATCCAAGCGCTAGACTGTTCCCATATTATAATGCTAGTCCTAGTAGCGAAACTCTAGGCTGATCCAAACCATAGACTATTCCCATTGTTACATTGTTACATCTATGCTCGCTCCACCATGAGCGGCTTACAATTAAGGAAGTATGCTTACTACAGTGAGATCACCCGCCCCTTGAACACGGCCAATATGTCCTGGCTCTTCAAATCACCACCTCCAGCCCAGACTATTCCCATATGTATATAGTGCTAGTCTTAAGTACTAAGTAGCCTGCTTTGCCAGTGATGCCTGCATTCATGTCTCCTAGTGGTCCCAAGTCCTCGCTTTCATGTCTTAGTACTTGCATTGCCCCTTGTCTAGTACCAGTCAATCCAGCTTTAGCGTGCATTCTGGACTCCGTGGGGGGTGGCAGGGTACTGGGGTCCTTGGCCAGTCACAACGTGATACCGGCCTGTACTGCTGTTAGCTATGTAATTCCGCTAGCTCTATCGATGTCTAATTATCTCCGCTCTTGCCGTCTTAGCTCTCAGTATCGATTTGTCTCAACACACACTAACAAACTGGTTGGAGTGGCATGTGGCGGATAGTGCTGCACGGCCCGAAAGCTGCTGCTGCTGCTGCTATAGTGCTAGTAGTGCAACGGCTGAGGGTGCACTCATTGGGACCCCAACCCTTTCAAGACATTCCCGTGGGGGACGTCAATTGCACCTGGCACTTGCTTAATAAGTCGGCACGGTTGCCTACTCGTACTCCCCTTTAGAGAGATCAAGGCCTACGTAGTTCGTACCGAGCTCATGGGAGCCTCCGCCGGCCCCTACCTCCGACTCAGTCGGCCATCGGCCCCGCCCGAGACATACATCGCCCCCGCCGACCTTGGCCAGCCACTCGGCCAGCACACGGCGCCATGCTAGCCCCGACGGTCTCGGCCGGAGTATCACCGACGAGGAAAGGAGCACCCCGGGTGCCCCGGGGAGCTCCGGTCCACACGGCTCCTCAAAAACCCCGCAATCTGCGGCGTGGGCGTGGTAAGGAGCTGCATTCCTTGCACTTGTTGGTAATGGGCCTATATATAGGACGTTGGCAGGGGAATAAATTACCAAACTGCTTCCGCTATCAGCCAGATTTCGGGCCTCCACGAGCCCACTGCTCCAGATACTCTTGCCCCTTCGCAGCACTATTGAACACGTGCGGTGACCTAAATCAACCACGACCCACCGAGCAACAATGACTGCATCCAAGGCTGCCCTGTGCCTTCTCTTTGGGGTGCTGGTGGTACTTCTTGGGACGAAGTTGCCTGAGGCAGAAGGTAAGTTGCGTGGCCCTGGTACCGTTCCGCAGGACAACAGGGGAAGCTTAGAAGTTGTGAGAGAGCTCTGCTAGTCAGGGGGTTATGCCATGGCTTGGAAACTGTCCATCTGTGCAGCAGCAGCCAGCAACCGGTGGGTTGAACCTACCACGTAACAGCCCGTCATACTATAGTCAGTAACCCCGTTCTAACTTGTTGTGTTGGACTGCATTTCAGTTGGTCAAGGAAAGCTAGTGATTGCACTACATTTACCGTCCAGTTTCTCATGATACTAGGGGCTGCTTGTAATCGCTGTCGCATCTACCGATACCCAGCATTGACCCGATGCAAGTGTGCTTTTACATCCCTGCATTCAATGTTTACAAGTAATCTACTTCGTCATTGTGCTACTCTTATTCACGACCGACATGCCGCATGCGGTGCCCAGGAAGTCATTGGTCACTAATCAGATGGCTTGACGGAGTGACTGCTGCAATTATTGTCCAACAAATGGAGAAATCATTACTCTTAGAGTTTCTTGGAAAGAAGGTGAATAAGATCCTTTAACTCTTTGCATTCTTTCATGCAGGAGCTGCTGGTCTTGGCGCGCTCAAGAGCCATCAGCGCGACCTCCTTCAGGCAGACCCTGCTGCTGCTGACCCAGCGGCTGCCGCCCCTGCTGCTGCCGACCCTGCTGCTGCCGACCCAGCGGCTGCCGCCCCTTCTGCTGCCGACCCTGCTGCACCTGCGACACCTGCGGAGAAGAGGGCCCTATATGCCATCACATGCGCCTGTATTGATACACCTGATACACCTCGTGCAGTGAATGGCACCCGCCCCCCCGCCGCCTGCCCACCTACTCATCCTACCCACCTCTGCTGCACGTTCTATGATGATACTGTGGAGACCTATGCAGATTGCGATGAGCCTTATACCGCTACTTCAGATGTAGCGGAAACATGCCCGGGAATGCAGTTCATGCCTTGCTGCGCTATCGGCGTGAGTGAGGTTTGATGTGGCTGTTGGCACATGCAGTGCAGTGCCCTGCTGATTGGGCTGGAATGAGGTTCCAAAATTGGTGGTGGTCACTTGTGCTTGGTACCCTGGTTCAATGGCTTCAATGCTTGTATGCTTTTAAGAGGATTTGCTACTGCTGTCCCTCCCATGTGCATGTGGCTCGATTTAAATGGCATTGACAAGTGATCTGGCTTGCTGCAGCAATTCCATAAGACAGTGTTGGCTCTCCCTTGGTACCTGCCTATTGCTGCAGCTAAAAATGGCCTGGTATGCTGGTTGACATATGAGATGGTAAACCGATCACGCCATGCAGATGAGGTTCCTCAATTGGAGATACCCTGTTCCAAGACAAAAAGGGAACAAACAGCCAGAGCTACGGTACATGCGGAGCTTGAGCAGAACATTTGCACATGAACATCAGAGCCTCCAAGGTCGCGTATGTCCAATGTGTTGTGTCGTCCCTAGGTTTGTCAATAGTGTCATTTATTGGTTTGGTGCAAGTCAACAGTGAGCACGCTCGTGTACCCCTCGGCGTAACTGAAGGTGCACTGGGCAAATTGACTTCCCAATATGCTGCAGGCCAGACTGCTGCTTCCAGAGAGAGTGGGGCGTGACAGCCCAGCATTGGCTTGCAATGGCTTTCAAAACATCTTGTTGGATTCTACATTTATTCCGACACCCGCGGAGACAACCCTAGGTATTGTTGCTGTGGTTCTTATCTTAGTGTGGTGTACCGTTATTTGTTTGGCACATGATGTACCGTTGATGTATGGCTGATGTCGCTGCTTGTATAGTTGCTTGATTGTTTGTCGATGGCCAGTGAGTGCATAGTTATCTGACATACCATACATGTTCCAATAGTAAATGTGGCATGTGCTCAAGAGCCCATGCTTGAAACTTTGGAAGTCAGTTGAAGAAATGCCACACTACCGATATCACATGTTTTTCCAATTATGTGCAGCCGTTTTCTGTTGAACCGTTGAGTAGAAGAATGGGATTTGGCCCCGGTGTGTTCGGTATCAACCTAACTGTCTTGGTGCAGCTCCACCTTATATGTTTGTTTGTTTGTACCGGTTCCGGGGCAGTCAACCTGGAGGGTTAGGAAGCAAGGCTGGCTGACATTGGGCTTTCACTCACTGGCTGAACAAATCGGAAATGGGAGTCTATTTGACTAGATGAGTATGTTGACAATGGTCTTGAGCTTGCATGCCCATGGATGACCTTATTTGGCCTCCGTCATGAAAGGTACATACCCCCGGAGTGGAGCCAACTTGTAATATCTGAACTTCGTCGGGGCCGGCCACTAGCTAGTGCCGCCATGGGCAGACTAGCAGGTTGTGCGGCTGAACCAATCGGGACCAGACACCGGACCAAGGAATTCCTGTAAAACAACTTATGGTTACAGCCATATGCACCCAAGCCGAGTTCTAATGCGGGTTCTCAATAACCATGGCAGTGAGCTAGTTGAGCTCCACCCCGCGGCGATAGGCGCTGCGACATCGCTCCTTGAATGCGGCGGGAGACTGAACGGCTTGCTTCCTGGACAGCAAGGCAAGCAGTCCTAGCGGTATTAGACATACACTTCCGGCGGATGCACATTTGCTTTTCCAATTGGTACCGTTGCTTGTTGCACAAACAAGCAGACACTTGCACTAGGATGTTCAAGTAAACTTGACAACAGGGCACAGCCCGCCAGCTGAGTACTGGTCGTCCTTACTCAGCCACCATATTCAATGGACTTTACACTTTCATTCTTGTTCTTTTCCTCAACACAATGATGGCAACGTCTGGTAGGCAGACATATACAGATTACAGATTACAAAGGCAGACATATACACGTAGAGCCTATTTGCACCTGCCTGCCCTTTACTCATCCAGGCTGCAGACAACAGGCTGGCCCCATCTGCCCCACTCAAATCACTTCCACACCTTAATGCATCCATCCCTACTTGCACTGAACAGCATCTTACTCCCTGTCACCATGCCCCCATTATACCCCTCCACCCCTAGCAGCGCCGTGATGCAATCTGCATGCACCAAGTCATGACACCTCAACTGACTGCCCAGATCTCCTGCTGCTTCTAGACGTGCACGCCTGGCAGCACCAGCAGCAGCACCCAGAGCCACCTCCTCTACCACTGGGACATCATTGAACAGCCGGCAATCATACCGGTAACTTGTTGTAGGAACCTGCGAACAATGCAGATCAAGTTTGCAGGGATCAGCATACATTACTTGAAGACAGTGGGAAGAGGATGGCCCCACTCCCAACTTCAACATGCATGAACCACCATCCTCACCACATTCGTGCTCAACACCCTATATCTCAACACCACCATGCCCAAACCAGAGGATATGGACATCAGCAGTAAACCCGCCTGCCTTAGACCCGGTTTTCATACACCACACAGTATGAGAGTTCTTGGCTTTAAGGCTAGGGCTTAACCATCAGTTTTACGGTTACGATTCCTGCTACTTACAATGCCTTATCCCATGCTGGTTGTCATCAGGGAGAAACCTGCAGCTCGGGCCCAATGCCATGCCTCACATATCTCCACAACACCCTCCCTGCTCCAACATCATATACCATGTCGTTGTGGTCTAGTGCTTAAGATTCCCGACTTCGGTTGGCGAGACCCGGGTTTGATTTCCGGCAGCGACACCGCGTTTCTGTGCGAAAGGCTCCCAAACCTGGGATAGGTTGCCGAGTAGAGGGCTAGATCGTGGTAGGCCGGAAAGAATGATCCCAGGATGGATGCGGTAGCTGTCCAAATTGATGGTCAGAATTGGCCGAGGACAGCACCAGGGCAAACATTTTCACCATTCCACCATTTCACCATGCAGTTCAACATGACACCTACCTTCAGGCCGTTATATGAAATCACCCACTACTAGAAATCTCTGTTTCAGCTTTGAGTTCAAGCATCAGGTATTAGGGTTTATGGCGCAGACTCCTGCTACTACTCACATTGACTTGTCCAGTGCTGATATCCAGTATACTTGCATCATCCGGCCACACAGGACCAGCCACCATGTAGCTCCTCTCAGGCCATGCTCCCTCCCAGTAACGTATGCAACGGTCTCCTCCTGCCACCAGCAACTGACCAGTAGGTAGCGGAAGTAGGGCGGGCCAACCCTCGGACCTACAAGTGACAGACAGGCAAGCAATGTCGGATTCCTTGGATCTCAAAGTCTGTGTTGAGGGTTGAGGTACTGCAAGGCCTGCTTTGAAAGTGGAACATGCAAGGGTTTCCTCCTGTCACCATCACATGACCAGTGGGGAGCAGAGCAAGCCAACCCTAAGACCTACAAAGGCGGACAGGCAAGCAAGCAATGTGATTCCTTCGGTAACAAAGTACCGTATGTGATATCGCAAGGCTTGCTTCTCAATGAGGATGATACTCAACAACCGCCTCCTGCCACCAAGAACTGCCCAGTAGGTAGCGGTAGCAAAGCAGGCCAACCCTGGGACCTACAAAGGCGGACATGATCTCAAAACACAAGGACACCTGTCTTCATGTCTGCAATATGTGCCACTGGGTATCTAGATGCCGCTTGTAAAAAACAGAGGGGGAATGAAAACACGGCATACTGCGGAAACCAATACGCCAAGAAACTTTCATGAAAACAAGCAGGTGCACTCGATCAAACATCTTGCTTAAACACCATAAGCATTTGTATCATGGCCTCCCGGACACAAAGAAGTGGAACCACAATTCTCTATCCTCCATGCCTTTGAGCACCCTACTGGACAGGCAAACTTCCGTCTCCCTCATAAGCCTCACAAATCCGGCCCTCGGAACAAGATGACTCTTCTGAATACATCTGATACATAATCTAACTAATCATCACAATAGCTCACCTGCCCCGTGGTTCATCAATCTTCTCCATTGCCAGCTGCTTCTGCAATTGACCCACCAACTGCTGCTGCTGCTGCTGCTGCTGCTGCTGCTGCTCCTGACCTCCTTCTCCTCCCGCACCCCCCTCCCCTCCCACCCTCCCCACTAAACCCCCTACCCCACTGCTACTGCTCCTTTTGCTCCGACTTAGACTGTAGCTGTTATTATTACTAGCACTGGGAGCTGGGACAGTGCCAGGAGGAGGGTTTAGCAGTGTGCTGCTGCTGCTGGTAGAGGTGAGGTCAGGGAGTGGTATGTGGAATGGCTCACATGGGGTGAGAGAGGTGGGGGGCTCTATAGCACCTAACTCCACTTCTTCAGCTGATAGGGTACGCATGACCTGTCACGAAAAGAAAGTGACAAAACAAAGTGAATTATTAATTGTGTTCCTGATCAGGTCCTCAGGGTTAGGGGTTTAGCATTAACCTTGACCATAAAACCTGAACAATAGTTTTTAGAGGCAGGTGGTTCAACCAGTCAGCTGCACCAGCAGTTTACATCGTTTGGGCCTAGCAGCACTTTTGCGGTTGCCACAATCAATCAATCAATCAATACGCAAAACCAGCTATGCCAAAAGGTCACTCAAGACCAAGCAGCACACGACCCCTGATGAACTGGAGTCACACAACCCCATGCCGGCCAACCATATGGCCACCCCTCATACAGGCAAACCACAGGCCACATAAAACACTGTAGCATAGAGTTGAAGCCAGATGCAACGGCGTGCACGCCAAGAGGGCTAAACTGATGGAGCCATGGGTAGAGGAGATCCCTCCATATTAAGCAAAACCCTGGTGGGAGCTGCTGTTGGCTCCCACCAAAACAGGTTGACCCCTTCTGCTGCTGCGTCTGCTGCTGGCTCTGGGAAAGGTAATGAGTAGCGCTCTGCATACTGAACTGCAGGTTGCTGCCCCCTCCTCCCAGAAGCCCTCAAGGGTCTGCTTTCCTGCCCTGGGTGACTAAGCTCCCAGAGCATCCTCCTCCAAACACACTTAATCTGACACTTTGCCTCCCAATCCTCCTCAGGGACACCTACAACTCCCAGATCATTAAGCACGCACTTCTCCCACCTCAGGGGAGGTGCACCACGCCTTCCCCTCGTTGACACCCCCTTTAAGGATGAAAACAGAGCTATATGCGGTAGCCTGCCAGCCTCCATGCGACCCACATGCCCTAGCCACCTCAACTTGTTGGTTGTGATGATGGCAGCTAAAGATGCAATACCACATACAGACCTGACATGTGCATTGCTGTGCCGATCAGAAAGCTTGACCCCAAGAATGCTCCTAAGACACCTTAAATGGTTTTTCTTTTACACGAGATTTAGTTATGCTCACTGAGCTATACCTTTTCAGCTGATAGCAATGCCAGCAGAAGTCGTGGCTGAATCACCGTGACAAGACCATTATATGAAACTCATGGGAGACAATATTGTTGGTCCAAGAAAATGGCATCTGCAACTGAACTACACTGGACAAAAACGGTGGCAGCCCAGGAAGACAGAAGAACAGCCATGAGCCTGTCAAGCAGGAGATGACATTAAACTGCATGGAGATCACTAATTTGCGGTGCTACTGTTGCTAGCGGTGCTGGTCCTATTAGCTTAAGGCAAATTTCACCTATTTTATCAGGCTTTTTTTATCACGTCTGCACATTTCTTTGGCAAGGGGCCCGACCTATAACCCCTCCTCCTCTCGTATAATCGCTGCTTGTATGTCCTATGTTTAACATCATCGTATAATGTCTCCTTTAAAAGAGCCACACGCCATACTACCAATACCACCCCTACTAATCCCCCCCCCCACCCACCTGGTGACAAGTCCCCTGCTCCAAATCCCACAACCCCACCTCATTCCCCCCTGCTGACACATACACCAGGGGTACACCCCCTCGCACTGAATATCCCCCGCCACCCCCCTGACCAACCCCGCGGCCTTTTCCCCCTCCACCTCCTACAGCTGCTAAACCCAAGCGACTGGCAGGAGCTGTAGCTAAACCCAGGGCTTGAATGGGTTGATGTAGCGGATGTTGCCAGGTTAATACAGGCTGGAGGAAGCGGGTGTCCCAAACAGTGAGCAGTCCCAGGGTGGTGGCCTGTAATAGATACATAGTAAGCAACAGTTGTTATGAGAGCGGACTTTATGCATTACTCAACACATAGTGAACAACAGTTGTTCAGAGAGGGGACTGCACAGCCTCCGGGCCGTGCAGCACCCAAGGGGGGGTAGAGGGGGGGCAGAGGGGGGGAGGGGGGGGGGAGGCAGGGAAGGG
>OY744501.1:4645354-4827296 GCA_963556185.1 Pseudopediastrum boryanum | reverse complement strand
AAAAGACAGCTCAGCAGAATGACAAGGGGCACACCTCAACTCACTTTGGCGCTGCAATGGACATTCTTAAACATCCGCTCTACACACTTATATTCAAATGACCACCCAGCCAAATCCTACCTGCAGCAGCCATGTCCGTCCTTGTGGGTCTGCTAACATATGTGTACACGCCCCCAGCTGTGGTGCTGCTGGTATGAGCCAAGCATCCCTCTGTTGCCGCATATCCCAGCCATGCACCCCACCCCTCTGAGTCAAATATAGCAGCACATGGGGGTCACAGTTGCTGCTACTGCTGCTATTGCTGATGCCAGTGTAGCTACTGCTGCTGCTATTGTTGTTGTTAGAGCCCCAGGGTTGTACTGTTAAAAGAGGACCCTCTGCGGGGGAGATTTGACGCTGACAGGTGATACCTGCAGAGGAGGGAGGCATGGGTGACATAGGTCACGCTAGTTACATGAGTGACATGGGTGACATGGTTTTCGTCCATGCATACATCAATTGCAACATACAAAGAGAGTCAAGGGAGTATGCCTACTTAGTGCCCCCTTTCTCGGGGCAGGCAGAGGCAGAGGAGGGAGACAGAGGGGAATACAATTAGGAGCTACGCACAATCCGGGGCAAGTGGTTCTGAAGCGTATCATTGGGGAGCCAAACTTTCCAGGAGTTAAAATACAAGTACTAATGTTGTGTAAACACTAAGGAGGGGGGGGGGGGGAGAGGCAGAAGGGGGGGGCTTGTGTGTGTGTGCCTCCCTCTCCCCCCCCTCCCCCAAGAAAACAACTGCAGGTCATTTTCACCTGTATACTTGTCAGGTGCTTTACCAGATGCTGCTCTGCTCGTGTAATCCACCCGCCACACATGCAGTGCACCATCAGAGCTGCCACTGGCAACATCGGCACCACCGTCACCACACCCGGTGACACAAGTGACGCACCCCGAGTGACCCGCGTAAGTGAGGCGGCTGTGGAAACTGACGTCCCTCTCAAGCCGACGCACATCCCACACCTAAAGACATAGCAGCAATGGTTTGGTAAAAAATCATCATTTGGTCCGAGAATCAGACAACCAGCTGAAGGAAAGCAGCGCGGATCGCTTTGAAGCGGCACCCACGCTTCATATTTTGTGTGTTCGTTACCAGGACCCCTTGGGATGTTAGCAACCATGTCTACTGTATAGAGCCTTTGGTCCAAAAACAATGGCATGGACACATGGCAAGCATTTTAGTAGCCCTTTGGTCAACCCTTGTCTGGTAGCCAAATTGTCACCTGCGCTCTCACTTCGGCACTTGTCACCACATCCGCCACCTCTTCCTCAACTCCAGCTTCCCCAACCCTTCAACGTTGCAACTCCAGCCCCCACAGCAACCTTCCCCTTCAAGAGCCACCTTTATGTCCAGCACACCATCCCCACTGTTTTCACGTGCTACAAAGAGCGGCTCCATCATGTTGACCATGCCCCAGTGATTTGCCTGACACTCCCCGTCCCCCTTTTGTCTTTCCGACGTTTTGCTTTTCCCTCCCTCTCAGCCTCATTTCCCTCTCCTATCCCCTCGCTTCCCCTTCCATACCCCTCAGCCTCAACTCCCCCTTCCTCCCCATATCCGCCCCCCCTCCCTCAGTTTTCAAGGATCTACAACACCCCCTCCCCCTCCCCCTCCCCGCCACCTCGCCTGCCCTCTCATCGAAGGTTAACTACCAATCCCACCCTCCCTCTCCCACAACCACTCCGCTCGTGTCTTTATAACCCCGACACCTCCCCACAACCCCTGAAACAAACTTCCACCCCACAACCCCAACCCCACCCATCCACCTCAACCCTGCTACTTACAACCTAAGCCCCACCAACCGACCCACCCTACCTGAAACAGATCCCCCTCCCCAGCAACCCACCCATCCGCGCCCCACCTCAACCCTGCTACTTATAACCTAACCCCCACCCCCCCCCACCCACCCACCGACCCAGCCACCCACCTTTACTGTTTCATCATCACTAGCGCTGACCACCACTGCACCCCATGCCGCCACTGCCAGTCCATTCACTGCCTTCCTATGTTCAGCTAAATGTGACAGCAGCACCCCTCGGGGTCGCCATGCAGGACCAGCTGATGACATACCTCCACCACCACCTCCACCTAAACCCTCATCTCCTGTGTCTATCAGCCCAACATGAAGGGCAGCACTGACGGCATCTGACACATCCCCTGAATAAGACAGTAGGCACAACATAATAGTATAACCAGAGGTAGCTCAACAAGAGATGTAGAGGGTCACAAACTGGAAATAAGAGCATGAAAACCGGGCCACCAGAAAAACTACCACCAGCACCTCCCTTTAACCCCTCCAATGTGTCTATCAGGCCAACATGAAAGGCAGCACTGATGGCATCTGACATGTCCCCTGAATAAGGCATGGAAACAATTTAATTTTGTAATCAGAGGTCACTAAGCCCACAAAAGGCTGAGACACTCAATTTGCATGAAGTGGAAAGAGGAGCATGAAAGCAGGAATAGTTGTTAAGAGAGATCACTGCACAGCCCTCCGGGCCGTACAGCACCCAAGCATGACTCCAACCAGTTTGTTAGGGTCGTGGGTGAGTAAGTGCGAGCGATAGAGAGCCAGAGGGCTGCAAACTTTAGTAACGCTGAGACAAGTAGACCTGAGAACTGTTTTACACTGCAGGAATAGTTGAGATAGTACCCCCCCACCCCCTCCCCCTAAACCCTCTCAGCCCAACATGAAGGGCAGCACTCACGGCATCTGACACATCTCTTGAATAAGGCACATACAGAACACAGTGTATAGGATAGGACATAGACGGTCAATTGGCATGCATCGGAAAGAGAAGCATGAGAGCATAAGCACCTAGAAGACACTCCACCCCCCTCTCTTTTCAAACTTTGTCAGCCCAACATGAACGGCATCACTGCCAGCCTCTAACACATCCCCTAAACCTAAAGCAATAAAGAAATTTGACCAATACTGACCACCACATGTCCATCCAAACAGAAGAAGAGCAGGAGAAGGAGCGGTTGAGAGGACCTGCAGATTGGCTGCTGACAGAACAATACCATGGCGATGTGTTCAATTGCGTGCACTGCTATGAAGGTGGGAAGGGCTGCTGCTAGAGCTGGTCCCTCACCTGCATACCCCTGCCTCCTGCGCATGTCACCAGCGGCACCAGTGTGTAGTGACACGGGTGCCCTCCGCTCCGACAGCAGCAGCAGTTTCTGGGTGGACACTGTGGAAGGCTGACGGACATCACAAGAACAATCATGCAACCTAGGGGGGGGGGAGGGATGAGGTGGGCAGCGGGACAGAAGGGGCGGGGAAATGACCGGAGGGGAGCGTCAGTACAATAACTTGCTTTGGAAATGGTAGGATTGAGAGCGTGTTGGCAAACGAAATGGGCTTCATGTAAGAAACCACAATTAGAAAAGAACAGCTATGGCTCCATTTCTTTTGAGTTACTACTTTGAGACTTATCTACACAGTCTCCAAGACCGTAGGGCTAAGAGCTTATTGGCACTATGCCACTTAGGGACAGGGCATGGGTTGTGAAGCAGGCCCAAGAAGGTTTGCAAGGCACAAGGCTGGGATTGGAGGAGGGAGCAGGTGTCAGATAACGAAGCCAGGCAGTGCAGATGATATGATTAGAACCTGTGCAAGGAAAACCAGCGACAATCATGCAATGTAGGAGACAGAGGGTTTTGGAAATAATACACAAGGCGTAGAGAGATGGGTGGGAAAGTTCTCCTAACAAACACACTTGGCAAAGGACAAGGCCAAGAGCTTGTTGACAGAACAAGGTTGCCATCCATGAAGCAATGGGTACTGAGGTTGCAAGCCGGCTTGCAGGCGACAGAGGGCGGGTTCGCAAGGGGACAGAGGCAGTCGGGTGGCAAATGAGCAGAGTCGCTGTAAGACATCAGAAGTGAGGTCATGCAATCTTGGGGCCGGGCCGGGTGACAGAATGACCAGCAGTGACACAACACCATGTGGCATGTATCCTCCTTGCAACCCACAGCATACCATATGTACCTCCCTCTTACCTATCCAACGTGGCCCTCATCTTCCCCATCTGCTGCCTCTCAGCAACCACCTCCCCTCCTCCAACATCCCCCGACACCGCCTCCCCTTGCCCCCTCCCACTGCTCCCATTCCCACCCATGCTCCTCCACGCCGCCTCCAGCTGCTCCTGCTGCTGCCCCACCTCTCTCAACGCACATGCTAAGCTTGAAGCCGGCCTGGCTCGAACTAGCTGCTGACCTGTCAACTGACCCCCTAGCTGCTCCTGAGACACTTGCCGCCCGTGACCAGCAGTCACTCCTCTCACACCGCCTCTAGTGCCCCCAGTGCCACCAGTGACGGCCCCTCTACCGCCGCCTCTTCCACCTCCCACCGGCACAGCCCCACTAGCAGTAGCAGCACCACCGTAAGTAAACGCCCCTGCTACTGCTGCATTGCTAGCCTCACCCTGCTGCTGCTGTTGTTGTTGTCCTGGCTGGTAAACCCCGCGGCCCAGCTTGCCATCCCCCTGCTTTGCAATTATACTCCATACCCTCAACCGCCCTCGGTCAAACCTCCGGTCAAACCCAGTGCCCATTCGTCTTCCCCGCTGTCCTCTCCCTCCCCCCTCCATCACCGCCTCGCCTTCCACCTCCCCCTCAAGAGGCATGTACCCGGCCGCCCCAGCCCCTCCCAACCCAGCACCACTGCTAAAACTGCCACTACTGCCGCTACTGCCACTCACTCGGTCACCACAGCCCAAACTCATGCTGTACAACGGTGCCACTGGCTCCAAAACCAAAGTAGCACCCTCCGTACTGCCTGGCTGCAGGATGTACGGCAGCACAGGTACACATGCACAAGCCGCATTTGTTACTGCTGCAGAAAACTGCTGTCCCATTACCACCGTCATGTCCTGTTCCATTCCTAGCGTTGGGCTTGGGCTGAGCGCTCCACGAGACAGCGATGATGAGGTATGGAGCAAATGCGGACCACCACCAGCAGCAGCAGTAGCAGTACCGAAGCTGCTAGTGGACTCTCCACGACCACCACCAGTTACTAAAACCTGCTTCTGCTGCTCCTGCAGCAAGCTTGCAAAACCACCAGCACCGCTGCCGGTAAACGGTTGGCCCAGACTAACGCCACCACCGCCACCACCACCACCACCAGCACTACTGCTTCTGCTTGTTGCAACAAAGGCAGGGTTTAACGTGCTACTGCTGGAGTTGTGAATGACCCTACTGCTGCTGTTGCCAACTGATGTGGGCGGGGGAACTTGCTGCTGCTGCTGCTGTGGCTGTTGCTGCTGTTTGGTGGTGTAGTGCTCAATACTGCTGTTGTTGCATGTTTGGGAGGCCTGCTTGCTGGAGTTGGCTGCTAGACACATAGTGATTTGGGCCTCATCTGCAAATGATAAAGATGAACACAAGCCTCATAGACATGATCTGCCAGTATCTTACGAGAACTCCATCAACATGATGCAAAGCTCGCCACGGGTAGATAACTTACTCCCACCAGACGTACCCGTCCGCGCATATTCCGGATGCATAGTTTCCGTAAGCATATGCCCATATACTTCAAGGCCGTCCAGTTGCAATTTCAGAACAAGGAGGTGTGGAACTCCCCAGTGCTCTCACTAACCTGATACCTGCCTGTTATGCAAGTTTAAGAGTGTTAAGGTTCAGGGGTTAGGTAGAATCTAGGCTGCCAAGCACTGAAACCTTCACACCCAGGACATTCGACTTGCAAATTCCACCTCAGAAGGTCCCAAAACGGGAAGCCCCAGCTAGAACTCCCTATCCAAACACATCTTCTAGAGATAAGAACCAGCCCTAGACTAAGTGTTTTCCAGCACGTTTGCAAGCAGGGTTAGGCCAGAACAAGAGGTCACACAAATATCCACAGTTACAACTTCCCCCGCAGTCAGGGCAAGGGGTAAGCCCCCAGTCGTGTTAATGTTTTGTGTGACACCTAGGACCTCATGCCCAAAAACTTCACAATCAACTTCCCACTATGAACTTCCCACCAAGAACTTCCCACTCAATCACTTCTCACCTGTCAAGTCCAGTGGGTCCACCCCCAGTGCTTTCCCCAGTGTTCTGGCCAGCCTAGCCGCCACATCAGCAGGAGGAAGGGACTGGGCAGCTGCTGTCATGAACCCTATGCCTGCTGCTCTCACTGCTGGAGAGGGGTGCTGGAGCAGAGGGGCAACCTTGGCTGCTGCTGCTAGCAGGGAGCGCTTGCGGAGGTGGGTGGCAACTTGTGAGAGGCAGCTCACGGCATCACATACGACTGATACCTCAGTGTCCACCAGGGCCTGGTGCGGAGCCAATTGGAAGAATTTATTCTATTATGATATTTGGCTTTGAAAAAACTTCAATGAAAGCTTTGATATAAATTTCATACAAATCTTACATTCATTTTTTCTAATTCTATAAAATAAAAACAATATTACAGGGTTTATTAATTAAATGAAGATATTAATCATGTAAGTTAGTTTTTATTAAAGATTGGAAGAATTACTTTTATTAAATTCAAAATTAAATTAAAATCCGATTCAATAATCAGAGGGATTCTTTATGCTAAGTTGATTGGTTTATACCGGTATTGGAACTAAATATCCCTGCATTAAAGTCATTTAGTTAGAGTAAAACATCCCTATTCCTTTTAAACAATTTGATTGTTACTATTTCCCTTGATCGTTGAATGCATGTGCTGGCTGCCTTGAAACCGCAGTGTCCACCAGGGCCTGGAAGAGCAAACAAGACACTGTGCGCACCAGTTGTGCGCAACCCAAAGCACGTATATCCAGTAGGTTGCATTTGTTAATTACTAGCGTGTCCCTGCTCCTCAAACAACTACGCCAAGAGCCCTCCCCACATGTTGTTTCAACTGGCTGTCTTCCATACCTCGGTGGTGCAGGGGCTACCGCAATCTGCTATGGCATTTCATTAGGTCTTACATTAACACAAACTATTACATCGAGCCTTCCACATGCTTCCATGGGTCCCCCCTCCCTACCCCCCCCCCCACCCCAAGCACCACCTCCCTCTTTTGCCACCTGCTCCCCATATCTCCGTCAATTATCGAACCTCCCCTTACCCATCCTTGCGTTTCAGCTACACCTCTACTTTTGTTGTTGGCATCTTTCATTTTTAATCTTTTCAAATGGGTGGAGACAGTAAAGAGAAGGTTATGGTCCAGCCTGGGATAAGCTTTTCTGGAAGGTCCCATCATTGGCTTCATCCCTCATGAAGCCCCCTGGGGGGGGGGGGGGTAGGGAGGGGGGACCCAACCACACACCCAAGCACCACAATCCAACTCCTCTCCACCTCACCTGCTCCAAGCAAGGCAGCAAAAAGACCTCCAAGCTCTGAACCCCAGTAAAGGGCCCAATAGCTGCCACAGCCCCAAAGAAGGCCCCCCGCAGCTGCCACTCCGCTGCATTCAAACACGTGATGAACAGCGGCAGCAGCAGATCGTTGATGTCCTTCCGCCCAAAAAACAACCCCAGGTATCTCGCCTGTGCTAGCAGGGCCCGCTTGATATCTGTAGTGCTCCTCGTCCCAGTGACTAACTCCAAAATGACACCTTCTAAGCTGCTTCGTACTGCCATCAACTCAGCATCGTACCGCACAACAACATCCCCTGCTGCTGCTGCTGCTGCTGCTGCTGCTGCTGCTGCTGGGGTTCCAGGTACTGACAAGCTAGCCACCTTAATCACCGGAGTGTCACTAGTGACACTAGTGACACCCTCTGCAGGTGCATCTGCCAGGCTCTCCAGAGCAGACACACCAGCCGTAGCAGAAGCATCAACATCAGCATCAGCAGCTGCTGGTAGTGCTACTGCTGGTATGCTGGACAACGCTGCATCGGCACTAGTGCCACTGCCACTGCTTTCTTCATTTACAGTGGACAGAACAACAGTGGCATGTGTGTGCACGCCTGCCTGTGCATCAGCTGCTGCTACTACTGCTGCCGCAGCCTCTGCCTCCCTTCCCAGATTTGCTGCTGCTGCTCCTGCTTGTTCTGCCCTTGTGGCATCAGACCCCTCTCTTGATCCTATAGTATACCCGCCCACTCTTTCACTGCTACCCCCTCTCCCACCCCCATCAGTCACCTCCCCACCATCAGAACTAGCAACTTCTTGGTTCCTACCAGGAACTTCCGAGTTCCCACCATGAACTTCATCAGTGAATTTCCTACTGGGAGACAGCAGCAACCGCGCAGGGCTACCATCAACTGGGTCAGAGCCGTACTGCAGCTGTAGCAAATGCCTATGTCCTGCTGCTGCCAATGCTGCTACACCCTTAGCATACTCCATCCGTACTGCCTCCTCCGCATCTGAGGGCAGTAAACTGAGGCAGGGCAAGATGTAGTCCTGGTAGACCTTGGCGTCTGAAGGAGGAATGCTTGTAAGGGATGACATAAGAGACACTAATCCCCTGAGAGCTAGAATCCTGGGACAGGGACCACCACCACCAGCAGCAGCAGCAGCAATTGTCAGCAAACAAACATACATTCAGACAGACTATTTGGTGAGGCAACCTGAGAGGGTTGCTAGGTTAAACCGGCCAAGCACACTGCAACAAGTGTGTGGAGTAGCTGAATCAATACGACACACATCCGAAATGGTATGCTGTGGCAGTTACTTGGAGAACAATCAAACCAACAACATGCGGCAACATGGTATTACTACCTGGAACTACCCAAAGATCTGAACGCACCCAGCATTACTGAAGATCTGGCCACCACAGTAAGCATTGATCAGAACCCAAGTGTACCTCTCTACCCCATCCCTCCCTTTTACTGACTCCCATCCACAACCACGCCTGTACTCCCCCAGCAGCATTCCGGTACCCCTTCCCCACCTCCTCTTGCTTTCCTTCTAGTCCCCCTTGCCCCACTCCCGTTCCTATCCTAGATTTCCCCGCCGACTCCACGTCTTCCGCTTTATATTTCCCCAACCTCAGCTTCTCCTCTACCCCTCCTTGCTTGAAATCCATAACATGAATGCTGAATGCAGAGGGAGGACTATAATCAGAACTGCACCCTTCCCTCAGCCTGGAAAAGGCAATACTAAAACACATGGTGCATTCCCTGCCTACCATATACCTGCATGGTCCTGGTTTGTACCTACCCTCTTGCCAACAACATTCCCTCCCTGCGTGGTCAACGCCAGTCAAGCCCCCAGCAACAGCTCTCCACCTTCCCCCAGGCCCTTTCTCCCCATCCCCAATCCCCCCTGAGCATGCCGTCCCAACCCCACTCCTCCGCCTGTTTGGTCAGCCAGCCACCGCCCGTTAACAACCTTCTCTCCCAGCTTGATCAACCCCAGTTAGACCCCTGCAACCGCTTTTCCCTCCCTCCGGCTCCTTTCCCCCTAGCTCAGGCTCAGCATCCCCTCCCACCCCCACCCCTCAGCCCATAATAGATCTCTCCACTCTGCCGGGCCTCATGTCAACGGTGCAATATTTGTAAGCAAATCAGGAAGCCAGCCCCAGCCTCATCCCCAGCCTCAGCCACCCACCCCCGCCCTTCAGCCCCAATATCAGTTACCTGACATTAATAGCCCAGGTCAGTCACCCTGGTGAGCAGGTCCCCCCCTCCAAGCATCCCCTCCCTGCTTTGCGAACCCCCGTCAAACCCCTGCAACTGCCCCCTCTTTTTCCACAACCCTTTTCCCCCCAGGGCCCCCTGAGACTCTCGTCCCACCCCCACCCCTGCCCCTCAGCCCCCATCCTCTGTTACCTGACTGTAGTAGCCGGGTCAGTCACCATAGTGAGCAGGTATGGCACCACTGACTGCAGGCGCACCTCATCGTCACAACATAATGCAACACGACATAAAAGCTGCAGGGCAGTACGCTGCAAACAGGACACGATACACAGCATTACTTAAAACATGGATGGGTGAGATATATAGGTCCATTGAAAGGGCAGACAACTTTATACATGGCAGCAGACTAAGATTGCATTATATCCATGTTACTGCATGGACAACCGCCCTGAGCTATGGGTGATTGGGTAGGCACATGGGGTTTGACCCTGGTGTGTTTGGTTGTTTCAGTTTGGTATCTCTCTGTTTGCTTATGGAAATTGTCAAGACGCTCCAACGCACACCAGAGACTGAGCATACAATGAAAGACGAGGGCTCTGACCTTTCTGCTGCTATTTGCCGCACCCCTTCAAGATGTGCACAGAATACACACAGATCATATGAACGACTCATTGGGTGCAGGACGGGTTTGCGTGACAAGGGCCCTAAGCTGGCCTGTGTTCAAGAGATGTAATACACCATGATACAGCAATGTTCATCGTTTTCATCTGCAAGCACGAAGCACATATGTACACCAAAGTGCACCTCAAGGAACCTTCCCATAGACAGCGCAGTGCCACAGGCTTGCACATTAGCCTACATATGACATTTTGGAAGGGCGCACAAGCCTGGACTACATCTGCACAGCCTAATAGTTAACAAGGCTTATGGGGTTCTAATTCTAAATGTTTAGTTAAACACCCAAGACCCCTTACAAAGCTGATGTTAGCAGGTACTATGCTTGCATTCACTTTTGTCCCTTCATGTTCCGTATTTTGTGCTTACCTTGCTCTCCTGCAGCAGGCTCCCCCTTAACAAGCTACACAGCAGCACTGCCATCAACACCATGCCACTACCATCACCATCACCATCATCTGATGTAGTGCCTACACCTGAAGTACAACCCACACCACCAACACCACCACCAGGTTGCTGCTGCTGCTGCTGATTTGTTTGTCGCTGCCTCCACGACTGCTCCTGCCCACCACCCCTACTGCTACACACTCTGCTACCTGGAACCACAGATGGTGGAGTGGCAGCAGCAGCAGCAGTAGCACCAGCATTAGCAAGCTCAGTAGGGGCTGCAGCTGCTACAGTCCCAGATGACCCTTCACCTTCCAAGAAGATCCCATCATCATCTTCTTCCCCATGTGCATCCCTTAACCCCCTCAGCCCTTGCAGCTGCTTTTGGACCAGGTCCACGTCGGATAAAAGGGAGTCAAAGTCATCACCTAATAAGTCACCCTGGCCCCCTCCCGCTGTTCCTCCTCCTTTCCCGCCTGCTGCTCTGACATTGCTTTCTTGTCCACTTCTCGCTGCTGCTGCTGCTGCTGCTTGTGTTGAAATGCTACTGCTATTCCGACCCGTCTCACCACCACCACCAGCAGCTGCAGCAGTAGGCGGTACTGCAACATCTTCTTTTTGTCTTCCCTCCACTCCCCTGACCCCTCCATCTCCTCCTGTTGTGCCTCCCTCCCCTAGCAAACCCCTCACACTCGCTTTGTCACCCGAGTGACACCCTGGTGACACCCTCCAGTTACCCTCCTGCCTTTCCAGCTGCTGCATGTGCTGCAGCAGCTGGTCAAAGTGGTCAGCTACAGTCTCCACCCTAGCGTCTGGGTCTAGGGGCAGTAGCTGAGCAAAGAAAGGGTGCAGCACCTCTCCAAAGAAGCTGGGGAATAGCTTGCGGGGCCACTGGGTCAGGTACTGTGCTGCAGACCAGCGTTCACCTGCAAAACATGGTATGCATGGAGTAAGCTGTTCGTTGCAGATTCAGATTCAAAAGATGAGCAAGAAAGACGAGCAAGGCTTTGCCATGCAGTGCTGGAATGCAAAACAAGTATGACAAACAGATACTCTAACCCACCACCCCTAACCCAAGGTCCTATTCAACCACATTTGGTTACCTAATCACTCACCAGGCACTCGTTGAATCATATGTAGCACTAGCTCAGCAATATCTTCTGGCACCCCTCCAGCTGCCAGCACTGGTGCAGGGTCCCATTCCCCCCTCCTGTAAGCCAGCAGACTGCCCAGGTCCAACAGGGAGCGGCCCTCTAGGAACATTTCAGCAATCACACAACCTAGGGAGAAAACATCCTGCAGCCAAATAAAACATGCAATACAACCTTGTAAGCAGAGTTGAAATTGTGATGGTAAAGTCCAATTTCTGGGGTTTTTTGAACCCTCGAGGAACATCTCAGCAATGAGACAACCCAGGGAAAAGATGCCCTGCAGCCAGATAAAAATGGCAATAAAATGTTATAGGAGCACAAAAACTTGTGCAAGGTTTGTACCTGTGGGAGTGCGAACATTACGGGAACATGAGCTCTGTTTGGAGTTTTGAAGCATGTGGGGACTTAAACTCAGTGCCAGTGTACAGGTGTGGGATGTGGGAATGTGTCAGCATGATGATTGCGATAACATGGTGGAAACTTTGATCCTGTGGAAGTGGAATTTCTCAGGGAGCTCATAAAAGCAGGAGACACTTCCCCAAGGTTTGTTTTGTAGCACAACCAGCTGTGCCACATAACATGCTTTCTGTTGGGAAGCAATCGCGCCCACCCCAAATGAACCCCATTCTGAAACAGTAGTCAGTCAGCAAATCAACCAACCTACTGCGATCATACAGCATATCTACCAGTCGTACCACTGACCTCACCCTCTCCACTTGCCCCCTCTTTTCATTCCTCCAGTTGACCCCTCCTATTCCCTCAACCCCTCCAACCGCCTTTCGCCCCTCCATCTGCCCGCTTGATATCCCTCCATCCTCTCTTCCCCCATCCCACCTCCCCTTCTCCCCATTGTCCCCTCGTTCCCTCGAGGCCAACGACCAAACTTCCGCACCTGCCCCTCACCCCCTGCCTGACCATTCCAGGCTGTAAATGTGCCATCCCCCTCCCCCCCCCCCCCACACCAACCCCATCCTACCTGTCTCTCCCCCTTCCCCCTCTTCTCACTTTCTCAGGTTGTAAAGGTGCCATTCCCCACCCACCCCACACCATGTTCCTCTCCCCTTGGTCCCTCCCCACCCTCACCATTTCAGGCTGTAAAGGTGCCATAGCATTGACACTATTGACTGGACCATCATAGAAGCGCTCAGGGGCAATGTAGCAGCGCCGCCGTCCGCCTGTGTCAAAATAGTAGGAGAAGTCTGCCTGCAAAAGCATGACACCCACAACCAATGCATATGTGTTGAGGAGACCCAATTGCAGCAGGAAATCCAGATATGAAACTAACTTGCCACTGCAGGCTTAGGAGGACACGCAGATCCCTTATCCGAGCCAACCGATAAGAGGAAAAGGCTTCAATGCATGGGCTTGACCACGTTTGACCAAGTGCCTCGCGCCATAAACCCTGTTGAAAGCTATGCAGCATCACTTCCCAAAGCAGCTTCGACCCCGGCCTTTTTTCAGATCAGCACTTGGATCCTTGCCCTAAACTCTTGCCCTCGGATCCCAAGTCCTCTTACCGGGTTAGCAGCAGGCAACTACGTAGGTTTGCAAGCTGCCCAGTCCACCAACGTGTGTGCCCGACCCAAACCCCTCACCCTGAATTCATACCTTGACCCGCACCCTGACTCTTTACCCTAAACCTTCACCATGATTTTCTACCTCACACAGAACCTTCCCCCTAAACTCTCGCCCTAAACCTTTCCCCCTAAATCATAGCCCCAGACCCTCACTTTCAGACCCCAGGCCCCCTTACCGGGTTAGCAGCAGGCAGGTATGTAGGTTTGTAAGCTGCCCAGTCCACCATCATGACCCAGGCCCAGCTGGTGAGCATCACATTCTCAGCCTTCAGGTCACCATGACACACTCCTGCACCATGGGCCTGGCTTAAACCCTGGAGCAGCTGGAACATCACCCAACGCTGCAGGAAAAGAGGGAATAACACAAAATCATGTTTGGGCGGTGAACATGGTGTAACAAAAAACAACATCTGAACTCACCCAATGCTGCATGGAGAGGATGCAAAAAAAACATATGTCAAAGCAGGCCAGCCACTTGCGGATTGAATGAATCAGGCGGGGATGGAGAGGGATGTGATGGGCAGCTTATGTACCGCACCATAAGCTTGCCTAAACCCTGGAGCAGCCTCCTGATGCCTAACCCGTGGAGCAGCTGGAACATTACCGAGACATTCTGATAGGGCATCGAAGGGCATGCTGACACGGTGGGAGGTCTAAGAAAACGTGTTCCCAGCTAGTTCTGAAGACCTAGCAGTGCCACAAGGAGAACTTGATCATTCAAAAGCAGCTAGAGCAATACCGTACTCTTTGCTGAAGGAAAGGGGAAATGGATCAAAACCACATTCATAAGCAGGGACCTTATTCCAAATCACCGAGTAGTGTCCTGGTCCGTTGGACCGGTACCAGTGAGTACGGCATCATTGTACATTGCTAGAACCATACCCTTTGCTGTTAGAAGGGGACGAAACACCATGAAGGAGCCGTGGGCTGGAGGCTGCTGTGTAGCGACTAGCAGCGACAGGCGCAAACTGTGAAGAACGGGGATCTCATGACAGCATTCCTACAGTTGCGCAAGCTCTTATGCATTTGAAGGGAATGAAACACCATGAAGAAGCAGTGCACTGGAGGCTGCTGGCTGGATTGCAGGGTGGAGTGAACGCAAGGCTGCTGTGTAGCGGTGTTAGCGGTGACAGGTGCAAGTTGCCTGCGGCTGCGCAAACCTGGGTACCCAAGACTGTTTCGCATATTCTGTCCCCTGACCTTCTCCAATGGTGCTGAGCCTGTCATAGTGCTCTGCACCCCATCAGCACTGCTGTCACCTATAACGCTCTTCATATATAAGCCAAAACCCTACAAAACCCTACAAGGAATCTTAATTGTCTGCTGCCGCGCAAACCCAGGTACCCCAGACTGCGCCCCATGCCTGCCCCCTCACCTTCTCCAAAGGTGTGAGGAAGGGTCTGGTGCTGAGCCTGTCATAGAGATTAGCAGCCCAGTGCTGACGCAGCATGAAAGCAGCCGAAGGCCCCTCCCACCAAAGTTGCATGGGCCATACATGGGGGCATGACACGCCCAACAGACGCTCCCTATACAACAACAAGCAGCACAGTGTATCAACGTTACAACCCATAATATGCCATAGGCACCGCGCCTCAAGCTGTGATAGAAACAGCAAGGTGCAAAACCACAAGCAAAAGAGCAACAAGAGTATAATTATGGCAGATTGAGGAGATGCTATGTTGCTCAATGGCTCACAAAACTCTCAACCTGAAACTCTGATGATACAATGTCATTTATGCATGGCCGCATACCAAAGACATCCTGTATAATGTTTCACATCGCTTTTTTGGTGAAAGCCTGAGGTGCGGCACCTATGGCATTTTCGCTCTGACATATAATAGGGTTTCTTGATAGAAACAGCACAGATTTCCCTGTCACCTGATTGCTTGGAGCTGTTCCCTGTAGGGTGCCAATGACTGGCTGTCCTTCCTCTTGTCAAACACCTACACGGGGGAAGACCAGCATCAAGATTCTCAAGGACATGTCACAATCTGGTAGATGTCTCTATGGCTGTGCTGCATCCATGCAGATGGCTATGCTCGCCTCCTGATAGAGACAAGCCCTTCTTGGTCGTTCACGAGGCTTGGCCCCACCAATAGGTTGTCCTTATTGTGCATGAGCAAAGGTTTTAAGGGGATGTTTAAGTCGATTTGTGATCTGCTGTGAAGGCTGCAAAGGGTGGGCTGCTGAGGACATCAGGACAACACAATGCATCCAGGCACCCTTGCTAGCCGGTACCTAGATGCCATGGTCCGTGCATTTATTTCCTAAATTAGATCAGCCCATAAACTAACACAGCAAGTCTTGTTTGAGGAAGTGGACTGCGCAAACTTGCTTTGAATCGCTTGCATGTTAGAGGGACACGAGCTGCTGTGACCTTGGATGCCTATAGGTGCCCTTGCCAAGAATGCACCATGGCTGGACGCATAAGGTACGTCCAGCTGCTGCTGCTGCTTGCTGTTTGTCCAAGACTAACTAGGCCCCCCACTCCCTGCTGGAAAGTGTCATGTTATGTGTTGCTCTTGATCTATTATAGTCTCGTTGCAATGCAGTTGAGGCAGGACCCCAGGGGAGATCAGGTTGAGCTAGCCCCAATGACACATACAGATGGACATTCTGAAGGAGGCCCCTGCTTCTATTCACAGGGCACGCGAGCACATTTCCATACCTTGACAACCACGAGGCCACCATTATCATGTACGCACAGCAAGGTTTTCAAAAAGCGTCCCCCTCCTGTGGTGCAAGGTGCAATAAGGTGAACGGCCTTGCAAGCTTACTGCGCTGTTAAACTGGCGGTACGACTGTGTCTCCTAGTTAGCGTGCCGAAGGCTGAACCACTGACCTAAGACGTCCTTCAAGACCAAGTTGGGCAGGTCCGCAAACTGCTCGACTCCGCCTCGAGAAGCAGGCGCAAGTTGGTTTCCCATTTTTCTACCATCCTAAGTTAGTGTCTCCCTTCATACAAAGTTCATTCCAATTGGACCTCGGCATTGGATAATGCAAAAGATATCCCGATAAAGATTCTGGGATCCTGTTTACTCCATGCCCACGTGAAAAGCCACTGGCAGGCGCCGATCACGGCAGCTATGTACCGTCTCTAGGGAGCATCTATGAGAGCATTACTGCGCTAGCATTCTTCCTTAGGCTGTGTGAACCAACTTCACGGGTCACCCAGGCAGCGGTAGAGTGCGAACTGTACTGCTTCATGCTAATTCTCGCATACACGTTTTCCATTCATCCTTCTGACACCCTTAGGACGGGCACATAATCTGACAATGCCACATTTCCAAACTTCACAGAGGATTGTGGACAATGACCATCACAATCATACTACCACTGCTCCTGCATGCCCCACAGGCCGCAGCGCAGACAGGCTTCACAACCATATGCATTTTAGCCACAGGTTCCTTCAGCCACACCTTAATTTTTTTGTTTATCTGTTCAACATGTCGGCCTCACAAAGACTGTTTCAGTCTCTTGGCAGCATGCTGGCCATCTATCCCCTCCTCATCACCGCCACGCATCTGCTTTGCTGTCTTCGCCCGCAGCTCAGTCAAGCCCTCCTCCGCCCCTTGCGCTGCATACTCAACTACCAACCGCCTGCCATACAGATGTGTTCCCCCAACGCCCTCCATTGCGTTCCCCGCCTCCTGCTTCGTGACAAACTCAACAAAGGCAAAACCTCTATGGCTCCCATCAAACTTCTTAGGCAGCCGACAGGACTTGATGTGGCCAAAGGGGCCGAACAAGCCCATGAGATCCTTGCGTGTCGCCTCAAAGGCCACGTTGCGCACCACAAGCTTTGTGCCCTTCTCCTTCTCCTTGGTCTTATCCTTGCCTCCCTTACTGCTAGCTTTCTGGCGAGCAAGCTGCAGCTGCACCTTGTGCTTATCCAGCATAGAACCCTGCAATACAGACAAAGCAACATGTTGAAAGGCCAATAGTCGATCAGCAGGTACATACCCAACTAGACACAACATCACAGCCGGCTGATATGCCACTGACCCCCTGGTTAACTGTGGGCAAGCATGCCTTCGTAGCAATTCCAAGATTCACCAGCTTCCACCCTATTGCTCATCATCAGATACATCCCTTCCCCAGAAACGTTTCATGGGTTCTTATTGGTGAGCAGTGACCACCATAGGCTCAGTTGCAGTGTCTGCATGGCTCACACACTTCTTATCTGTCAGCACCTCATCCAGCAATGGCAGCTCGCTCCCTCCATGCTCTGTTCATCGAAACAACAGCAACAAGACTGTTTCTATTTCTATCTGAAATAGCCAGCAGTAACTCCCCACATACTCCACCTACCTGTAGCTGCTTGATAGCTGCCTTTGCTGCTGCTTCACTGTCACATTCCACAAAGCCAAAGCCCATGGACAGAGGCTTGCCATCAGGACCTGGCCGGCGAGCTACCTGTGGAGGCACAGCAGCAAAAGTCACATCCATTGTTCATCATTATGGCCCCCGTAACAAGGTCCACATATGGCACTTGCTGCTATGGCAACTGAGCAACTAACATGATAAAGCCAAGTTTGCTGCTCTAGCTTTTTTGTTTTTTTCCTCAACGGAAAGCTGCAGTGACATTTGCACGCGCTTTGCGGGTATCGCAGACCATCATTTGTAGTGTTGGCCAGTCACAAAGCATGCTGTTGGTAGAGCGCTTGCAGTGCTTAACATGTAATTGCCTTGGACACTTGAATGGTCTGGCAGCCTTGGCTCTCTAGCGGTCTCGACTCATTGGCTCCACTTTTGCTCTCCACAGACCAACAACCTGGATAAGGTTATGCCGCGGGTGCTGCACGGCCCGAAAGCTGTGCAGTGATTCACCTCGTACAACATCATTGGTGCTGCTGGTACCCATAGACCTCTGCTAAAAGCCACGCCTGCTGGCTGTGTGCTGGAACAGCAAGCTAAAGGAGCTGCTTAGGTGCATGCCATTTGGTGCTGCCGAGCCCACGAATTGCATCAGCTACTTCACATGACCCGCTTACCTTTGCACTGTGTATCGTCCCACCAGCAGCAGACACCACCTTATCAAAGTGCTTTTTCAGCCCAGCATCAGTAGTCGCAAAATTCAAGTTCTTCACATAGATACTTGCGACAGGTGCACCATCCCCACCCTCCTCATCCTCCCCTGCTGCTACTGCTGCACCCGTGACGTCACCGTCTGCTACAGCCGGGCCTCCTGCTGCGGCCCTATCTTTGCCCTTCCCTTTGCCCTTAGCATCCTCTACCCCTGCCCCTGTTCCTCCTGCTGCTGCTGCTGCTGGTGTGCTGCTAGCTTTCCCGGCACCCTTAGCCTGCCCTTTAGCTGCCGCTGCTGCTTCTGCCGCCGACGTGCTGAAGATCTCCTTCGGCGCCCATTCCAAGTACAACGGCACATGGTGGAACTTCTTATAAGCTAGGTTTTTGAACGCTGACCGCGCCTCTTGCGGTTCCCCGTATTCCACCAATGCCAAAACCCTTGTCGGAGGCAGTACCATCCGTACTACAGCACCGCACCGACCAAACAATTCCTCAAGCTCCTCCTCTGTACAGCTGTACGGTAAATTCTTGACCAGCAGTACAGTACTGCTGCGGGACACTGCCTTAGACGCAGCTCCCCGGCCTGCGGCTGCTGCTGCTGCTTCTAGAGTATTGACTGCTACACCAGCGCTGGCTAGGGCATCCTTGGTTTGACTTATCACCTGCAGGCAGCAGACAGCAGGGTAAGCATAGACAGATACCAAGCAAATTGCAGCTCGCTATCTTTATGCTGGCCCAAGGTGCGAGGCATGTGGCAGCTATGCTAGGGCAGAGCATGCAACTTAACCATACCAGGCATCAACTACTATAGGGTGCTCGTGGAACTGTTGCAAAGATAAATAAGAAGTCTGCTGCTGATTCCATGCCCCGGCCGTCCTGATGTGCAACTTCTTCCTTACCAGCCAATTTGTGCTTCTTGTCAGAGGGCGGGACAAACAGAGCCTGTGCAGTAGCACAGCAGCTAACGGACAGGAACAAACCCCTTTCAAACCCACTTCCTACGCAGCACATGTTAGATGTCCCAACCCCCCTCACATTCTCCTAATCCTTTTAGGGCATTCAGTTGCTTCAGCATCCACCAGAGCTGGGCCTTACCAATGTCACTACGTGCTGCTTCTGACCTCCCACACTGAACACCCCTGTTAACGACCAAGTTCTGCACTATTCCTCATACACCTCCTTCCACCAATCCCCCTACTCTCAAACATTCCCAAGCCTCTCCTAACCCATGTCGCCATCGCATCCTCCCCCGCTCCACGGAATCCAGCCCCTTCCCCCTTCAACTGTGCTCCCATGTGCCCTCCCCCACAGCGGACACCCTCCCTTCCCCCCTTCTCATATTTCTCTCCTCACCTGTGCTTCTCTGTGCCCCTCCCATCCCATGTGCCCTCCCCCACCGCCACCCTCCCTCCCCCCTTCCGCCACTTCCTCCCCTCACCTGTGCTTCCCCCAGGGCCATCCTCACAGGCAGGTCCGCTGCCTCAGCATCCAACAGCAGACCCTTACTGATGCCGTAATGTGCTGCCACTGCCTCTGCTACTGTGTCAGACCTGATGAACAAGCTGTTCCAAGCAGCACGGTTCCCAGCATCTGCCTTGCGCTGGTCCTCCCGCTGCTGCTTAAAGCCAGTGGCCTGGTAGGAAGAAAACAATGGAACAACAAATCCTCAGTCACGGCTTAAGTGTATTCAAAGCCAAGATCTAAGTGTCTTGGGTTTCAATCCTGTGGCAATGTGATTTGGCATTTATCTACCCCTGCCACGAAGCACAGCTTGGTGCAAGCACCAGATGCGTTTGGAACAAGAACTTAAATTGACGCACTGCAATCTTTATCAGTGCAAGCAGGTGCTGAGAAAACAAAACAAACAACCCATGTCTGTCAAACTCCCTCAACACCACGCACCAGCACTAAGACATGGACACTACAGGCAAAATAACCCCACTGCTCCCACACCTCCACCCCTTAAAACTCCTCCAGGCCGTACCCATTCAATAATGCCCAATTCTTAGCATCCCTTCTGCTCACCTTTTCTTGCCCATGTTCCCTTTGCTTCTCTGCTGCTGTTGCCGCTTCTGCTGGACTTCGCTGAGCTGGCAACACATGCATGAGCCGGCCTTGGAAAGGACTCATATCAAGCTCTCTTAAAGCCCGCAATGCATCTTCAGGTACTTGGAACTTGACATAAGCAATGCCCTTGGACTTCCTGCTCTCTCTGCAAGAATTAGACAGCAATGTTAGGCAATGATGCTCAATTGCAGTGTTGCTGCAGACATTGGGACTGGCATGCTGCACCAGATGTGACGCTGCTCTTCTTGCGAGGGGCTACCTAGCTATCACATCCCTTGCTTTCGTCTTGACCCTAAACTGTTTCCCTGAGTACAAAAAACTCACCTCCCTTTCACATAAGGAACCTAGTTCCAATGCCTCACACATTCAGAACCTAGCCCAAAAGCTTCCCCTATTCCTCACAAGCCGGCAAAGAGCCCCCAAACTCATCTTACCTATCCATAACCAAGTGCACCTCCTCCAGAGCACCATACACTCCAAACGCCCCTGACAGGTCGGCTTCTGTCGCTGTATAAGCCAGGTTCCTAACAAACAACCTCCCAGTATCCAGCACCAGCTGCTCCCCCTCCTCCCCAGCCACCCCAGGAACACCACCAGCAGCAGCTCCCCCACCTGAGCTCCCCACCCCCCTCTGGTCCCCACGAGCTGCTGCATTAAACTGCTCGGAATCATCGCTGCCAGCAGCATCTTCCTCCTCCTCCTCCTCTTCTTCCCCATCGTCACTGCCACCTGTATCTCCTGCTGCCCCTTCTTCTTCCATTGCCTCCTCTTCGTCCATGTGCTCAACCCCACCCTCCTCATCTTCACTGACATCTGCTCCTGCTGCTGCTGCTGCTGGTGGTGGTGGCCCCCCATCCTCCCCCTCTTCCTCGTCATCTGAGAGATCCTTCCTCATGCGTGACTTTAGGTAATCCAGATCTGACAACCCCGCATCCTGCACCAGAGCATCTTCCTCCCCTGCCTCTTCTTCCCCCTCTCCATCACTGCTACTCCCACCATCACCAGGGCCCTGTTCTGCTGCTGCTGCTGCTGACCTTGTCGCTTTCCTCTTGCTGCTGCTAGGGCCTTCACCAATAACCAAGTCCTCATATAGCTCATCATCATCTTCATCATCTCCCTCCAATACCAATGCCTCCGTATTGCCATCCTTCTCACCCCCGGCTGCTGCTGCTTTCGGCTTGCTCCCCTTCTTAGCTTGCTGCTGCTGCTGTTGCTGTCCAGGAACACCCTTGGCACCATCTGCAAGATGCAGGAGAGACAGCAGTTGCAACACATCAGCTTGCATGCAATAGATGAATTCCCTAAAATAGATGATTCAAATCTGAATCATGCAGCATATTCCCATTTCGACCTCCCAAGACAGGGCAGTCCATGCGAAGCATGCCATATGCAGGTGCCAAAACGTGGTGCTCTATTCACAGATAGTTGTTGACTACATGCAGTCTTCTATGCTACGCATTGCATGCACTCGCAACCACCAGGACAGCAAGCTGGCAGAATAGCATAGAAGCTGTTGCCCTTGCTGCCACATAGTCGGTGTCTTTCCATGCCAGCTCTGCACTTCACCCGAGTGCTCATGGAGACAAAGCAGACCCCACATCCATCCCACAATCCCTACTGCCAGCTGCTGGGACTCTATTCCCTTCTACCTTCCCGCACCCCTTGCTCTCACCTTCCAATGACATTGCCACATCATCGTTGCTCCAGATGCTTGCCTTCACACGTGGCTGCATAAGCGCAAGAAACTCTGCAAGCTTGGCGTCGCTGTCGGCCTCTGCAGCTGCAGCGCCTTTGCCCTTGCCCTTCGCTTTCTTCTCTTTCCCCTTGTCTGCTGCAGGTGCTGCCTCTGCTTTCACTATCTTGTCGTGCTTGCTGCTGCCTTCTGAGTACTTGCTCCAAGGGCGGGGTAACTCAGAGTCCCTGAACTTGCGGGCATACTGCAGGCACATTACAACAGACATGGTTAGCAACACGAAATTGCACTTCCTTGCAGATCGCTCTTACATGTGACCCTGTTTTCCTCAATTGCAGCCCGTTTGCCCCCAGTGCAGATGTCCTAGGACCCATGCATCAAGCACCAAGCAAGCTTGCAGTTCAATACAATGACTGCATGCTGTTACAATGATGAACGCTGGGGCAGAGCCATGCTTATGAGTTGCTGGGTGAGGCTGCCGGCTGGGAAGATACCCCAAAGCTCATGCTGCTCTGTAGACAGCACAAGCAGGGCAAGGCCGCTCCCTAGGGGCCCTCAAACCCCATCACTGCTGGCATCTAGCTGAGGTGCAATGCTACCAAGTGAACTCTTACCTCTATTGCCAGCCTGCTTGTGTCAAGGTAACTGTTGTTGAAGTACTTTAGAGCCTGCTCAGCTTGGTCACTCGTCCTGAAACCAACAAAGGCCATCTGCCTGCTGATGCCCTCCCTGCGGTGAAGCATGACGCAACGAAGGCGTGTTGTCAGCGCTTATTGCTCCTCCAATCCCGAGTTGACTCTCCCCTGCCCATTTGGGGAACACGAGCCTGGACTGCCCTTGCATGGGAACCTTACAGAAACACATGCCTGACTCCTTACCTCGTCTTTAGGACCTTGACGTCAGTGACTTCCCCTTTCGATGAGAAGAACTCCTTCAGTCGGGTCTCGTTCACGTACTTCGGGATGTTCTTCACGCAGAGGCGAGACACAGCCAGCGTCTGCTCCAAACTTGGTTGTTGCCTGCCATTTTCCATGGTTATTTACGGTTTACCAATACAAGACAGAACGCTGTCGGGCCTAACCAAATGGACAGCCCGGCCGCAGAGGAGGTACCAGTGTGACATGCACGACTACCGCATGGAAGCAAAACCTTTACGTAGCTAGTCGGCAGTTCTGTTTAAATCACGTGTGGGCTGTGCCTCGTGTTCGAAAGCGGGCTGATGTGCCCAGAACTGCATCCATCGAAGTGGCGGAAGACCTGCGGACAAACCCTTTCCGCCGCCCTCACCAGGTGAGACAAACCCTTCAAGCTGGGATGGCCCGCAGGGCTACATAAGGGGAAGGAGGCAGACGTTAGGCTAACGTAAGGCGGAATAGCAGGAGACTAAGCATACAGGCTCGTAGCTGCTCTACCATCAGAGGCCACCAGCACCGACTAGTTGCCACGCCAGAAGTCCCCGTAGTTGCTGAGCGCAGAGCAACATAGTAGTGGCGAGAGAATGGGGAAGGCAAAGAAGACCAGAAAGTTTGCAGAGGTTAAGCGCATGCTTAATCCTAAGGATGCCATGTACGTCAACTTTGCTGGAGGCTGTTGGGGCTGCTCGTTGTGGCACAGCTTATCGATGGTTTGTGCTGCAGGCCACCAAAGGAGAAGCAGCAACAAAAGCGAGACAAAGAGAAGGAAGTGCGGCATGTGTAAGTACCAGCCGAGTTATGGCGAACCTGGTTGATCGTGGAAGTATTGTAAGCTCACACGGCCTGTCCAATTTGCAGGGAGAAAGTGTCATCAGCAATGTTCTTCAAATACAATACGCAGCTAGGGCCCCCATACCAAGTACTTGTTGACACTAACTTCATCAACTTCTCCATCAAGAACAAGGTGAGGGTGGTATGGTTAACATGACTGCATGGCTCGATAAGCAGCAGGGTATCCAAGGCGCTATGGCTTGTTGGGCACCAGGATAATCCAGATTGGGTCATCCAATGGGCAGAGGATAATCAAGGTTGATATTGCTAGGATGGTGTTCTTACTATGCAGCAGTGGGCCCCCTCGTGGTGCAAATGGCACACCAGTCCAGCAAAATGTTGCGCTAACCTGTAGAGATTGGAGCTGCACCAAGTATGGAGAGGAGCTCTCTCACCTTCGCAGGTTCCCATGCGAAAGCTTTTGCTCAAATTACTTGTGTTCGTCTGTTGCTTCAGATTGACCTTGTGAAGGGCATGATGGACTGCTTGTATGCTGAGTGCAAGCCCTGCATCACAGACTGTGTCATGGCGGAGTTGGAAAAGCTGGGCCAAAAGTACAGGGTAGCACTCAAAGTTGCCAAGGTGAGCAGGAGGCAGTTAGTTCTGAGGCATATAGCTGCTGAGACGCCAGTAGCGGCCGGTGTTGGCATTGATGGTCCCGTCTAGGGCAGTTGTCTCTGCTTTAGGCTGTGTGTGCATGTTTGGCACCTGTGGAGGTTTGCTGCCAGGTCCATGGCATCTGTCTCTCAGCTAGGGTAGATCTGAATGTGTCGAAGAAATAGAGCAGTAGAGTTCTTGTTTTGAGATATTGTGATATGTCTTACATGACTGTCCTCATTGGCTTCGCAAACGGTAAAAGCTTTTTTTCCCAGTCAGTTGTTGACCATGGGCTCTAGTGTGTCATTAAGTTTGACTGACAAAAGTACTTAATTCGCTGTATCTTGCAGGACCCGCGTGTTGAGCGCATCCCCTGCACACACAAGGGTACATATGCTGATGACTGCCTTTGTGACCGGGTGCGGCAGCACAAGTGCTACATTGTGGCTACATGCGATCGTGATCTCCGCAGGCGTATCCGCAAGGTGCGTAACAGGAAGATTACTTTTGCTGCTACCATTTACATAGACATGTTGCATACACGTGCTGTATACACTGGATTCATGAATCATTGGGTTGAGATGTGGTGCTGCTGTTGGTAGAAGTGTGGTGCTTGTGTGGTTAGGGTGTTGTGTCTGCGGCAATGATTACACTCTTATTATGCAGAGATGTCAGCAAAGACTGACATACCATGAGAAGCATGGTGAACAATCGATGAGCCGCTTTTGCCCTTGTTTAAGACATTCTTCAGACTCACCTATATATTGATTGGTGATAGATGCAGGCTGTTGTTGGCATGTGGAAGTTTTGCTTTGCAAATGTCTATAACTATCATTGTATTGTTGAGCATCTTTGCCTATAATGGACATTTTCAGGATAGTTGTCTGGCACAATAAGTCGGAAGGTGTGTGAGGCTGTGTAGCCAATGCAGATGATGCCAACTGCATTGTGTGTGTGCAGATCCCTGGAGTGCCCATCATGTACCTAGCCCAGCACAGATATACCATCGAGCGTCTGCCTGAGGCTACTATTGGCGGAGCACCCAGATGATGCGTTTGGTGTAAGAAACTCCCTCCATCACCATCATCATCAGCTTTCTATCTGTATAGCAGCTACAGCGGCAGCTGTTACTGACCCCTGGTCCGGTGTTGACGTATGTACAGCTGTGAGCAGCCATCAACCCCATCAACCCCAGCTTTGAGCAGCCATCAACCTGCTACCTCTGATCATGAGGGGAAACAGTGTGATGGTCCTGGCTCACTTACCTGTTGCCTTTGACTGGTGGCAGCTGACCTGCATACCAGCGTGACATGTCTGGCGTAATGACATTACTGCTTTCCCCACCCTCAGTCTGCTAGTGGAGAGGAGCTTGTGAGGCGTATGGTTGGGTGTTCTGGGGTGCCTTCTTTGCAGCCCATCTCTCATCCTGTGGCTCTCATGTTGGGCATAACTGAGGACATTGCAATCTAAGCAGTGATGCCCTGGAACTTCGGCCATGTTTACTGCGATGCCTCCCTCGCACAGGACATTGTATAGTTCCCTGGCAGCTGCTGAGGCGCTGAATTGAAGGTATTTTGGTTTGTCTGTTGCAGCTGCCTCCGTGTTTCAATATTGAAGTATGTTGCAGCGGCATGTGCTGTTCAGTAATTTCTCAGATTGGGGTTTAGGCGCAAGATACTTAGGCAAATTGCAGCTCGACGTACAGATGCTTCCCAATTCAGGCTTTGGCCAATGCTTTGTCGCAACACAACAGGCTGTGTGCCTCTCTCCCTATGCCGAGTGCAGCACACATGTTGTTTTGCGCTTCTCCTATGCTGGTACAGCATATATCATTCTTTCTGTGTGTGCATACGTGGCTTCACTGAGGAATAGATTAACCACCATACAGGTTGCAAACCCAGTCAGGCTGCTGGTATTGCAGGTACAAGTGCAGTAACTGATTGCAAGGTCGGGTGGAGTGGTATGTTGCGCATTTGGACCGCTGACAAGGCACGCATGCGGTTGTTTATCTGTAGTATGCTTGCTGTGGATGAAGATGGATGGGAGGTTACTGCGCTAAAATTGTGGTCCATTGGAACGTCAGGTGGTTGAACATATGTGTGATGGCTGCCTGTAAGCAATTTTCATGTGGGGTGCTTTGCTGAGGGTCCTGCAGTGATGTACCATCCCATTTGCGTGTGTATTTTGGTGTGTGCGATGGTGTGCATGCGACTCTTCTCAGCGCTAGCATCAACTAATTGGGTGGTTTTGACTACCGTACGATGCATGGCAATAAGGTTGTCTGGAGTAGTTCTGGGTCAATGAACATGCATTGGATGCAAAGGATTGTGACGTAGTCACGAGGGTCGAGGTGCAGAGGTGTGTGCAGTTCTGCAGTATGCAGTTGAAGAGGGGCGCTTCCTTTGAAAGGCTATGATATTACTGTCATCGTGATGGAATGCATTTGCACAGATAGGCGCACATATGGTTTAGCTCATAGTGGGTTGGAGATGTCCCCCTGTAAGCTTTTGCATGCTAGCACATACGCTCCTGCGGCCTGGGAGACGGTGTTGTAGCTACTTCGTGCTAAATGTGCTACTGCCCTTCCCATCTGGTTCAGAGAAGTTTGTGTTCAGAAGCCATGTACACTGCACATTGATGCATGCATGCATGACTGTGGTCAGGGGTTCACTGCAAGAGAGTAGGTAGATAAGCAGAGCCCTGAGAAGTTGTCCAAAGTGTCGGAGCAGTACTGTCTGATTAGAGGCATCTGAAATCTGATACACATGGCCTGGCTATAGCAAGCCACAGCAGGTTGATCGATCCAGTCATGGTAGTGCATAAGAAGCAACACCTTTCAGCCCTCCTCTCTGTGTAGTTCGTTCCCTCGCGCTCCGCCTGGCTAGCTTGCTCGAGCATAGGATATGGGTATTCACTGAAGATACTAATTGAAGGTAGTTTTGCGTATGTCAGACCTTCCAATGCAGATTTCTAATGTGTGTCCGGCCGCAACCATCGATATGCACCTTAACATCAACCCATTTTAGTAAAATGTATACTGTACAAAGCCGTACACTCATGTTGGGTCCAAACCAGCCCAGTCCGTTCAGGCAGCTCAATATAAGTCAACAACTGTGAGGCGCACACACATAGATACCAAACTAGATGGAGTTAAGCTGCGGGCGCTCCACAGCCCGAAAGCTGTGCAGTGATCTGTCTCATACATACGTACCAAAGCCAACAATGCGCCACATTGCATCATCTATAGAAACATCTAGCAATCTGGCATACATGAGAAGGCACAGCCAACGGTATGCCAATTTATTATTACAGAAGAAGCCAAAACAAAAACACAGCTCAACTTGCAACCGAGCAGTTTTCACACCCTGCATGTAACATAACATAACAAACACTGTTAAAGTTTAACCCTTTAGAATCCGGTCAATTGAGCAGATTCCAGCTCATGCCAAGCCATATATGTAATGTATTTGCATAGCTATCGACAACATCTCACTTTAGGCTAACTTTTAGCATTTCTCATATCTTCATTCACCTTTCATGTTAGATATATCAAGCATAGCTATGGCAGATGCATCTCAAAGCAGCATATCAGTGGTCCCCCTTCCTGCCTTTCTGACCCCTGTCCCTTGCCCCAGCTGACCATGCAAGCTGTGAATGCAAAGGGGATTAACACTGGTGCAGTGAGTCACTGTGGGCCGATGACAAGTATCTTAACTCGGTGCAAGCTTCCCAAGCTCCAAATAGCTTCTTTGGACACCCCGAACTATACCCCAGCTGAAAAACGTGCTAACACGAAGCATATGGCAAAGTCGTTCTGGCGATGTATGAGTCTATCGACTGAAAAACATGAACCAAACACCTCGAAGAACACCCCGCTGCCTTTGCGGTGCATGCAAACGATGTTCCTCGTAACTTGAGTCACTTTCGTAACTTGCGCCGGCCCACAGGTTGGCGGAAATTGCGGTTTCCAGCTAGGGGACAAAAATGTCCCTCGGACGGTAAAGGGTTAAGGTGTGGCAACCGCCAAGGGCTGCTAGGTCGAACTGACCAAACACACCTAATATCCGTCTCTGCATGGATCAGCTGGGGACCCTAGGCAGCACTGCAACAGCGATGGGGCTGAACAGGTGTGAATGATGGCATGTAGGAGTTAATTGCAGGCCGGCTACAAACCACAGGCCGCAGCAACCCCTTCTGCAGATGCTCCCCAACTTCCTTCAACCCCCCCAGTTCCCTGCCACGTTACCAGCTGAGGCACCCACATCACCAGCTGAGGCACCCACATCACCAGCTGCGGCACCCAGGTGACCACTCACCACCTCACTGGCACTGACAGTGACACTGACCCTCACACCCCCTGCCCGCCTCCTTCACAGCAGCGCCCACATCCCCAGCTGCCTGACCCACTGCTCCAGCCAGGGTACCAACAGCTGCAGCTGCTGTTTATTTCGGCACCATCGTCAGCAGCAGCAATATTAGTCAGTTCTGGCGTTGCGATCTTGTCAATTGCAGTGTGGGCCGTGGCAGTAGCAAATTGAAAATATACCCCTGATACAAGCACCTTTTCTATCTTGCACAACTTGCATGCAGGCTCAACAAGATCACACACAAAAATCCACAGGTCGACCCCTGCGCCTCCCTGCTGTTAGCCTGCAGTTCCACAACCCTCTGAAAAGGCTAAGAAAAACTGTTCCCACCGCCTATCCCCCCATTTCCCTTCTCCGGCCCCCTCGCCTCCCACAGAACGGGACCATCTCCTTAGCCATCCCTGCCAGTCTCCCGCTCAAGCCCCCAGCCTCAGCTCCTCCAGTCTCCGCAGTAGCAGCAGCCGCCTCCCCAGCAGCTGTAGCAGCAGCACCTGCCTTGTCAGCAGCTACAGCCAGCCCCTTGTTAATCTCCTCTGCTGTAGGCTCTGCAGCTGCAGCCACCTGCTGGGCAGTAGTCTCAGCCACAGAGGCGCCTTGGACAATGGCAACATCCACAGTGTCCGCTGCAGAGGGAGAGCAGCACTATGGGGTAAGCACTATGGGGTAAGCAGCATGGGAATAGCAGCATGGGAATAGCAGCATGGGAATTTTAGCAGCATGGGAATGGGAATAGCAGCATGGGAATAGCAGCATGGGAATAGCAGCACGGCAATAGCAGCATGGTCCAAATATCAGCATGGTGTAAGGAGCATGGGAATAGCAGCAGCAGGGGCAGCAGCAGCACGAGACAAGTGACCTATTCATTCCCCATACGAGCGTTGGGAACTAAGTTCCAGTCAAATGCAGGTGTGGTGGGCGTAGGGACAGGCATCTCCTGTCACTAACAGCCTATCCACAACTCCCACTTAAATGTCCACTTGCACACAGGTACACAAGACTCATAGCAAGTGAACAGGTCTCCCACCCATCACTTCCAACCGTGTGGGCTTCAGTCGTATGCACTGAACGGTTTGGTGGAGAGAAACAGCCATCCTGGGGCTTACATTTCCTCAGAACAATGCAGGTACGTTATGGAGCTTGTTCGTGCTTGTACAAGCAGGACATAATGAGATGTGCCCCTGACATGGGGACCATCAAATACCAGATTATATGGAATGCCGGTCCCTTACTATGATTGAGACACCGCTTAAGGCGACGATAAGCACCTCTGGCCCCACACCCACGACCCCAGACCTACGAAGGCTAGCAGATGTTAGGCAGAGCCATCATATGAAGCCTACCTTTACACCGTGGCAGCTGAATTGTGAGCTTGGTGAGCGAGACACATACACGGTACGCAAGTCAACCCAGCCCACAATACAGCAGCACTAGCATAAATGCAGTTCCATGGGGATCCTGAGTGAGTGAGTGCAAGCCAGGCATTAGCCCTGCGTAGAGAGAGAGAGAGAGAGAGCTACGCAAGGAGGGGCGTGAGTTGCCCTCCCGCGTAAGATTAAGGGAGGGGCCCATCGGTGTAAGGATTACACTGGGCCAGCCTACCATGGGATTATTTCATCCGTGGGTGAGCTTCCGCCCACCCGCCTTTGTTAGCTGGCCTTCTTGTAATTCCTCCTGTGCCATTGAGGTTCTTTGGGCTTTTCTAGTTTTCTCTTTGTTGAATATATGCTTTGGAGGGACTTGACTGCTGTAGTATGTACTTCTGATATGCAATTCTTCAGAGCTTCACCTTTGATGCCAAGGGCTTGGAGATGCATGGTGGTACTGTGATATATGGTGCCTGCCACTCCAACAAGGAGAGGATAGTACCATACTTTGGCCGTGGGGTCCACTTCTTTGATTTTGTCAATGAGTACTTGATGTTGATAGTCAGCTTTGCTTTGCTGGCCTGTTGGATCTTAATCCCTGCAGATCTTGACTTCTAAGTATCCAGTACTCTGCTGGGTTATCTCTGTTTCTGGGTCTGTAGAGAAGACCATCAGGTCGTTTGTCGCTTATGCCTTCCGGTTGTTGCACTGCCTCCTTCAGGCCCCGTGGAAGGAGCTCCCATGGGATGTTTCTGGACTGCTGGTGAGCCATAGCCCTGCGTATACTAAGCAAGTGATGGTACTAGCACATACACATGGTTTGTTCTACCCCAACCGGATCCATCAAAAAGCATACAAGTGCGGCATCTACCTAATGCCTGCTCCTGCGGATGTGCGTGGAGATGTTGCCAGATCTTTTGCATGTTTTGCATGCGGCAGACTGCCAGCTTCTGACTTGGGATCACCTAATTCCGATAGAAGCGTTCCATCAGCTGGAGCAAATCATCTGGGTCTGTAAGAGAACTGATCTGCAACCATGCCCTGGCAAAGTGCCAGGGCAAAGTGCCCTGGCATCAAAGTGCCCTGGCAAAGACCTGGCAACTGGGCAGTTGCCAGGTTGTGCAGCTCTCATTGAGTTGGCGCAGGCAAGACTATCGCATGTACTCAGAACTGCTCCGGTTGACTGGCCCAGCAACATAACCCCCAACATGATCATGATTGAACACATGGGATGTACCTTTACCCACCCATGCACATAAGCTCTGGTCTAGGAGTCAACGCCCAACCCTGTGGCAGCTTAGTTGAGTTGACAGTGTAGAGCTTCCTCACTGCTTTTATCTAGTTAGTGCGAGGTATAACAAGCTCCTAAGGAGACTATTGCATCGCTTCACAGAGAATGGACACACTCCAGCCCGAGGGGTGCACGGTTTGAATGTTACATTTGAAAAAAGAAAAACCCGGAGCCAACACGAGGCTCAAGGGGCTTCCAAAAAACCAAACTGACTAATATCATCAACTTCAACTAGTTCGTTCTCATACTCATCACTAGAAACATCACCACAACTTTCATCTTCACTCGATTCAAATCTGTCAAGCTGCAGATCAAATACCCACTCAGTATCTTCATCTCTGAAGACACGCATTTTATGTACCAGCTTCGCCAACATACAGGGTGTTACATAATGAATGTGCCAGCTAACCTTAGCTCCCATGGTTCCAGTCTTTATTCTCATGAGTGGCAGTCAGGTGGCTTTGGTGAGGCTCCCTCTCTAGTACAGCAGCATGTGGGGGCCTGGCGGCTTGGGTGTTGTTTGCACATGTTTGTTTGGAGTGCAATATGGGCACCTGTGCACTTCACCTAGTTGCTGTGCCAACCAAACCCTGGGTGTTTTGCTACATCCCACTGTGGTGCCTAATCCCTGGATTGCAGTGGCAAGGGGATAAGGCTGCAGCGGAGGCAAGTCTTGTTTCATTACATGCTGAGGGGTTGAGGCATGCTGATAAGCTGCTCAGTTCTAGGGCTCTTTTGTACCAAATGCTTTCGGCGTGACCCCTTTGTCACAGCAGATTTTCCATCCTGTCTTGACAATGTGGAGTATGGTGCTGGAAACACACTGTGCAGTGGTGCAGGCTGTGATGAATGCACTGGTGTGGTCGGCTGTTGCAGGGCCAAGGTTGGGTGCTTGGTGTTTAAGCATCCTCACAAGTGCTTTTTTTGCACCTTCAGCCTATGGCTTGACCCCATCTTTCAGCTCCTGTCCTAGTAAAGAGGGCACTCCCTTCAGGGCAGGGCCCATCCTTGGTGCAGGCCCTTGCATGCTTGTTAACACCCACTGGTCCCTATGGGCATTGCTTTGCTGGGTGGCTGCTACCTGCCCTTCAGAGTTGGCCCCTTTTGGGATGGTTGATGGAGCATAAGTCCTAGCTCACTTGTCTGATTGCCTTCAAACCACTTGCAGCTGGTGGGCAAGGGTCCCAGCACACAGGGACTTATACACATTTTTCAGCAATTTTCAGGCCCAAACTCGCACGTTTGCCTGCTCAAAATGTGCATTTTTAGAGCAGCCCATGTGCAACTTTTCACCAAGTCAGAATTGGCCATACACTCCTTGAGAGCAAAACATAGTAAATCATCAGACAAATGCATAGCCAGAACCGCCGCGCAAATTGGGCATGCATGTGCTGTGCCATAATGGGCGGGTCACCCCGAAAAGTTACACCTCCGGCCTCTCACTTGTCGAGTCAGCTGAGGCACCCCGCCACCGGCATGTTCATTTCGCAACACCCTGTATGCTGCTTTGGATGACACATAAGCTTCCTTAAATCACCTTCAGAGTAATCAAACAACTTACCAAACTCCGATCTGATTTCCTGGGAGGCAGGGCATTCCAGCATGAATTGCTTTTCATCCTCAACGGTATATGCCATGCATTTCCTACAGTACCTCTGTGCCCTCACAGTACCACCATCAGCCCAACGTCCAGTCACAACACTCAGCCAGTGAGATCCCCCTCTAAACCTCATGAGATCAGCAAGATGCTCTGGATTTATACAACGGTCATGATCAACATACCTAGCAGGCTGTGAAACACACTCAGCCATCCACGTATAATAGGTCGCATACGATACCTGATCCGAGGATGCAACCCTAGGATCCTCTGGAAGGTCACACCAACAAGCAGTCCACTTACTACCCCAAGTGCCTAGGACAACTTCTGTGTCTACACGCTCAATTTCTGTTACTGACCTGTTCAGCACAAGAGAAGTTACCTTCTCAGCATAATCCGGAACAACATCTTTAAGACACTTCATCATCTCAGCAGACCACAGCCGTCCATGTCCACCATCAATCGACAACTCGAGGTTCTCTGTAAACGTTGCACGTAGCATAGGTGCAGATGTCTGAGCTACTAACCTATTCCAAAAGCCACAAGCCATTTTAACCCACGTAAATGATACAGGCATGCACCCCAGCTCCTCATGCAACAGTCGTTGAGATACCGACTTCCTCAACCAAGTCCCATTAACTTGTCACTTGGAAAATGTTCTGGACCTTCTGGAGTAAATTACCCAATGGCAAGCTTGACGTGAGAAAGGGCAAAGGCCATATTTCACACCCATATGACATAACTGGAATAACCATCGATTTGAACAACAGTACCCGTAAAGCAATCTGCTGGATGTCCCGTTCCTGAGTCTGGCGTACCACACTCCACATAGCTTTGGTTGCAGCACACCTCATAACATCCACAGCACCTTTAAAACCACGATCAGATTCCACAGTGATACCCAAATACTTGAAGGTACTGACAACCTCAATGGCCTCCCCTGCATACTGCCATGAGCAACCTACTGCGTCCCGGGACCTGCAAGACAATATCTGTGTTTTCTGGACATTGACTGTCATGTGCTTTAGGTCACAAAACTCTTTCAGGGAATCTAGTTGAGACTGCAGTTCCACAGCTGTCTCTGCAAACAACACCACATCATCCGCATACAGAAGCAGCTGACACTTAAAAGGACCCACCTGCGCACCACTATTTGGCAAACGTTGCCTCACAAAATCTTCAAGCTCATCAATGAACAAACCAAACAGCAGTGGCGTGAGCGGGTCCCCCTGTTTCAAACCAATACTGCTCTGGAAAGCCGGCCCTACCTTCCCATCAACCCGGGCATGCAAGGGGACATTTCTGTACATGGCTGCAATGGATGTTAGCATCGTTCCCCATATACCCAGGGACGCCAGCCGCTGGAGTAAGAGCCTACGATCAACAGAGTCATATGCCTTCTTGAAATCCACAAAACAACAAAACAATGGCTTTTTCTGCAGGCGGTACTTATCAATCACATGCCTAAGGATGAATAACTGGTCCGTGGTTCTCATGCCCTTACGAAAGCCAGCTTGCGCTTGTGCTCTGTGCCCATGCTCCTCAGACCACTTTGACAAGCGTTGCTCCAACACCATGCTGAACACCTTCCCAAACACATTGCCCACCGCTATACCCCGATAGTTGTCCTTGCATGTAGGGTCACCCTTTTTAAACACAGCTGAGATTGCTGCTTCAGACCATGAAACAGGTGGATCACCAGACTCAAAAAATGCATTGATTACAGCATGCACTGGCTCTAGTAGCACATTGAGGAATACAGGGTGAGAGCCATCCTCATCCTCAAACTCCCTAACTACAGCATCTTTCAGGAACTCTGCACGAATACCATCTGGTGCAAGTCAAAGGTGGAGTAGGGTGCATGTCCCAGGCAAACCCAACCTAGCATGATCCACATGGCTAATACACCATACTCCAGCAGTGGCAGCAAGGACACCATCCATTGCATGGGACTGCAAGCTAATGATAACATCAAGCAGATTATAGCTGCTAGTACCAAGGGACCATAATCATCTATGCTGTAAAATCTCTGCCTAGGACGGTGGTGTTTACTCTACCTTTCTCTCATGTTCCCAGCATGGAAGACAGATGCAACAACCTCCTTTCATTTTCTGTTCTGCCATGCATGCAGGACCACATCCTTTTAGTACCCTACAATCGGCCTAATACACAGTGATGCCTAATCTAGTCCGCACAAGTAAATCCCTGCCTCAAAGCTTGTACAGAGCCTAAGTTTCTCAAATCCAACATTTGTAATTAACCACTGTGCCTTATCAACATAAGGACAATCAACATGCAGCTTTTCATTTATTTAAGTCCAGCAAACACACATCTGCTATGAGACGGAGGCCAGTTATTGCACCCTTCCCTAGTAGTAGATGCTACTAGTAGGAAAGCACGGCACAATCCACCTCAGCTGCAGGCATAACCATTAGGGTAACAAGCCCAAAATTGCCTCCCATGTCATCCTTCTGCACGCCTTTACTAGAGCTGCAGACGACATGGACCCACCTCACAGATGGAAACAGTACATATGCCGGCCTGCAAACAACACATATGGTGCATAGGCATCTATGCAAGGAACCAAACCCACAAGCAACGACAGGCCTAAACTCCCGTGCGATGCAAAAGTCAAATTTATGAGGGTTGTGAATGAGAAGCCTGCTCATTCCAGTCCAGTCCAGACCTTATTTGCACAATTTTGAATAATCAGATCATGTTGAGGCTACTCAGTAGAATCCAATTCACTGGACAGGTCCTAGATACACCACTGGACTGCCATCATGGCACAAGTAGGTTCAACGGGACTTCCGGGACGAGGTGGAAGCCATGCTTCAGGGGACCACCTCATCCTAGCCAGCAATGCTAGACAACGCCTCCTATTCCAGACATCCAAATCCCTCCTTGCTTCATGGATGGGTTTTGCAGGGATGCAGGGAGGAGGTGGCGGATGTCCCTGGCATCCTTACTTCAGAGACAGCGAGGATACCTCCTCACTTATCAGCCAGCAAAGCAAGACCGCCTCTTACCTTTTACCATAAATGCATATCGCAAATTCCTCCCTAGTCCACGCCTAAGTTCAGCTGTTGCGTGGACTAGGGAGGAATTTGCGGTGGCTGTCCTGCGGTTCTCATTTTGGAGAACCAGAAAGATGCCTTCCAAGAAAAGCAAGACGACCCCTCCAATTCAACATTAGTCTACATTTCACAAGTCATTCTCTATTCCATGGATCGGTTCGCATGTGGTGCAGGGAGGAGGTTCATTGATGTCATGCAGCACTATAAATCCCACTTGCAAGAAGCCAGGAACAGGACCTCCACCCTGGCCACCAACGCAAGACACGCCCTCCTACTGCAGAGAGTCTACACAAATCTCCTCAGCAATGCAGCAGCACCTTGCCAGCACCGTTGCCACCATGGTGAGGCCCAATTTTAACCGCCCGTCCATCTAGAGTCTGGCTTACAATACACGTGAAGGTAGCGCCTAAAATAAGCCTGCCAGGCAGCAGCTCTGCCGCTAATAAGTAGGATGCATCTTGCCATTTAGGCTGGTTTCATGGAGCCTACTCAACTGCTCACTGGCAAAGTACTTTGTGGCATTACTTGTGTCCTTAAGACCACCTCAAGCCCTGGTTTCCAGGCTCATCTGAAAGCAAGTGATTCCACACGCTGGTACAGAAGACTGCTTCATTTTGACAGGGCAGTGACTGGCAATCCCAGACTCCAATCGGATGCCCAGTCTGTAGCATCATGCTCAGGCTGGCGACGAGCACCTCAGAACCCCAACAGCCATGACGCCATACCAAACACTATCTTGGTCATCCACTTGACCGCCACCTGTCCCATGGTACCTATAAAAAGCTATTCTTTTGGCAGAGGCATCACACAGCGTATTACTGTGGTAGTTAAATTGTCAGGTTGGTCAAAGATGCATACACGCAAGCACCATGACCAAGCTCACAATGCAGCAAATGTAGCAGGTATGCCAGTCCCATATGGCCAATATCATGACGTTTAAACCACGCTTTACAAACACGATTGCTGGCCTAGAAGTCAATGGTCAACCCTGAGTTGGAATACTAAAACAATTGAGTTGTTCCTCAAATGAAAGGCACCAATTACTACAGCCTGAAAATGCATTGAAACTCATGGCCCAACAATGTAACAACAAAACGATCTAGCGGCACACACCATACTCAAGCATTGGGCAGAGGGGACATCTATCTGGCAATGCATTCCTCTCAGCTGCTTCAATGAAGATCATTAGCTCAGTGGCTAGAGCCTAGCGGTGGCGAATCAAGAGGTCGGGGTTCCGGGTCCTGTTTCCGTCACCCAAGAACTCCGTCACCCAAAAAATGATGGTTAAGACTAGACTCTCCACACAAATGAGGATGCATTTCTTGGAAACCACATTGTATATGCCCACCATTGGTGAACTCACGCTAATCTGGTATGGGGTCCCAATCCCCCCGGGGAGAAGGCATGCAAGTCTATGAGTCTAGGATTAGGAAGTCTCTGAACTTCGCCTTCAGGTGGAGATAACCGCAGTGGTTCCTAGCACAATGGTAACGTATGTACCCGGAAAGCTGTTCTTCCGCCGTTTTTTCTTTAATACTGTGCAAATGGATGGGTAGCTTGCTCCCGTGTTGCGTTCCTCTTCTTCTTCTCCTTGCAATGCATAGAATAGGAAGCCAACCTGGTGTTACCAATAAAAGGTGCACACTACTGTGGTTTAAGCATCACAATTACCCATGCTGTCGCACTTCTGACCACTCTGACAAAGAGGTCTTTGCTGTAGAGACAGGTGGTGCAGCTATCTTGGCTGAAGACGGACTTGGAATGTGGCAGGACTGCATGTAGACAAGGCATGCCTATGAAGCGCGCTGGGCTACCCGATTTGTGATTCCTTTAGGGTATAAGAAGCAGCTCCATCACATCCAGCCAGCCAGCACATCTGTTTCTAACTGGCATTGCGCACAGCAGCATAACGCAGGGTGGAGGTTAGAAAAGCGTGCCCGGAGGGTTACCGCTCTGCCTACCCTGTAGGCGGTTATGCGGGAGAAAGCACTGGCTGCTATGCAGATGTGCTGCTGCCCTAGGAACGGTGACTGTGTACACTCAAGCTTTGAAGCGTTGATGCAATAGAGTAGCATAAACCGGTTCTCTTACCTCCGCTGTCTCTCTGGAGAGGGGAGTGCTTGTTCAGGATAGAACCCTTTCTAATTTGCGGGATGGTTTAGCTGCTGTGAAGCAGGCATGAGGCACATGTCCTGCAGCATACACCCGCTTGAAAGATGCCAGGAGCAAGAACTTCCCAAAGTCAAGCGGTCAAAGAAAGGAATCGGCCCTTGCAGTTACTCAAGACAGTCCAATAATCGCCCCAGCAGCGGCTTTCCCACCTACACCAGTGGGCTCCGCTCCGGTCCAATCAATCCCCGTACAGGGGGCGCAACAATAATGATTCACATTGCCATTTGACACAAAAACAAAACAAACAACAAGGTGCCAGATGGATGTAAACATTGCATACCAATAGGGATGCTCACCCCATGCTAGTGACTTACTAACAATTGTGTACACTCAAGGAAGTGAGCACGCCTCTGAAATCACTAGTCCAGCGGGTTTTCAGCCATCAGATCTACCTGCTAACCAGTTGCAGTGCACACAACAGCAAAAACATGTTCACATTGTGTCCACATGTAGCAGACCATCAATGTTCATTGCTCGACTACATGGGAATTACGCAGCCAGCTTTCTGAGGAAGTGATCTAAATCTGGTAGCAGAACAATGTAAGTTGCAGCAACTCAGCCTTAGATCCCTTTGCAGACAGCTGTACAATGGGCCGGGAGCCACTGCGCCAACCAAACTATGCTTGGCACCCCATCCAAATACTGTAAGCCCCATCTGTTTTCAACGACCAAGTACTATCCTTGGACTGAATTGGTCCAGTTCTACAAGATAGAGAATGAGCCATACAAGATTAACTTAAAACTGTAAGTTCTCGTGCAGGGCTTCTTGTTGTGCACTGCTGTAACAAGTGAAGGCAGCACATCGGCAGATGGACACCTGCTGTAAAACAGACATCGCTAGCAACGTGCATGGCCGCGTATATCTGTAGTAAAGGCTTACTAGGGACACATCGTTTACTCTCGCGCTGGATTTGACAGCAAACATGGTGTTTTTACCTTCGCACCTGGGGCAGACATGTGACGATGCTGTAGGTCGCGTTGAGTGAGTACGACCGCGGTTTGCGTAAATATGTATAGTTTGAAGTGTATTATGCTGTTGATATGAGGGCGAAGTGGGTTTGCGTTATGAGCAACACTTCCTGAAATAGTTCAGACGCAATGGTATGGAGTCACAATCGCCAAGCTTTGCTTTGGTTACTGCGCGGTTGAGCTTTGTCGAGGTAGGAAAGGAGAAACGGTATCACCCCTGTTTGTGGGCCGGAGTTCCCTGGCAGAGCGAGAGTTCCTCTAGCTTCCTGAATGAAGCTTGGTCCGGGCGGTCCGGAGAAGCCGTGGTTAGTTATGGCGGTTTCCAATCCCAATTGGAACAAAATGCGGAAAATACGGGGATTCTGCGCAAACGCTGGTGAGGCCTGTTAAAGGCGCTTCCGCCGCTCCTTATAGGCTAGGAGTCTTTCCTATAGACCTATTGGTTATGTCGCAAAGAGAAATCTTGCAAGGATCCGAGAGCTTGACAAACGCAAGTCCGATGCAAACCAAGACTCATGGAGACTCGCGGTGCCGATGGAAGCAGGGGAAGCGCATGAAATCCGGACCGCTTTGCGAAGCCTTAACAGTCCCCAACAAAGACTCTTGTGCAGTTCCTGGGACCTACAAGCTGGAGGAAAGTCGTGAAAATGCCAGATTGCTGGGTCACCAGGCTAGTGTGTGGGGCTTCGTGGGCTGTATTTATTCCAATTGGGATTGGAAACCGCCATAACTAACCCGCGGTGGGATCAGCAGATAGATTGATCTCACGATGGCTTGCAATGAGAGTTGGCACTGGAAGTGAACTGGAAGTGGAGTCCGGAACGCGAAGTGAAGGGCGCCTTGGTCCAGAGGAGCTGAGGGAAGCTGGAAGTCCTGAGTTACTGCCAGCATTGCATCTCAAACTGGCTGGCGTCGGGCCTATTTAAGGTGGCGTCCAGACAGAAAAGGAAAATAGTCATTTAACGAATCTTTAAGCCCATGATATACAACTAGACAAACACATATACCGTGTTTAAACATAGCGTGCCCACCTGAGCAGATCAGGCCTTATTCTGTGTGCCTGGCTTGAGCGTATCAAGCTAACTGTAATTATCCTATACCAAACCAATCGCTTCCGCAACAAGCGCTACTACCGTATACACTTCGTCAGTGTATCCATTCTACTACTGTGTCTGCTCTTTGAGCACGAACACAGGTAAGTAAGCAGGAGACAGCAGAGCAATCGCAGCGCAGAGTGTACTCGATCAAACCGATCTGTGGGCCTGCCTTGAATTGCATAGCACTTTGTTAGGCAGACAAGCTTGAACACACAAGCGTAGTACGAGCCACGCTGCGACACTCGTTCCACAGCTCTCGTAAAGACTTGTATGTAAGTCTCCATGAAGCCGCAGTCACACTGGTCTCAGCTCTTTGCAGTCACATGGTTACATCCACGCACATACCATTTCTGGCCTACAATTACTGAAGTAGGCCTTTTTTAGTGTCGACCACCTTCCACGGAGTAGGACTCAGCTACTCCACCTCCATCCCAAGCACCTCACACTTTGCACACTACAGCATTTCTACCATATGGAGGTGTGACCACTACGTCTGCCCTACCCTTCTCCATTTTCTTCTGCCCACCTAGTGACCGCTCCCAGAGAGAGAGAGAGAGAGAGAGAGAGAGAGAGAGAGAGAGAGAGAGAGAGAGAGAGAGAGAGAGAGAGAGAGAGAGAGAGAGAGAGAGAGAGAGAGAGAGAGAGAGAGAGAGAGAGAGCTACGCAAGGAGGGGCGTGAGGTGCCCTCCCGCGTAAGATTAAGGGAGGGGCCCATTGGTGTAAGGATTACACTGGGCCAGCCTACCATAGGATAGTTACTATCCGTGGGTGGACTTCCGCCCACCCGCCTTTGTTAGCTTACTTTCTTGTAGTTCCTCCTGTGCCATTGAGGCTCTTTGGGCTTTTCCAGTTTTCTTTTTGTTGTGTATATGCTGTGTAAGGACTTGACTGCTGCAGTATGTACTTCTGAAATGCATTGCTTTAGAGCTTGCCCTTTGATACCGAGGGCTTGAAGATTCATGGTGGTACTGTTGTATATGGTGCCTGCAACTCCGACAAGCAAGGGATAGTACCATACTTTGGCAGTGGGGTCTATGTCTTTGATTTTGTCAATGAGTACTTGGTGTTGATAATCAGCTTTGCTTTGCTGGCCTGTTGGGTCTGAATCCCTGCAGATCTTGACCTCTATTATCCAGTACTCTGCTGGGTTGTTTCCATTCTTGGGTTTGTAGAGCATACCATCAGGGCGCTTATCGGTGGTGCCTTGTGCTTGTTGCACTGCCTCCTTTAGTCCCCTTGGAAGGAGCTCCCACGGGATGTTTCTAGACTGGTGGGCCATGATGCCGTCTTCTGCACAAGTTTCAGTTGATCCAAGGTCCATTTGAATGACAAATGCTCCTTTGCGTCCCCTTAACACTCTTGTCATGATTAGTCGGCCGACCTTGTTATGCCTGTTGATGTACATTCTTTTCAAAGCTGGGCATCCTGAGGCTGTGTGGTGTAAGTGACCGCTCCCACATCCAGCTCATTCCCCCATGAATCCATTCCTCCTTGTCGCAATACAAGCCGCGCAACGGCTTTGGCCGAGCGGTCTAGAATGCCAGTCTCTAGATTATTCAATAATGTTCGAACCCCGCCTAGGGCGAAATTTTAAAGGAGGTAAAAAGGCCCGCGGGAAGGTCTTTCATAGTTGGCGCGCGGGTTCAAGTCCCACTTCTGACAATTTGAGTTTCTTGGACAAGTCCGATCCCTGTCCAGATACTCAAACACATTATTGCGCAAATGATGTGTTAGCGGGGATGCCAGTTGCGGAAACAACACTGGTAGCGATGGTAGCATGGATGCGCAATCGAGGAGTCTACCACGTACTCTGGGTGATTCCAAGTACGGCTCCCTTGATGAACAACGTACCCACCTGAATTTCGGTAGGTTTACAAGGCCCCTGGTCGCCAACAAAAGTTGGAAGCACTGGTGGGAGTGGTACGGACGGGAAAGAGGCACTCCACATTTACCCGTGGAGGGGAAACTAGGCCCCAAGGGGGATATAAAAGTTCCACGGTGGCTCTGGTCAAGGGCGGTCCGCTTTCAGCAATAATGCCCCCTAGTTCCTTAACATTACGCAGCTATTCCCATGACCTCGCGTCCTCTTTCTTTCTTTCTTTCTTGTCGCAACCCCCCTCCCCCACCCAACAATTGTGGGCCCCGACTGGAGAGCCCACCACCCTCTGTATAGCGTTCCTGTAACTTCTAGAATTATGGACTATGTTCCATTTGCACTTGGATGAACACTTCTCTCTGAATTTCTGTGCAACTCACTATGCTGCATGGATGGGTCGCGGTTTCCAGTCCGTATCGCATGGTCGCACATCACAGAGTGCGTGATATTCTTACAGGCCGTGACAGTATTGCAGAGGATACTGCAACTATCCCTCTTACTACCGCAACTACTGAGCTCCAGGGCCCCCTATCTCAACTACAGTATTGAAAGACCACCTTGCTCCCTTTAAAACCCAACATTGCGGGAGGAAAACAGGAAATAAGGGACCCCTCTGGAAGAATACAGGGTTAGAATGCTGTGTGGTTCAGTGTGCTGCACTCAACCAAAGTCACTAACCCTGGCCCGGGGTGCATGGGCATGGCAACTAGGCCCCTAGGGGGATACAACAGTTTCACAGTGGACACGGCAACAAGGTGGCACGCTACGGGAAGACCCCTCCGTACTTAAATCTACGCAGGCATTCCCATGACCTTGTGTCCCTTTCTCTTTTCTGCTCATCCATCAAACAAACGCACTTGACCGGACTCGCTCTCCACAGGTCCAGATGGTCCCCCGTTGAGTAGGGGCTCCCTTAAGAAGGAGGGGTGCGGGCCAGTCCAAATCAGGTAGGTGAATGATAGATGGGAGAGCTCTCTCAAATAGAAAGGAGGATCCAAGGAGATGGGTCACAGTGGTCATACGCAGTGTGGTGAGTGTGCTGCATACAACGAGGCACTGACCCTGGCCCAGCGCCGGCAGGTTGTGGAATTCAGGGTGGAACGGCCCCAACAGCAATGGTACTCGTGGCACTAGTTGTTCCAGTTGTTCCAGCTTGCAGTCCCTTGACCCCACGCGGGAGGCCACCTCAGACACGAGCCTCCTTGCCTCTCTCTCTTCCTGTGGACAGGCACATGTCCTCGGGCTAGGCATTTGCCTTCCGGGACAAAAATCCACATTTGATAGAACATGTAATGCGGTGGAAGCCAGCTTTCCAGCATTGCAACCAATTCCAACCCAGACTATGTGCTCTGCAAACATTCACTCTACATGACAAGCTGCATAACAAGCTGCGATTAACCAAACACATTACTATCAATTCCAGACCAGGCATGCTCTGCAAGCCTTGAACTACGTGACAAGCTGCAGTTGACAAACACATTACAACCAATCCCAAACCAGGTGTGCTCTGCATTCATTCAACTATTCCTGCAATTGATTAAGACAGAGAGAGAGAGAGAGAGCGCTACGCAAGGAGGGGCGTGAGGTGCCCTCCCGCGTAAGATTAAGGGAGGGGCCCATTGGTGTAAGGATTACACTGGGCCAGCCTACCATAGGATAGTTACATCCATGTAATGATTAACACACAAACACATTACAACCAATTCCAGCCCAGGTATGCTGTGCAAGGTTCAACTACGTGACACGCTGCAATTGACCGTCAACTGCAGAGTGCCAGGTAATTGGCAGACAGCATACAACCACAGTCCAGACCATGTGTGTTTTGCAACTACATGAGAAGCTGCAACTGACAAACACATTACAACCACTTCCAGACCACATACAGAGTCTAGGTGGCCTGTGATGTGCCTGAAAGCACAGGCCTTGCATCAAATCCCCCACCCCCCAATTTGAGTGCTATGGAGGTCACCAAAGCACCTTGCCCTAATTGTACCAGCGATAACATGCACATGATCGAGACAATCTGCTATGTCGGAGTGTGAAGGTAGAACCTTGCCCCATGCATCCACTTTGACCCGTGCCTAAAATAAGCTAGCTATCAAGCCATACTTGGCTATCCGTACAACCCAACGCACTACGAATACTGTATGCACCACTTCCAGACTGGTGAACTGCTATGCCACGAGCAACTGGCAAGACAGGGATGAGGTAGATGTCATGCAGCCTCTCAAGGGGACACAACATGAGCCACCCTATCTCAGCAGCAATGCAAGACAACCTATCCAACTTCAAATATATATTTACAGTACAGGACGCTAGGCTTTCGCCACGCGTAGTATTAAGGAAGGGCGATACTACCACAAAGTGGGTTCTCACGCCTACCATTTCCACCAAAATCCGCCACCACTCGCCATTTCAGATATGAACCCCCTGCTGCCAGGCACAACATCCGCCAATCGGCAGTCAAAGCATTGATGGAGTGAAATCATTGCATGGCAATCACGCGTATGCTCATACTCTGTGCAGCTTGCGAGCCAGTGACTTGGGTAGCGCAGCACACTAGGCAACACTGCTTATTATTGAGCCAGTGACCTTGGTAGCGCAGCACACTAGGCAACACTGCTTATGATAGAGCCAGTGACTTGGGAAGCGCAGCACACTAGGCAACACTGCATGGATGTCAATGGCACACTATGAGTCTGTTTGCCAATTGTTGGCATCTGGTTGTGGGATCATCATTGCATGGGCCTCATTGAAGCAACATGCTCATTCGGTGCCAGCAACCCAACAAGGAGACCCTTGAGAAAACCCACTTCCCACTCGTTGTGGATGAATCACACAATGAGGATGCGGAAGTATGAAGCCTCGCGGAATCCTCGAGCTGAGTTGTAAGTACCCATTGGTGCTTTCGACCACGCTCATCTGTGGATGAATCACACAAAAGAGTATAGGTGGTGTCCAACCCCTCTGGCTACTTGCTTGTATTCCAGTACACATGGTAAAGCATATGGCAAAAGCAGCCATGCAGGTGGCTATCCTCTGGCATGCTGACAAGTCATAGCAAATGCAAACCACCCATAAGAAACATCAGGTACTCAGCTACTACAATACAACAACACACCACTTTCCTGCCAACATAAACACACAATTCGTGGCTAGCAGTCCTTATCATTGATCTTCTTCTTCCAAGGAGTTGTCAGAGCTTGCTGGGAGTGATTGCTGCCTGCCGTCAAGAAATCTTACCGAGCCAATGCCTTCGCTGTTGGTTTCCCTCGCTGCTGCTGCCCTCCTTGCTCCTGCTACTGCTGCTGGATGAAGTAGCTTGCTGCCACTTGTGAGCAAAAAAACTGACCTGAATCCCAATGTCCCTTGTCTCGGGCCCGCTGATAAAAGAAGAGTCATCTCATGACGCTTGGCTGGTGGTTGCTGCGGGTCTGGATCATACGCTGGTGGGGTGAGGTAACGCTTGTTGCCGTGTGTATACATTGTTGCTGCTGCTGCTGTTTGTGCTACTGCCACTGATGCCCCTGTTCCTGCTGCACCATCTGCTGCTGCTGCTGCTGCTGCTGCTGCTGGCTGTTTCACTTGTGTCACCTTTGCATGTTCCCTTGCCCGCTGCTGCCCCTGCCCTTGCTGCTGCCCCTGCTGCTGTTGTTGCTGCCGCCCATGCTCACAGGCAAGATGAAATCCCCGTGATCCTGCCGCTGCTGCTGCACCTGCTCTTCAGCAGGACCCATTGCTGCTTGTGAGAGGCCATGGAGGATTCCACTTAGCGCTGGTGGTGGCTGGTTGCTCTTGGTGCCTTGCAGCTGTGGTGGTGGTGGTTGCTGCCGCTGTTGGTGCTGCTGCTCCTCCTCTTGCTGCTGCTGCTGCTGCTGTTGTTGTAAAGGCCCCAGATTCAGGAGCAGCATGGCCCCCTGCTGACGTCGCTGTCCCTCTTCCACTGCTGCTGAGACTTGGTCGGCCAAAGCAGCTTTGACGTATCTGAAGGGCTCTTCCTTTGTGTACCTATACTTGATAAAGCTGCCGCTGCTAGTAGCGTCTGAGCAAACTGCCTTCAGCTGCTGACAGGCCTCGTAGCGTAGGGTCCTGGTACTCTTCGGTAGATCTGCTTCAACGTACACCTGACCTCCCTCCCGTAAAGTCTGGTAGGCATGAGAAGTTGCTGCGGGATGCGAGAATCGTAGCCTAAAGCGAGGCGAACCCTGGGCAGGAATCTGTTGAATCTCCAGCAAGTCTATACGCCTTATCCCACACAGACGCGATGCCCTATATGGCTCCAGGAAAGCTGCCGCAGTGAGAGGAGCCGCATTGCCTGTAAACACCTGTACAACTTAACTGTTTGTTCGAAGTATCGCCTGCACCTCGGCTAGGTCGTTCATTGTAAAGCCGCCGATGGTGCCGGTGCCGGGGCATGCGACGTGCGTCCTGGCTCTTAAATTAGGTGGTGGTGATCAATTGTACACATATCTCAACCAGGACTCCCATTTCTCCAGCTCCATATCCAGCAGCTCTCTCTACCTCCTTGATGCTCCCCCCGGCTCTTCCCCCTGCAACCATCGCCCCTTCAGTTGGAAAAAGGGCATTGCGGCCTTCGTTTACTGCTGCTGCCTCAAATATATATCATTAATGATACAATATCTCTCCCGTATTCTTGGTAGGTTCTGCTGGCAAGCAGGGACAAGGTTGATGTCGTGGAGCATCCCACTTCAGACGAGCATAAACGAGTCCATTTCACCCCTTTCCACCCAGCAGAAACAAGGCAGCCCTTTCTATTGCAAATAGTCAAATCTTTCCTCAGTTGGTGATATTGCTCGGATGCAGCGACGGGTTGATGTCTTCGCCCCCATTGCTTATGATGACTGCAGAGAGCAGCAACCCCCTCCCAGCGAGCCAACAAAGCAAAGATCCCCTTCTAATACATACATGTCCAGATCTGGGCATCATTCTATGGTAGGTTCAGCTGTCATGCAGCAATGTAGCCCCTGGCACCCCCACTTCAAGGGACTAGCAGCCAAGCATCTTCCATATCCTCTTAGCCAGCCAGCGAATCCGTACCCCCATTCAGTCTACAATGCCGCAAACCCAAAACAAAACAATCCGCCACCACACACCCCACAACCCTGTGGGTGGTGTGTGGTTTGTATTGGGTGTGGGGTGTGCATGGCATGGTTCAGCTGTGAAGCAAAAAGAGGTGCATGGCCTACCTGCGATCCCCGGTAAAGATAGCGCAGTTCATAACCTCCTCTCAAGCAGCAAAGCAAGACACTCCCCGCCTAGTCTAGAAGAGTTTACATTCTACCATGGCTTGGTTCACCTGTGAAGCAAAAAGAGGTGTATGGCCTGCGAGGTCCCCAGTAAAGACAACACAGTTCATAATCTCCTCTCAAGCAGCAAAGCAAGACACTCCCCGCCTAGTCTAGAAGAGTTGACATTCTACCATGGGCTTGTTTCAGCTGTGAAGCAAAAAGAGGTGTATGGCCTGCGAGGTCCCCGGTAAAGACAACGCAGTTCATAATCTCCTCTCAAGCAGCAAAGCAAGACACTCCCCGCCTAGTCTAGAAGAGTCTACATACTACGAACCTTCCCTGGTGCATGTGTCAGTTGTGATGCAGGGAGGAGGTGAAGGTCCTGTGCCCGTCCCTAATTTAGAAGAGCACAAGAACCTGTTGTATTCACCTCCTCTCGGCCAGCAGAAAAAGACACCCTTCTAGTCTTAATATTCCAACTTTCCAAGCCCTACTTTCCAAGCCCTGACAGATTTGTTCGGCTGTGAACGCAAGGCGAGGTGCATATCCTGCAGGATCCCCGCTAGGGATCATGCCAGAATTGAGCACCTCACCCCAGTCTCAACCAAAGCAAAGCACGCACATCCTTCTACTCAGCTGCCAGCTGCCTGGGTGCGGGGGGAGGGATCTAAAGCTCAGTGGTGGCACATCTCTGACTACCGCAGTAGCATATTCAAGAGCAGCTTTATTTTTCTTCCCAAACAGCTTTCCAATGCCAGGAGCCCGTACACTGACCAAACTATAGCTGAGTGACCGTCAGCAGCGTCGAACACCCTATCCAAGCCCATTTGTGTGTGAACCGCCAGGCATTGGCTAAATGTGCACATGTCCACCCATACAACAGGTTGAACCAAACAGAAGTGTGTTATTCCCAGTACTCAGCTCTTTGTGGATTTGGTACCATATGTCAGCCACCATAAAGCCTCATGGCACTACTCTGTTTCAGCCGCCCTCCCTCCAATAGTGGGCAATGTTCTTACTGCAGCGGCGGACAACACCTTGGAGATAGAGTACTGTTAGGTAAGTGCCAATGTCCCGCTTATCACCGCCACTTCTGAGCTGTTTGCCCCGTTACTGCCTAGCCTACATGACTGACAGGCAACCTTGGACCACCAGTAGATAGGTTACATTGCAGCATTGCAGCTCTAGGCCTGATGTAATAGTGCATCCCCTCCATCAGCGGAGGGAGTAGACTATTTCATCAGCCCTGAAAATCTGCAGTCTGGACAAGCTGGAACCGCAAGGTACTATCAACAACTTTGTCTAATGCCACCCTGAGCCGACCAGACTTCACACATACTTCCCCAGATGGCTGTACTGATGAGTGGGCATGCAAAACAGGGATTTTGCTATGGCATGAGATAGGTCGAACGAGAATGCAGGAATGAGGTACTTGCATGCCTTGCAGCATGCTCCTTTGGGAAAGAAGCATATTCTTTGCGCCAAGCTCATTCCAGACATCAAAGAAAAAACCCCTTCCGAGTGCAATTCTTCCGATACCCCCATAGGTACCACAGCTTTGACAACCCTGACACCATCTCCATGTGCGGTCATACGAGGCTAACACGCAGAAGGCCCTTGAACAAACCACATTGGACTCGCCTGGAAGCCAGTGGCTTGCTAGCAGGTAGGCATTGCATTTAATCCAATCACCTACGAGGTTAGGCCCATGATAATGACTCACCAGGGAAATGTGTTTTCAGTCCTGATAAGGGCGTGTTCTGCATGTTGCAGCTCATGCCCACTAAGGCTCTTACTGTGCATAGGAGCGGCCATGTGAAGTACTCAGAGAACCTTCAAGACAGTGTCAGTCCACACGTGTCGCAAAGTGAAACATTGCAGGACTGCTTTGCTCAGTGGCCTTATCCAGTCAGAAACGGCACATTAGTGCATCCCGGGACCATACGCTGCTTCGGCATGCAATTAATAACTACTTCCTTGTTATCACGCCGCAAATCGTGTGTGTGAAGCTGTAATCAAAGTGACCAATCAGCCTGTGCTTGAGGAGCTCAGGGATATGTGCCCGCAGTCCAGACGAGATTCCCCCACGTGCAGTCCCCTGGTATGTACTGACCACCCAGCTGTATAAGGTGGGAGGACCAAGCAGTCATGTTGTTCAACAGCGGCTCTCAGCGGATGTTGTACGTCAGTTGTTGCCGAGGTTTGACTTTGGTCTATCTGGCGGCTAAACCGATTTACGACAGATATAGTGATATTCTTTGCAGTACTGGCTCTGCATATTCTCGGCAGACCTAAAGTACAGCAGAAAACGCCACAGAGTACTCCTATCTGCTTACCACCCACACTGGAGCTTATAGGGGTAAGCTCACATGCTGGACTACTGGGCATTCTTTCTAATGCAGTGAAGTAAGGTCACTACTATAGTGACAATTGTCAGCTACTACTGTCCTGCTACTACCGTATATATATATCCCTTCCCTCCCCTCCCAAGGCCCTTCCCTTCCCTCCCCTCCCAAGGCCCTTCCCTCCCCTCCCAAGGCCCGTACTGTCCTGCTACTACTGTCCTGCTTCCTATTTACCACCACGACCACCCGCCCTGGAGGCCGCTCCCTATTTACCACCACGACTAATGGGCCCTCACCTAGCCTGTAATATTATTAAACAAACTTGGAGTCACCTCAGGTCTAAGTGCAACATTGCAGCAGCCCTAGGCCTGGTGCATGAAGGGCCTTGCAGAGGAGACCACCCACAAAGCACTGCTACATCAGACTTAAATGCAGTCTGGGCAAGCTAGTGGGACGGCAAAACGACATTATGGTTAACTCTGTCTGATGGAACCCTGATGCTCCAACCAGAGTACACATAATTCTCCACGCGTGCCTGTACTGAATGCATGGGGGACAGGGAATTGCTATGGCGCGACTGGCAGGTCCAAGTGGGGTGCAAGGATGAGGTGCGCGTCTTCAGCTTCCCCAGTTCAGGGAAGCAAAAGAGATGCATTTCACCTCATCCCATCCAGCTATCAAAGCAAAAACTCCTTCCTAGCCCAAATCTTCCCAGTCCCCAGCAGCTTTGACATGCCTGAAAGCAGTAGTGTGCAGTAAATTACAAAGCTGTCAGACACGCAATTCACATTTCAAGGAAGAGCCTGGACGTCAGCTTGCTAGCAGGTGTGCATTGCATCCAACTCCAATCTGATACCAGGCCCAGGGCCAACTCACCAGGGCGAGGTGTACTACTCCTTATGAAACATGTTCTGTACGCTTCAATTAATGCGTGCCCTGTGAGCCTGAAGACGGACAATAGAACGGCCATGGTGAAACACTCACAGGACCCCTAATACCCTGATAGCTGTGTGCCATACCCTCACTACTGCATAGTAGCAAAGAATCTAGTGCTACTGCCTGAGACGGATAGCTCCGTTAAGACCTTGGAACCCCAGAGACAGTCCCTGTTTATTTGCCAGACTACATACCAAGCCAGGAAACGTCCTTGAAGAGGGTCATTGGCTTGGTATGTAGTCTTGTACACCAATTTGCGAGGCGCTGTCACACTTCCAAATCCCAGGAAAATACGTGAAGCTTAGTGGAACCTTCAAGGCACAAATCGTTCCCAAATCGCGCCCTTGAATCTGCAGTGGTATTTCAAATTTTCAAGCTGGGAGTATGATGCTGTGCCCCTCCCGTCATGCAGCTGTACATGGCAAGCCGAGACTCTACCCCGCTTTTTGAACACTGCTCGAATAACAAGAGGCTTATTAGTGCAATGAACCAGCTATCGCATGCTTCCGGAGTAATGGTTGCTGAGCAGGAAACGAAGCTGGGGATTGATGAGGCGCTGATGGCTGTCGTTGGATGAGGGCATGGTCGTATCCAAAGCTCCTGATGACAGCACAACGTCCCACAACGTGAGCAAAAGGAGGTAGGCGGATACAAGACGGCAAATTATGGGCTCGTCGCAACTGTTGCTTACCTAGACCAGGCCAAAATGGTACCAGTTGGCGGCGCTGCTGCCACAAGGCGCTGGCAGACTTGAAGGCCCCCTGCCCCGCATGCCATTGGAGGCCAGTAATAAACAAACAGCAAAACTGTTGTGTTTACTCCCGCCTAGCAGGCCGTCCCATGAACCAGATTAAGTGGCCCCAAGTTTTCAGGGTTCATCCCCAACCAGTAGATTGCAGGAATAACAGTCCGCCAAAAGCAGTGGCCAAAACGGGAGCCGGCCACATCTAAGAAAGAACGCATGTTTAGACTGTCTGCACCTGAGCTTACGCACATGGAAGTGTTAGATAGGGCAGGCTTCCGTGGATGCGAGCGCTTGCAGGTTTCATTGGACCTCGGCCAGCCGGCCGGCCGAGAGTACTGACAGGGCATGACATCAGGACCGACCCTTTTCCTCCACCAGCTGACAGCGGTACGAGACACTTCCTCGGCTTCTCACACACGTCAGCGTTGCCGAGGCAACTGCAAAACGTGATCCAAGCACGCAGGCACAGTAGGATTTGCTGCAGTTTCATCTGTGCTTTGCAAGTCAGTAGAATAGTGGCGTTTACGAACGATGCAACTGTGAAAGAGTCAAAGAGTGGGCCAATCTGTTTGTTCGTTTGCAGTTTATACTTCAGTAGACCCGTGGAAGCAGAGAGCAGAGTACTTTGCAGACTGATAGCCTGCTTGTCTGCTCTGATTGCCTTACGGGCCTGCAGACAGCCAAGTAGCAACCATGGCAGCAGACGCTGCTGCTGACTTTTCGAAGAACATTATCAGCACCACCACCGCAACTGTGACAGATGCCCTCGCTGTCGGGGTCGCCCAGGTGGCGGAGCCCAGCGCCAAGGCCGTTGAGCAGATGCGCTTTACCTTGATCCGGCTCCTTCGCCAGTACCTTGGGGAGTTCCAGGACTACATCGGGACCACTGGGGAGATTGCTGTTGCTGCTGTCCTGGGCGCAACAGACGTGGCAGGTGAAGATGTCAATGTCCTGAGGAAGCGCAACATCGCTGAGAAGGTGAGTTGCGTGCTTGCAATTAGCCTAACCGGCAGTTGTGCCGGCAGTTGTGCGTGTTCTGATGCATGCAGAGCCGTGGCCCACTGCGCGTCCATCTCGAAGTGAGACCACAACCTTATTGAAGCTGGAGCAATAGGGTACGGTGTCCTCTGGCACGGTACAAGTAGCGCTCCATCCCTGAATATGGCAGGTGGACGAATGCACACAGCATCGGTCTGCGGCAGGTGGTTCCTACTATTTATGCTAGGGAGGTGTCCTTCCAGAACAACACAAATTCTGCTGCTTCGTACCTTCTATCAGGTTCTCTTTTGTTGCATTCAGCAACCTGCATTGCATGCTCAGTGTAAGATGCCTGCGAGCCCTGTAGTGACGCTGGGTGCATTTCAGCATCCTGGGCACATTCTCTGCTGCTGCAGGCAGCATGCTCCAACCAATGTAGCAGTCAACCAAGACCTGCGTTAGTCTCTATGCATTTCACAGCATTGGATGGCTCTATAAGTACATTACGCTCTCTACGGCATACACTTTTCAAGGACAAACTCTTTGCTGATCACACCGCACTACATGTGCTGCAAACCCCTGCAGGACATGATTGAGACCTTGGCTTCCTCCCTGGCCCTGAGGCTGACCCGTTATGCCGAGGAGCTGGACCCCTCAGATGTTGGCACTGATGAGGACAAGCTCAGGGAGATCCTCAGGACAGAGCTGGAGAGGCTGGCGGCTGTGCCCTTTGGTATCCCACTGCTGCACCAGATTGGGTAGGCATCTACGTCGATGGTGCTGCTTCTCTGGCTCTTGTCTGAGCTGCTTATGCAGCTTCACATGACATGTATGTTTTCTTTAACAGCTAATGTGGCGCCATCCATGTTTGCTGTTCTTTTGCATATGGGTGGGCCTGCTGCTGTATGCAGTCTTGGTCTGCTTCGGTTGACTGGCTTTCAAGTGACAGTAGGAACACAGGCAGACAGTCCAGGCTGGATGGCAGTTACTCCCACTTGCATGGCCGAGTGCACCTGCTGCATTATGAGCCTTGCAAATTGCAGATAGCGTTTTCTGGCACTGCTTCCCAGATATTCAAGACTCCAGATATTTAAGAGCCCAGGAGACGGGATGAATGCAGCACCATGCTCTCTATACAGTTTTGTATGTACATAATTGACAGTGTAGCTAGCCGTTTACTGACTGATATTAATCCTTCCCTTTCCTGCTTGTGCTGCAGTGCTGCTTTTGTGCGGTCAGCTGAGCGCCAGCAGGGCCACTTCATCCCTGAGACCATCAAGGACTTGGCAAATGCTGCAGGGCGCAAGGTAAGATCCACATATGTGGGGTGGTAGTTAATGAGCTCTGTGCCGTATGCTGATGGTTAAGGTAATACGAAAGGCAGGGTAGTGTACAGCTAAGACTTTGCGACGAGCCCAGTACTGTCTGCTATGCGTATGTCCTGTTGTCTGAGGAGCAATGGATAGTTCGTTTTTGGAGTGCTGTTTTCATGCCTGACTCGGTGACTGCATTTCCATTGTGCATCTCCATTGGCAGAGCCCTTGCCCTGATATACTGGTGTGGAGCTGCCTTATGGCATATGAAGGCACGTAACCCCTGCAAGGATGTTCACTGCCAGCAGTGACTGTGCCGGTGCACGTTTGCAAGTTACAGTGGCCACTTTTCACAAATCACCAAAGGGACACATTGCCCTGTGTTACTTCTATCTTCTAATTGTAACGTGTTAAATCTATATGTTGCTGCAGGTTGCTGCTGCTACTGGTGCCATCAGCCTGGGGTTCATGCGTGCTGACATGGAGTCTACAGCTGAGTCCGTGGCAACCACCGGCACCAAGTTTGATTCACCATTGCTGCAGGTAGGAAATGGGCCCTGCAGCTTCACACGAGCTGATATTGTTGCATTTCATGATATGCTGTAGCTAAAAGTACCATACGCCCCTCATCTCATGAGCTGCTATTATGGGTTGCTGTGTGGGGAAGTAAATTATGTATGGCTTTGATAGTGTCCTGTATGCCAGCAGGTCTGGGGATACTACTTTTCCAACTTGAGCGCATGGACTGTGCGCAATGAAGTATCAGCATTATTCTCCTCTGCACAATGGGTTGCAGTGATTGCTATTGGGAAGTGCTTGATACTGGGATATGTAGAGTGCAGGGAGGTAATGATGCAGCACAGCACATTGAAGTGGTGTGCGTTTTGCCGGTTCTTTTAGCATCCATTGGAGCTGGTGACAAGCAGTTATGAGGGACTTGCATGACCGTAGAAGGACAGGGGCAATTCCATTTCACTGCAGAAGGTCACTAAAAGTACACGATCTGCACATGATTTCAATTTCTTGCACTTTCAAATGTGCAAAGGGCGGAGGTTGCTCCTCTTTTCAAGCTGACATGCCCTGCTTTTGTTTCTCCCCACCTCTGCTCATCCTGCAGCCTGTAGAAGGTCCTGCTGCTGGTGTGGCCCCATCCGAAACCTATGCCAAGGCCCTCTGGGTTGAAGACAACCTCGGCCAAGTGATCAATGCTCTCTGGAAGCTGCTGGTGCATGACCTACACAGGGTGGTCCAGGGTGCTGCTGATGGAGCACTGAACGAGGCAGACCTGAGCGACCGTGAGAAGCTTAGGAGGTCTCGCGTGCTGCTCGCAATGGGCAACGTGTTCAAGGTGAGGGAGGGCATGCAAGGGGATGGGTGGGTCTTCGAGTTACGGTTGAGATGCAGAGGCACAGAAACAAGAGGAGAGCGGTTGCGGCAGGGAGGATGGCAGTCACTACCGTCTACTCAACACCTTCAAGGATCGTGCAAGCCTTTTGTGCAAGGGGCAGGGCTGTTAAGCAACCAGTCAGCGCAGCCACTCACCCCGGTGACATGTGTAAGTTCGGGCGTTGAGGGGGGCCTCGTCCAGAACGGAAAGATGCTAGTCTTAGTTCGCCATGGCTGCGTTTAACGCAACTATTGACACGGATGGTAGTCTGGTGCACTCGACTTGTGGCATGGGTGCATGGCGAAACTGTCTATGCCTCACATTCAGTTGGTTGGTTGGAACCATGGGGACGTGACCCGCTGCATAATCAGTCGATCATGTCCGCTACGTGGGTAGGGATGCTTTAAGATGGCTTTTGTGGACCGGGAGAGGAAGTGGAGTATGTGAGGGTTCTGCAGGTGCTGGGGATCTGGGGGGGGGGGGCTGCTTGTGCCAGCTGCCAGGCTTGATAGAGGACCTCGGAACCTGTTGTAACCTGTTGCTTTCTTCACTTATGCACTCGATGCTATGTTCAGCGGCATGTGTTTAGGTTGAGCAGGACAGGGATTTCCTTTTCCTGATTACTGTTGGTCCAAGCTGAACCGTGAGCATGAGCATTTACACGATATGCCCAGTTAGCCGCCTCCATAACGCCCCTGCCTTTGATCTCGGTAGTAATCGACCATGGGAGATGGAACTACACCTCCGTATGGCCGTACTAGGGGACGAGTCCCTTCAACCTCTCATGCATGTACCTGATTTCTCATAGGTATCAGACTCTCTGCTTTGTCAACATTGCATGTGCTGTTTACCGACCATGCCTGTGACCAAGAATGCAGGTGGTGAGCAGGTCAACTGTGCTTCTGGGCATATGCTGATGTGCATGTGTGTCTTGGCATGTTTTACTGCTCCTCAGGATGCTCACCGTGGCTTTGCCCCAAGTGGCCCTGCCCTCTTGGAGTCAGGCCCCATGGGCCTCACCCATGGTGCCCTGGGCGCTGCTGCAGCCATCAGGGGAAGGGATGAGGTCCTGCCTGTTAGTGCCTACGTACCTCCCAGTGACAAGGATGTTGACACCACTTCTACGCCCAGCGGCTACAAGACTGTCCCAGAAGATCCCAAGGCCTCTGCAATCAAGACTCTGGACCTTACTTCCACTACAAGACCCAAGGGTGTCACTAGTGACACAGCAGCTGCCAGGGACCAAGGTCCTGGAGTAGCTGCTAGTGTGGAGCCAGCACCTGGGGCGGAGTGGTACGAGGGGGAGGAGAAGGCTGGGGATGATGGGTGGGAGGTGGTGGGGGCCAAGGGGAAGGCAGCGAAGGATAAGGCTGTGGGTACCGCTGGGGATGTCATTCAGCAGGCAAAGGACACTGCCGATAGTGCTGCTCAGAAGGTGAAGGAGGCTGGGGATGCAGCGAGGGGTACTGCAAGGGATGCAGCAGACAAGACTAAAGCAGTTGCTGGGGATGCTGCTGATAGGGCTAAGGCTACTGCACAGTCAGCTAAGGATGCTGCTAGCGATGCTGCTGGTCGTGTGAAGGGTGCAGGGGAGTCTGCTGCAAGGTCGGTCAGGGATACAGCTAGGGAGGGTGCAGAGGCTGCGAAGGGGGCAGGGGAGTCTGTGAGGGAGACTGCAGCAAGTGCAGCTGAGCGGGTGAGGGAGGCTGGTAAGTCTGCTGCAGATACTGTGAGGGGCACAGCAAGTGGTGCTGTGGAGTCTGTGAGGGGGGCAGGGGATTCAGCTGCTTCTTCTACTGCTGGGGTGAGGGAGAGGGTGGCGGGTGCAGCTAAGGATGCTGGGGAGTCTGTGAAGGGTGCAGCTAGGACAGTGGGGGATAGTGCAGCAGTAGTGGGGCAGGCAAGTAGGGACCAGGCTAGGGTTTCTGGGGCGGAAGGAGCAGAGAAGATCCGGGTGGCGGCAGCTGAGGCTGTGGAGAGGGGGAAGGCAGCTGGTAGGGCCGCTGCTTTGGGGGCTGAGACACGGGGGGAGTTGCCTGGGGGGCAGAAGAAGGGCAGCTGGGCAGCAGTGGTGACGTCCCCTAAGGCAGGGGACACAGCAGCTGCTAGTGTTGAGAGTGCAGCAGATGCAGCTAAGGGTGGGGTGGATAGGGCAGCAGGAGCAGCAGAGGAGAGGGCTGCTGCTGCACAAGGGAAGGTGCTGCAGGGGGTGGAGAAGGGGAAGCAGGTGGCTGATGAAACTACCAAGCAGGCAGAGGCTGGTGTGAAGGCAGCAGCTGATGTTGCAGGGGATAAGATTGAGGGTGCTAAGGGTGCTGCCTTAGATGCCATTGACCAGGCACCTAAGCAGCTAGATGCAGCAGCAGGAGATGCAGCTACGTCTGTGCACCCTAAGGTGAAGGAAACAGGGGGTCAGGTGAAGGAGGGGGCGAAGCAGGTGGAGGAGGGTGCCAAGCAGCTGCCAGGGGAGGTTCAGAGGAGGAAGAAGGCGGCTGTGGACCAGGTGGACAAGGAGGGGAAGCAGGTGGCGGCTGATGTGGCGGACACTGCTGCTGCTGTGGCGCAGAATGCGGCGGATCAGGCCAGGCAACTTGGACAGGTGGGTGATGGGGGTAGGGGGGGGGTGATGGAGGGATGGGGCATGGGGTGCGATAGGTCCTGGGGAAAGGTAAGGTGAAAGCACTGCAAGGGAGGAGGGGGCCATGGAGTTGGGCGATGGGTCTATGTTTGGGGACAGGTATTGCACCATCATGTGTACTGATTATCCTGGCTTTCAGGAGCATCAAGGGTGGCATACAGGGGCATCTAGGGTGGGGACACATAGTTGAACCTCAAGAAATAGTTTAAGACTACAGATTCTAGTAGACGGCAGGTGCCTGTAGACTGCAAATTTCATGCAGTTCGCAAATTACTGCAGTTTATAGTCCTGATGGCGTGTGTGGCCGTAAATGTTGGGTGGACAGTATAGCTTCCAGCGGTGAAGGTCATTGCGTAGGGCATCTATGAAGGATACTTGGTAAGAAAAGTAGCTGGGTGTGTTAGCCGGTCAAATGATTATGGTTTGGGGTCAATGAGTCTGGAGAAGAGACAGGAGCAGTTACCTACAAGGTATTTAGGACATGGAAAAGGCTCTCTATCAGTAGGACAGGAAGGACTGTACACGACTGGGGCACAGAGCTTAGGAGAGGATGCTGGGGTATTCAGGTATCAGCATGGGTGACAGTCAGAGTTATGGAGCTGGTGACTTACCTGCTGCTTGACTGGGCCACCCATCTTTGACACCTTGAGTCCTGCCAGGAGGTGCAAGGCACAGGAGCTTTGTTAGTTAGAGTCACTTGCAGGTTGTCATTTGAATTTTGTTCTGGGTTCTGGTTGATGAACTGTCATCGACCAGGGTTGGCTTGAACACAAAAAAGACAGATTGTCTGGTAAAACCTGGGATATGGATGAAAGCAGCAGAGCCGAGAGACTGTTTGTTGGGCATTAACATTACCTGACGTAGGAGGTGGTTCACATTGGTGGGAGGTATGAGATCGAACTGGTTATTGGGGTGGTCCTGGTCCTTCAGGAGACTAGAATGAATTCATTGAGCGAGTGATGCTGCAAAACATACTGCACCTCATTCTTGGCCTCCAGCCGAAGGTACCGCAGATTAGCAGCTTCTTATGAAAGTGTAGGCACAGGTAAATTGGCTGGTGCTCTGACGGGCATGGGGTGGGGTTGGTCATAGGTGTCTGCCACACTTTCTGTGTTGGCAGCTTTTCCAGGCTGCTAGTATGGCTCATGCAAAAGGCAGTCTTTGTTCTACTACGTTTAGTACTAGTATCAGGTACTGGTTGCACCATGGGAACGGTAGCTGATAGACCCGCACCATGCTGCTGGAAGCAGGTTCTCGAGCTGCTCAGGTTGCTGCCCCGATTGTTGGGGTATGGACTTTCTGGAAGGGTGTGTCTTGCTTTGGTGGCCGGGCCGAGGTGTACGGTACACCTGGGGCACCTCCAATGCGGAGGCACAGGACGTGCACCTCATGCCTGCATCCCAGCAGAACCGACCTGTTGACAAGGGGGGGGGGGAGTATGTAGCCTAAACGGCTAAACTGCTTTGGGGGCCGGGTGAGGTGTGCTGCTCCAAGCTATCCTGAATGGGGATGGTACAGGACGTCCATCTCTTCCCTACATCCCAGCAGGACTGACTTGTCGACTAGGGGGATGCGAAGAGTACACTAGAGTACACATGGGATAGGAAGGTGCAGTCGACACCTGCATGGCAGGGTACCAAAGTGTTGCAGCATAGACAAGAATGGTGCCTAGAACCATAGTTGCAGCAGCTCCAATTGGGACATATGCCATGCATTGCCAGATAACGGTTTTGGAGTAAAGTGTGGCATAAGATCTGCATAGCCACTACCATATATCGGTGTTGTAGAGGCTGGGACAGCCCCCCACCCCCCACCCCTCTCCCATCCTGCTCCAGGGGATGTGGCAGGGACATGTCACATGTTACTAAATTTGACTTGCACCGGGAGGGCTGGTATTAGCTGTCCTTGCTCTGTAGGCCTAAGATAATTCCAAACTCCTCCTCCTCCGTGACTCCTCCTTGACTCTTCCTCCTCCTCCTCCTTGGCTCCTCCTTGACTCCTTCAGGAAAAAAACTCCTTCTTGAATGCTCCTTATGCCTCCCACTTAAGTGCTTGTTATGCCTCCCACAAAACCATCGGGAGGCAGGGAGCTGATGCATGTCGATAAAACACCAGCTGAGCTGTGCTAGCCTGCCATCGGTACACTAGCTCCTGCTCAAAAAAGCTGCTAAGAGCAGAATGCTTCTGCAGTTGACGGAACCGACAGAAGATTGTTATTTGAGTTGTGTTTTATGATATGCCATTGTGAAAAAGCCATAGACCCAACACCTGCTTATTTGTCTCATTCACCCTCTCATATATCCTGCAGGAGGGTGCTGCCCGTGCTGCTGGTGTGGCTGGTGTTGCCCAGGATCAATTGACAGCAGCAGCCCAGCAGGTGGGACAGCAGGCAACAGCAGCAGCACAAGTGGTGGCTCCAGAGGTGAGGAGGGGGAATTTGGGGGTGGGTGGGGAGGGGGGGAGGTCGCTGGATGCTGTCATGCAGCCAGGCACAAATTGCAATCCGTTGCTTGCCAGGTTCAGCATTTCATATATGCAGCCACGAGAGTGCTTTACCTGGCTTCACCTCTGCTTCTTTTTGTTGTTTTTTGTTGCTTCCTGCTGGCCAAACATAGTCCTGCTATCTTGTTAACGGGTGAACATTAAACGAGGGTTGGTAGGATTACCAACAGTAGTGGTCTCTAAATGCGTCTGCCGGAATGTTTTGGTCTGGCAAGAGCTGCATGTAGGGGTGACTGGCAAGAATCGGCTATGTCACACAAGGAGCAGCCGTGTCAACAAAGACCCTGCATGGGCCTGATGCCTTGAGCTCAATAGGAAAGTGCCTTCCTATTGTTGTTTATCTGCTGCTGCATCTGTTGTTGATGAACATGTCTTGATTTATGTTGTGCTATTGCTGCTACCCCTATACTCCCCCAGGGTGACCTTGTGAAGGAGGCGCGGACCACCGCCACCACCACCGTGCTGTCCAATGCTGAGGGTGCTGCTGCTGGTGTGGGCACTGCCATCACTGCTGCTACTGCTGCCCTGCCTGGTCATGCTCGTGACCTGGTGGAGGGTACAGTGCTGCCTACTGCTCAGATGGTCCAGGAGCAGTTGCCAGCAGTGACTGGTCAGGTGGGGCAGGCAGTGCTGGTGGAGGGAGGAGGGCAGCTGGCAGATGTCATGGAGGAGACAGCGACCAAGGTCAACAGAGAGGTGCTGGTGCCACTGGCAGAGGTGAGGGGGGGGGCGATTCGTAGTGGACGGCAGAGGGGTGGGTTCAGTGTAGAAAGATGTATTCTGTGCATTGGAAGGGGAACATGGGAGGGGGATAGGAAGTTTGTTGAGCTGGATGGTTTAACGTGAGACATGAACGATTGTGCGGTTGAAGAGGGGTAAAATGTTCAGGGAGGGGTGTATGGGTGTGTGATTGCATGAAGGATGATATGTTAATGTGGGCTGGCTGTTCCCGGCTGCCCAACAATACGCTGTCCTTTGTGTCTAAGAAGTTATAGTAGTCTACACAGCAGTGCCATCTGGGTACCCACTACCCAGTGTTCTTACATAGTGACAGGTGACTGAGTGGCTGGTGACCGAGTGACAGGTTACTGACCGACTGAGCGACAGGTTGCAGGGTGACGGGTCACAGAGTGACAGGCTGGAATGCTCAATTAAGGCAAGAATTGGAGGCACACATACCTGACTACCTGAAAGGTCAAGCTGTGTTTGCATCTGTCGAGAATGATTCATGCTGTCCAGGTGTTGCTGATGCTGCATTGTAAGGATATTCTTTGTTTAGAGCCGATGTGCCTCTTGTTTTATGATTTGATGCATTTGCCTTGTCCCTATGCTGCTCCACTTCTTCTCCCCCACCCCCCCAGGATGCCCCGAAGGAGGCTATTGGTCAGGTCCAGACCCTGAGCAGCCAGGTGATGATTCCTGCTGCCCAGGCTCTGGCTGATGCTGCTGTTGCCCGGGTGCAGCAGACCACTGCTGAGGTGGACACGCTGCTGTCCAGGCTGGCTTACAGCTGCAGGAAGGGAGACCCAGAGCTCAGTCAGGACCTCAGGGGGGAGCTGCTGTTCATGGCTAGGATCATTGAGGAGCCAGTAAGTAGGGAAGCAGTGGGGCAAGGAAGGGGTGTTAACTTTCCAGTGTAAGGCAGTGTTGGACTTTTCAACTTGGCATGAAGTGGGATATCTTTGACAGGTGATGTATGGACTCCTGCACTCTGGGCTTTCTCTAGTTTGCGATGTTGCTCTGGTCAAGCCTCTCCATCTGGTGTTGCTCAGCTTTGACCCAGGGCTCTGTTAAACAGTATGAACAAACATGAGTTTTATACCTCAACATGAATTGACATGGATGTACTGGTCATCTTTCCCTAGTGTACAGCTTAGTGTGGTCATCTGGCTGTCTTTTTGTTATCCTCTTCATGAAGCTCCTTGACCACCATGATAACGACGTACAATAGATAAAGAATATGTATATGTGCCCTTTACCCTTTTGCCATCAGCCTGCTTACTTTGAAATCACTGACACTGACGCCCCATCTGCTGTCCTCTTTCCTCCTGCCCAGGTGGAGCAGGTTCGTGGTGCACTGGTGTCTGCTGCTCCTGTTGAGAAGGTTCAGGCAGCTGCTGCCCAGGTGGTGCCCACAATGGAGCAGCTGAGTGAGCAGGTGGTGGGCACCATGACAGACATGGCACCACAGTTCACACAGGGGGTCAAGGAGGCAGGACAGAGGCTGGAGGAGGGAGCCAAGCAGGCAGCAACCACTATCAAGGTATGGTAGTGGCAGATGTAAAGGTTAGATAGCAAGGAAGGTGGTATGATGTGAGGGATGTAAAGCGCCAGAGACTTTGCCGTGGAGGTTTGTCCATTGCTGTCGTCTTTGTTTGTTTAGACTGCAGAATGAAGAGGTCCACAGACATAAGCCAGTTGTGGCGCAGCAGGTGGTGATCAAAAAGATTAAGATTTCCTGCTGGTCTGATTTGATAGTGGCTTGAACCTTTGCAGCAACTAGGAGCAAAACTCAAGTATCGCACCATACTAAGAGCTACTATCTGCCCTGCTGCTGCCCTCCTCACACTACCCCTAGGAGGAAGGTCCTGCCCTGAAGGCTCAGCTAGACTCCCAGGCTGCAGCTGCAGCAGATCAGGTGGCCGCTACTGCCACTGCTGCTGGTGAGCAGCTGGTGACTGCTGCTGACCAGGCGGCTGAGGTGGGGCCTGAGGCAGCAGAGGTGCTGGCAGGAGGAATCAAGGAGGCAGGAGCTACTATTGGTGAGCAGTGGTGGGGTGGTGGTGGGGCACTTGTTAAATCGCGGGTCTAAAGGTGTGTCATGACCAGGTGTCAGCTTGAGTTGATGGAAAACTAGCTGGTTTGAGATTAGGTGATGGGTAAACGTTTGAATAAGGTCGGTGCAGCTCTAAATAGCCTTGGTGATGGTAGCACATGCTTTAGCAGCGTAACTGCTAGGTATTTTGGATGGCTCATAATGCATGAGAATAACTCCTAGCTTTGTGGCTTGGCCCAGAAGAAGAGGGTGGGTTTTGGGACGATTGGGATAACGGTCCTGCAGGTGGTTCCTGTGGTTTCAAAGAAGATACTGAACGCTGGTTGGGGGAATTTGTAGGTGCTGTCCAGTTGAAGCCTCAGGCATGTGCCTGTCTCCACCAATCTTGCATATAGCTGAACCTTCCCCTTGCAGTAGGGAGCGATGGCTGAATTGTTCCTTTGCTGCTGCTGTTCTTCCATGCAGCTGACACTGTGGATGTTGCCATTGTCCAAGGCGCCTCTGTGGCTGAGACTACTGCTCAGCAGGTGGCTGCAGCTGCAGAACCCACAGCAGAGGAGATCAACAATGGGCTGGCTGTAGCTGCTGACAAGGCAGGTGCTGCTGCTACAGCTGCTGGTGAGGCTGCTGCAGCTACTGCTGAGACTGGAGGGGCTGAGGCTGGGGGTCTGAGTGGGAGACTGGCAGGGATGGCCAAGGAGATGGTGCGCGCTGTGGGAGGTGAGAAGGGGGGTAGGGGGTAGTGGTGTGTAGAAGGTAAGGGGAACTTATTGGATCAGCCCGTTTACCATTCATGGACTCCAGATGCTGTAGTGTGTCAACCTAGTATCAGCTTCATGTGGCTGTATACATTGCCTGCAAGCACTGCTTAATGAAGGAAAGAAGCAGGTTGGTATCAAGCTGCAGTCACTCTGCCATGTGAAGGTTGCATTCTTCTGGGTGTGTGAAGGGAGCATGTGGTAGACATCTAGTGATGGATCTATTAAGCATCGGATTCTGAGGTATACACATGCAATCTTCCAGCATGGCTTTCTTTGTCGTCTTCTACTGCATGCTGATGTGCTGCTGCTGTTTCTCTTTTCCACTGCAGATGCTGCTGGTGGTGTGGCCCAGAAGATCTCACAGACTGTGCCCTCTGCTACTGCCGCTGTGCACACCGCAACTGATAAGGCCACAGCCGCCAGTGCTACTGCTGCTGATGCTGGTGGTGCTGACACAGCAGCTGCAGCTGTTGGTACCCTGGCTGGAGCAGTGGGTAAGGCAGCTGGGGATGTGGGTGCTGCTGTGAAGGAGGTGGCAGGGGGGGTGGGTGATGAGGTCAACAGTGCCAGTGAGGAGGTGAGTGGTCACCTGGGTGCCGCAGCTGGTGACGTGGGTGCCTCAGCTGGTAAGGTGGCAAATGCAGGAAAGGGGAAGGTGCAGGAAGCTGGGGGGCATCTGCAGGAGGGGCTGGGAGCGGTGGCAGAGGCGCTGGGGGCTGCGGGGAAGGTGGCACAGGAGAAGAGTGAGGAGGTGAAGGGAGGTGGGGCAGAGGGGGGGAGCAAGAGGGGGCTGGGGGATGTGATCAAGGGTGTGTTGGGTGGTGGGAAGGGGCAGGAGGGTACTGCTGTTACAGGTGGTCACCAGGGAGGTGCTGCTGAGGGCATTGCACCTTCTCCAGCAGGACCAGAGGCACACTAGGCTGGGGTTACGGTAAAGAGAGTGTATATGTGTTTCTAAGGTGGTTTTGGCATGAAAAAGTTGGTAAATGTGTGATTTTGTGGTGTCGAATTTGGCCGTGCTTTGTTGTACCGTCCCATGTTTGTGCAGGCGGCTTGCAAAATTAGTGCCCAAGTTGAAATGATACGTAGAATGTTGAAAATGGGAGTTCCCAAGTTGTCATCATTTTAGGCATAGTATATGTCTGAGTATGCCTGCTCCTGTGAACTGGTTCGCTGAACCGCTGGAGTCCGTGCATTGGAGGTGCAAGTTAAATGCTGAATGGCCTTGTACTTGTCAAGGGTTTAGCATTGTGTGCACTGTCAGGCCCGCGATGGGTTGCCTAGTATGTGCTTCATGCCTGTTTGATCTCTCTACAGTTTTGCTCGGGAGATTTTGCAATGTGTGACTTGGTGGTTGTGGTGTATTTGGAGTGTCTGATTAATTGAGTTGCATGTTTGATTCAATTGAACATCCAATGTGATTGTCTGACTGTTGTAACAGCGACATACCTTGGCGGGGTAAGCTGGTGTTATGTTAGGCTTGTGTGTACTCTGCCTGATGGATGGGTGATTGTGGCACATCCCCTGAGGGTGCTGCTTGGCCGGATCTGCAAATCCAAGTTGTCTCCAGCCAATCTCCAGCCATTGCTAAGCGCATTTCGTTCTCCAGTGGTTACTAAGTGCATCTCGCTCAAGCCAGATGCAGCTGCTGTTGCTCTATGTAAGGCCATGTATCTCAGCGAGTTGATCACGCTCTCGCTCTCGGATAAGTTTTAAACAATTGCAGAGACCCCTAAGGGCCCATGTTGTGTCTTGTCTGGAAACTCAATGTATGTGAACACAAATGAAAATCCGAATACTGGCAGGAACGTACTGGTTTCAAATCTGAATGAGTTAATGCTCAGCCCGTGGAATATTCGAATAGACTATACCTGGTGAGAGGACTGCACCCAAGCCCAGTTCAGCGCAGTCTCAGCAAACTCGGTGCATAACATCTCTATTCTAACCATGAAGCTGAGTGTACAAACCATGGGCTCTGCACGTATACCACCTAAACTCCGCTGTGTAACTTGCAGCCAGGCCCTGGTTTGCTTCACTGTCTATCAGGCGGGACGCAATGAAAAGTGCGATATGTGAGATATTGTCTTGCAGGTCCCGGGACGCAGTAGGTTGCTCATGGCAGTATGCAGGGGAGGCCATTGAGGTTGTCAGTACCTTCAAGTATTTGGGTATCACTGTGGAATCTGATCGTGGTTTTAAAGGTGCTGTGGATGTTATGAGGTGTGCTGCAACCAAAGCTATGTGGAGTGTGGTACGCCAGACTCAGGAACGGGACATCCAGCAGATTGCTTTACGGGTACTGTTGTTCAAATCGATGGTTATTCCAATTATGTCATATGGGTGTGAAATATGGTCTTTGCCCTTTCTCACGTCAAACTTGCCATTGGGTAATCCACTCCAGAAGGTCCAGAACATGTTCTTGAGACAAGTTAGTGGGACTTGGTTTAGGAAGTCGGTATCTCAACGACTGTTGCATGAGGAGCTGGGGTGCATGCCTGTATCATTTACGTGGGTTAAAATGGCTTGTGGCTTTTGGAATAGGTTAGTAGCTCAGACATCTGCGCCTATGCTACCTGCAGCGTTTACAGAGAACCTCGAGTTGTCGATTGTTGCTGGACATGGACGGCTGTGGTCTGCTGAGATGATGAAGTGTCTTAAAGATGTTGTTCCGGATTATGCTGAGAAGGTAACTTCTCTTGTGCTGAACAGGTCAGTAACAGAAATTGAGCGTGTAGACACAGAAGTTGTCCTAGGCACTTGGGGTAGTAAGTGGACTGCTTGTTGGTGTGACCTTCCAGAGGATCCTAGGGTTGCATCCTCGGATCAGGTATCGTATGCGACCTATTATACGTGGATGGCTGAGTGTGTTTCACAGCCTGCTAGGTATGTTGATCATGACCGTTGTATAAATCCAGAGCATCTTGCTGATCTCATGAGGTTTAGAGTGGGATCTCACTGGCTGAGTGTTGTGACTGGACGTTGGGCTGATGGTGGTACTGTGAGGGCACAGAGGTACTGTAGGAAATGCATGGCATAAACCGTTGAGGATGAAAAGCATTTCATGCTGGGATGCCCTGCCTACCAGGAAATCAGATCGGAGTTTGGTGAGTTGTTGATTACTGTGAAGGTGATTTAAGGAAGCTTATGTGTCATCCAAAGCAGCATATGTTGGCGAAGCTGGTACATAAAATGCGTCTTCAGAGATGAAGATACTGAGTGGGTGTTTGATCTGCAGCTTGACGGATTTGAATCGAGTGAGATGAAGTTGTGGTGATGTTTCTAGTGATGAGTATGAGAACGAATTAGTTGAAGTTACGAGGGATACAGCAAAGTATCCCGGACGGATGTGACCAGCGATCGTTAACGCAAACCTTGGATTATATGATGTCATGGCTGCACTTTCGCGTACGCCTGTGAGATACAAGGAAGGTGTACTGCCTATGGTGGTGACGCGATGGTGTGTGTCATAATTTGCAGCTTGGCACGTCATTGCCAGCTTGCTTAACATCATTCTGGTGAGAACTGGTGGTCACATTGTTTGCTTCTTGCAGTTTGGCAGCATGAAGTTGCCAGCTTGCAGAACATCATTCTGGTAGGAAGTGGTGGTCACATTGTTCAGTTCTTGCAGCTTAGCATGTAGTTGACAACTTGCAGAACATCATTTGCAGCTTGGCATGTAGTTGCCAGTTTGCAGAACAACATTCTCATAGGAGTTGGTGGTCGCATTGTTCCTTTCTTGCAGCTTGGCAGGTACGGTTGCCAGCTTGCAGAACAACATTCCCATGGGAGTTGGTGGTTGCATTGTTTGTTCGTTGCAGCTTGGCCTGTAGTTGCCAGTTTGCAGAACAACATTTTCGTAGGAAATGGTGGTTGCATTGTTTGTTTCTTGCAGCTTGGCCTGTAGTTGCCGGCTTGCAGAACAACATTCTTGTAGGTATTGGTGGTCGCATTGTTTGTCTCTTGCAGCTTGGCATGTAGTTGCTAGCTTGCAGAACATCATTTGCAGCTTGGCATGTAGTTGCCAGTTTCATTGCATAACATCATTTTGGTAGGTATTGGTGGTCATACTGTTTGTTTCTTGCAGCTTGGCATGTAGTTTCCAGTTGCCAGCTTGCAGAACAACATTTTCTGTAGGAATTTGTGGCCGCATTGATCCTTTCTTGCAGCTTGGCATGTACGGTTGCCTGCTAGCAGAACAACATTCCCGTAGGAGTTGGTGGTTGCATTGTTTGTTTCTTGCAAGATTGGCCTGTAGTTGCCAGCTTGCAGAACAACACTCTTGTAGGAATTGGTGGTCGCATTGTTTGTTTCTTGCAGCTTGGCCTGTAGTTGCTAGCTTGCAGAACAACATTCTCGTAGGAATTGGTGGTCACATTGTTCAATTTTAGCAGCTTAGCATGTAGTTGCCAGCTTGCAAAACATCATTTGCAACTTGGCATGTAGTTGCTAGTTTGCAGAACATCATTTTGGTAGGTATCCGTGGTCATACTGTTTGTTTCTTGCAGCTTGGCATGTAGTTGCCAGCTTGCAGAGCAACATTCTCGTAGGAAATGTGGGTTGCATTGTTTGTTTCTTGCAGCTTGGCCTGTAGTTGCCAGCTTGCAGAACAACAGTCTTGTAGGAGTTGGTGGTCGCATTATTTGTTTCTTGCAGCTTGGCCTGTAGTTGCCAGCTTGCAGAACAACATTCTCGTATGAATTGGTGGTCACACTGCTTGTTTCTTGCAGCTTGGCCTGTAGTTGCCAGCTTGCAGAACAACACTTTTGTAGGAATTGGTGGTCGCATGGTTTGTTTCTTGCAGCTTGGCCTGTGCTTGCCAGCTTGCAGAACAACATTCTCGTATGAATGGGTGGTCACACTTGTTTATTGCAGCTTGGCCTGTACGGTTGCCAGCTTGCAGAACATCAGTTGGGTAGGAACTGGTGGTCACATTGTTCGTTACTTGCAGCTTAGCATGTAGTTGACAACTTGCAGAACATCATTTGCAGCTTGGCCTATGGTTGCGAGCTTGCCGAACAACATTCTCTTAGGAATTAGTGGTGACATTGTTTGTATCTTGCAGCTTGGCCTGTAGTTGCCAGCTTGCAGAACAACATTCTGATATGAACTGATGATCACACTGTTTGTTTCCTGCAGCTTGTCATGTACTTGCAAGCTGGCAGAACATCATTCTGGTATTAATTGGTGATCACACGTGTGTGTTTCTTGCAGTCTCGCATGTTGTTACCACCTTGCAGACGTGCATTGGATTTAGTGGGCATAGTTGCCGTCACACGGGTGCGGCCTCACATTTTTTATTTTTTTCCTTGTGTGCTTTGCCACAGCCTCTCATCAAGGAATTGGTGTAGTCAAGTGTATCAGGTGTATTGGATATGCCTCTCTCCGTAAGCCGGGGTTTTATTGCAAGTGATTTGCCTCCATGGCTACTGGACAGCTTGAGGAAGAGCTGCTGCCTGCTGCCCAACTCTTTTGGTGTTTGGTGCGTGGTCTCCGCTGCGTGGTTTCTGGGGTTGGGTCTGTGGGCTCTGGCCCATGCCTTTGTTGCATGGACGGGTTTTCTGGAGTACCCTGACACATGCTCTTTGTGTGCTCAGTTTGTAGTAGCCACTGTGGCCGTTATGCCGCGTGGGTTTTACTGCAATACTGTTGTGCTGTGTGTTGCTCAGGTTGTAGTAGCCACTGTGGCCGTTATGCCACGTGGGTTTTACTGCAATAGTATTGCCCAGGTGCCCCCCAAACACAGTCAGTGGATTGTTTATTGAGAGTGGTGTCTTTGTTGAGGATAGGAATGATGCATGGATGGCATGCTTGCATGTAATTGTGGATGCACTTCAATCAGTTGTTTGTCATATAGTGAGCTGACAACACATCGATGATATTAGTCAGTTTGGTTTTTTGGAAGCCCCTTGAGCCTCGTGTTGGCTCCGGGTTCAGTTTCTTTTTTTCAAATGTAACATTCAAACCGTGAGATTCAAACCGCAGGACAAGTCGGCACCCATCAGCCTGCTACTAGGCTAGCCTCTGGGTACACAACAGACATGTGTTTGCAGCAACATAGATCAGGGCTAAACGGCCGGTATCTGCTATTGCAACATAGCAGAGAGAGAGAGAGAGATAGAGAACTACGCAGAGAAGGGGGGAAATCCCTTCTTGCATATGTTAAGGGAGTGGACCCTCACCTAAAACATATAGATAGGCCCACTACCATTCGGAGCCCAGAACACAGAAGTGGGTGGGTAAATTACCCACCCGCCTATGTTATCTGGGTGGATGGGTGTGTCGCCAGAATAGCAACCAAGCCATTACCGGCCACAACATAACAACATAACATAACAAACATTTAAGGTGTGGCCCACAAGCAAACGGATGGAGGGCATGTGGTGGGTGCTGCATGGCCCGAACGCTTTGCATTAATCTATCTCATGTACTAAGCACTAAGAAGCCATACTTCAACATGCTGCGGACGAACAAAGAAACAAGAAGTGCTGAATGCCACACAGTGATGCAGTAGCCCGAGCGTTTTCAACGGCAGGAGGAGCAGCACTGGCGGGCAAGGGCGGCAAGGTCGGTAGCAGCAAGGTGAGTCACATCGAACCCCATTCATTTCTTGCCCTCAATCATTGTGAGGCCTCTATGGTCTCTGGTGCAATTCATAGCAGATACCAGCTAGGTCGCTGCCGCACGGGTCAGAAAGTCTTACTGACTGCCAGCCAGCTTCACAAGTTTTCTTGCCAGCCGCAGTGCTTGGCAAAGAATGGTGCTGGTCAGGTTTCGTGCGATCATGCATGGGCAGGGGATCTATCATGGACGGGCTAGCTTAGCGGTCTTCCTGCTTTCTTTGGCGTTCATCCTCTGCTGCATCAGGACCCAAGGCTAGTGATTCAGATAAATACCCTCAAGGCGGCCCTCCTTGAGTGTTAGTTCTCAGCTCTTGCATTTCTCGTACCTAGCTTGCTGCATCATGTGCTCGTATGTCCTGTCCATTTTGTTATGCTCATGATTTCTTTTGTTACTTAGACATGCAACTAGCTTAGTGCCTCTGTGTAGATTGTATATTGTAAGGTCGAGTGTCAGGGCTGTGCTACGTGGAGTGTTTGGCAAGTTTTTGGGCCGTACGGAACCATAGGACTGAGTAGTAACCGACTTCTAGCCACCCCGCCTCCATAGAACTTCCTTTTATCAATGCAAAGGGCCGCACAAGAATTACACTTACAGTTATAGTTACAGGGCGCTAGGCTTTGCCATGCGTAGTATTAAGGACTAGGGGTGATACTACCATAAAATGGGTTCCCGCGCCTACCACTTAATTCCACTAGGTTCCTCCACCGCTTGGAACCTTAAAGCCAACCACATATGATCCCATGCAACCAATAAATCTCTGATATTTGCCAATAGGCAGCCATATGTTTGATGTATAATCAAGGGATCGCCGAGATCATCATGCTCAGCATGCTCATCATGCTCAGCAGCATTAGCAGCAGTAAAGCAGCAGCAGCATAAGACACACCAGCACCAGCCCCTCTATCAGTCATAGCAGCACTAGCTGTCACAGGGAGTGAAGGTATGGTCTCAGCAGCTGCAGCTGGGAAATATAGTTAATGTTCGTGTATACACCACCACAAAGCTCGGTAAAAGTACTGTAACTTCTGGGAACCCACTCACAGCAGATGAGCAGAGGCAGCAGCAACACCGAGCGCAGAAACACTACCATCCAGGTAGCCGTTTTGCAATGGCAGCAACACAAATGGCAAGTTGCTAGCATGGCTCAAAGACAATGCACAACAAGCATTGCTGCAACAGGCTGATTCCTAGCTTAATCCTGACTCCTGCACTGAATAATAAGCCAGTTCGCTAAGCTATTTGCTAACTGCCAACGGTCAGATTTCCATCAATACAGTATTCCGGTGAGACGTAATGTAGTTTTTGCGGATTCGATCTTGGTGGGCTGGTGGCGGCCAGTACGAGACAATCAGATGAGCATGGATTGATTTGAGAGTGCCATTCGAGGCTGAGTTGGCTCCTAGTTGTGGGTGGCGCTGCCCCCACCGGCGCCGCACTTTGATCAGGGCCACACATCTGGTAATGAAGCTGAGGTACGTAGATCCCTCAAGACATGCACTAATCCCGTGGCGGGCAAAGCCTCAAGGGCGGACGACCATTGCAGTCGGATGTTCTATGTTTCTTGGCCCAATCTTTGTTCATGGTGGCTTTGCCACGCTTGGGGTGAACTGCGGCACTGTGTGCCGATCGGTTTGCCAATGTAAGAATCACACACACGCACTGCAGGTCTTACTTATAGTACCGGCCTCAACCTGAATTTCACATTTGAGCACAAGCATGTTAGCTAACGCAATATCAGCTTCATTCACATGGTGCAGATAGCATCAAAAGCCATCATTTATTGACTTACAGACAGCTCTCACTCATGAGGTAAGTTTGACCTACTGCATTCCACCACCAGTAAACACCGTAGCAGAAAGTGACTCAAGACTGAAGCAGTTAACCCTTTACCGTCCGAGGGACATTTTTGTCCCCGAGCTGGAAACCGCAATTTCGGCCTGCCTGTGCGCCGACGCAAGTTACGAAAGTGACTCAAGTTACGAGGAACATCGTTTGCATGCACCGCAAAGGCAGCGGAGCGTTCTTTGAGACGTTTCGTTCGTTATATTTGGTCGATGTACTGATACATCGCCAGAACGACTTTGCCATATGCTTCGACTTAGCAAGTTTTTCAGCTGGAGTATACTTCGGGGTGTCCAAAGAAGCTATTTGGAGCATGGGGAGCTTGCACCCAGTTCATATACTTTCCATCTCGCCACAGTGGCTCTCTGCACCAGCGTTAACCCCCTTCACATTCACAGCTTGCATGGTCAGCTGGGGTAACGGACAGGGGTCAGAAAGGCAGGAATGTGGACCTCTGGTATGGTGCTTCGAGATGCATCTGCCATAGCTATGCAGATGTATTATAGATATGGAATGGCATGGGCTTGAATCTGCTCAATTTACCGGATTCTAAAGGGTTAAAGTGTGACGCACTTGCGACAACTTGTTCCTGGTCTGTTCTTGCACCTCACCTCAACAAGGGTGTGCATAAGTAGGCCCAGTCTAAGCTGTGCCCCACAGTGGTGGATGTTTTGCAGCCAGCCCAGATGTTATTGCAACCGCAGTAAACCGGTGCTCATGCAACAGAAACCACAGAGTCTCAAAAAGCATAACAGCTCCAGGTTATGGGCAAACAAGTCCCCACCTCTTACATTCCAGAAAGAGCCCGTTCAGGAAGTAACACATAACCACTAGCAAAGTATCATTATTTTACTTATCAGTGACAGAGGGCTGGGGCCCTGAAGGAGCACCCTTAAACGAAGAGAGAAGTGTGTCTGCCTTGAAGCCATATCTCCCCCGCCTTCTGCCTCTCTAAAGTGAAACACATGGCAACACATACAGGCGGAAGTGCACAAGCCACTAACCCACCAGGTAACACACCGGTGAAATCATGCTGGGTTGGTTTCACGTTAGTTGCAGGCAAAGTATGACAATAACCCTAAATCCTAAACCATAGTGGTCAGAGTGTTGCATTTCAAACAAAACCCACACATGAGTGCCAAGGCTCTCAAAAGATCCCTACAGGTGCCAATTAAACTACTTGCAAGCCCTCAAAATATGTCAAATTGTACTACCATGCAAGCAGGACAAGCATCTGCTCTATCTACTATGCACTAGCTTGCTCTTTATCAGCTTCGTCTTAGAGGCACTCATCTATCCAACATCGTTGCTTCATGTCATACTAGTGATACTTCAGGCCCTGTCTAGCCCTGGTGATTGCTGGATGACACCATAACACCATACATGTATGTCCGTGCCATGAGTTCCCCAATTATACTAGATACTGAGGCTTCTGCTTTCACGGTATTATGTTCACCCCATAACTGAGCCCCTACTAGCACAGCCTAAGGGCACCACTATGTGGCTCCAAATTTCCCTGGCACCGTGCAAAACAAGACTTTATGCAAACATGCAAGGGACGTCACCATGCAGTCAATTGAAGGGCCTAAAGCATAGGGTGCAAGGGGCAATCCGCATGATGCAACGAGTTATTATTCACTTCTATCTGCAAGCTGGATGGTGCACATGGTTGATCAATTGTCTGTCAACCAACTGAGTTGGGTGACAGCAAATGCCAAAAGATGGAGGATTCCTATGAGTGTTCTTCCGTGAATTCTCAGATGTGCCCTACGAATGCTCCCACACAGAAAGGCATGGGTCTTCAGCAAAGCAAAGCAAAGCCTGCTATAGTGACAATGTAGCGTGTACCGCCAGCTGGCAAAGCTATGGGCCAACAGGCATTAGGAAACACATCAACTAAGAGTATGTTAAGCCCCCTGGCTGTCCAGATAGACAGCAGATCCCTGCACAGACAAGGCCCCTCTAGAATGCTGATATTACGGCACAATGCATTTGTATAAAAACGATCTGCTAGAAATTTTTTTATTCCTAATTTTCCTCATTCCTTTACGCAAACCCACACAGTCCCTTCCTCTATCAAAATCTTATGAGCTCAAGCAACCTTATTAGCTGGACGTGAGATTTAAACCATAAACAGGCCTTGTGCATATTCCAGCAGAGGTTTATCGGGTGGGTGCCCATGGAGGGCAGACAGGGCCATTAAAAGTCCCCTCCTGCTTGGCCAGGCATGTGTACTTGCCGGTGGTCCCATCACACCTGCCATGCTCGATATTGCTCAGATCCTGTTGGTTGGGGCACTTCTTAGCCACACAAGCATCGTCGCCACAGTATTTTGGGCCAGCGATGGCAAAGGAGTCGCAGGCGCCCATGTTGCAGGAACCCAGGGACCAACTGTTCTTCATCACAGTGAGCTCAGCCTGAGTAATGCCACACAAGAAGCAAGCACGGCCGCACTTGAAGCTCTTGGCCTTGTCCTTGAAGATATCGGTGGGGCAGTTATCGGCCGTGCCGGTGCACTTCTCGGCAGTGTCACAAAGGTCCTTGGCGGCGCGGCAGACCTGGGTGCTTGGTGCGAGGGCATCAGCCGGGCAGGTGTCGGTGGTACCGGTGCACTTCTCCTCGGGGTCGCAGTCGCCGCGGCTAGGGCGGCAGACCTGGGTGCTTGGTGCGCGGGCATCAGCAGGGCAGGTGTCGGTGGTACCGGTGCACTTCTCCTCGGGGTCGCAGTCGCCGCGGCTGGGGCGGCAGACAGTAGTAGCAGGCACCTTGGCATCATGAGCAGGGCAATCATCATCTGTACCAGAGCACATCTCAGGCTGCACAGAGGGAGCAGAACATAAGTGCACGAAGTTTAGTCAGTGGCCAGCAATTTGAATTGCATACATCCTCCTGAAAGAGGGCCAGGCACGCAGCTCTTAGATCTGCAAAAGACCCTGTGGCATTGGAATATTTTGCAGTCATGATGCATTCAAGGAGCAAATGTGGAATTCACCAGGCATGCGCTATCACTAGGTTGAAGGCAGAGGATCAGACACAAACGCATGATTTGCACCTACAAGGTACCAATGCTTTGCAGCCACGACTTTTGATCATTTCGGCAGCCACACATTTTGGACTACTGTTTTAAGGCGGGATACTAAACACTACTTTATACTTGCGATGGTATTGCAAAGCAATACCAGTGCAAAATTTCATCCTGCACAGATGCACTCAGTCCATGGTGTTCAGTGTGCAGCTATTTCTTCAGAGCATCACCTATGTTATGTGTCTAGACATGCCTCACCAAGCACTTGCACATGCCTATGCAGATAAGGCAGTGATGGTCCTTGACAGTACAAGAGTGCATACCATATGACCAGCAGTACATAACTTACTGTCTTACTTATGTTGATACACTGGGACGTACTTGCTAGCTAGGTAGGTCAGTGTCGCCTCAAGCTGCATTGAGACTATGTGCTAGCAACATATGGAATAGAAGAGCTGGGTGATTATACAGCTCTTACCATATCGCAGTCATCAGCAGCAGGACGGCACACGGTAGTGGAAGGCTCCTTCTCATCTTCAGGGCAAGTGAATGAAGTGCCATCACAAGTTTCGGGCACATCGCAGTCACCCTCAGAAGGTCGGCACACAGTCTCGGTGGAATGAGCTGCCAACTCGCAGGTGCCAGCATTGCAGACAGCCTTAGCACAAGGACCAGATGCGGCGGGGTCGAGGAAGGTGCACTCGCCATCAGATGCACATTCCGGCTCACTACCAGGCCCCTCATCACTGCTGGTGCAGGTACCAAGGTCGATGTCGTAGTTGCAGACACCAGAGACGGTACCGCAGCTACCAGGGGCACCACCACAGCAACCACCACCACTGCAGTCGACGTTCCCTCCCTGCTTGCCATCGTGAACCTGGACGCTGATGGTGCTGCTGTTGGCAGGGACAGTGTAGACTGCAGTAGTGATCTCGTCACACTTGCTGCCACCGCCGTAATTGCCTGCGCATTCGACGAAGCCAGAAGGCATGCGCTCGCCATTAGCATCCGAGCTGCCTTTGCAGCACATCCAGCTCACGGTGCCAGTATGCAGTGAGTGAGGTCAACGGTCAGTTCAATCGTATCAGATGAACCGGGGACAGGTTGCTTGGAGCATTTGATGCAGGTGCTGGCACATGTCCAGGAGCAGGCAGCAGGGCCGCCGGCAAGTAGATTTCGGTGCGCCTGTACATAGGCAAGAGCAACTAGTCAGTGATGACAAAGAGCAAGTTTGATTCTGAATTCTCAGGATGGCTGTAGCAGGCAGAATGGCTCCACATTATTCCACAATGGATGCTGATGCTGATGGTTGGCTTGTCCATAGACTGGGACAACGTGATAATCGACAATGGGACTTGGCGGGGTTTTCGTTTTTGATGCATGGAATAAGTAAGTGTGCTCTGACCCGCGCACCTATCCAGTTCGCTCTCTCGAATCCAAATCATGTTACATGAGCATACATCGTAAAGCTGATGTTTCCTAGAGGGCCTTCCTATACAGTTCTGAGTGCCGTACTTGGTTGCCTCCCCTGCCTCAGCTTACCACAGCCTCCTGCACGATGTCGTCGGAAGCCCTCGCTTCGGCAACGCCGAGCAAAGCGACCAGCACCACGAATGCAGACGACCAATGCATGGTGTATCCTCTTGTATGTATCTGCAAGCAGCGTTTGCAAAGTAGTTAGCTCCTGGCGTGGAGCAGGAATGGGTCCCCGTCAAGACTCATTGGTCCCCGATGCCAAGACTCATTGCCGGTAACAGGAACAAGATGTGCTGCCCATAATCAAACTCAATGCCAGGTTGTCGATATGAACATTAGACATGGTGACGAGATGATAGCTCAACATGCGTTTTCATGCGCAAGATGTTTGCGTTAACCAACCCCACTTTCTGCCCATCCCAGAAATGTACCTTGGGGCAGACACCACAAAAGCTGCTGAGAGGGACACAAGTAGCAGTGTAAGGGACCTGAGTACAGAATACGCCAGTAGCACCGTATATATAGGGCTAGACGTCGTCATACGTTGCTATGGTCGTACGTTGCTAAGGCTGTACAGCCAGCACTCCTCTCGGTCAACCTCAGTACCAGCAGCACTACCAATTGGCAGCGGGTGACATGACAAACTATGGCCATCTAATTACAGTATTACGCAATCGGGTTAAAGGTTACCGCGTGAACTTCGCTGTTAAACAAACCCCACGATCATCCTACTTGCTAACTTTTTCGGTTTTTTTTCATATCCCACATAGGATGTCGCTGCAATTTGCCAGGGAGGAAAGGTGCGCTTCCCAAACGAACCTAAGCGCCATCGAACGCGCCGAGCAGTTACAATGTCGTTCTAAAAAGCTCTCAGCGAGTGCATCGGAGATGCCAGCGACCCAGGGGATGTCAGTGACTGCATTGACAGTTAGGAATCGTTTATGGCTTCTCTTACACTGCCAAGCTGCTGGGAGTCTCTGCGGTACCAGCAGAGACCCTGGCTAATACATCTGAGTCAGCCTAAGTGCAGATGACAGAGCAGGGTTCATGAGGCCTGGGTACCATGTGCCAAGCAGGCAGGCAAGCAGGGCATGCCCTGAGCTTCCTCATGATAGCAAGTACCGATGAGCTGAAGAAGACAATCATAGCCAGTCTGGCATCCACCACTCATCTCAGTGGTGAATGCCACGTGCGGCAGGTAGCATTTACTAGGTGGCATTTACTGGCTGCTGTTGGTACACATGAAGGCCAGGCAGGCAACCATGGGCATGCATGCTGGCTGTCGATGGTAGCTGCGCTGTACACTGGCACTCAGCAGACCCGCAGAAACCTTTAGGTGGAAGTTTACCGACATGAAGGTGACCGTGCCTGACGGTTCTGACGTCCCTGTGTGGGCCCTGGGACTTGCTGGTGCCTTGCCTGTGTTCCAGGGTGCTGTTGGCACTGGCTTTGAAATGACAAGCTACCACTGCAGGCACACCATGGGCCAGGGAGACTGGGTGCCAGCTGACATCCTCCCTGCCAGCATGTCAGGTGCGTCTTCTGAATTGTTACCTCAGCACGTCCCCGACAGGTCGGGGGAGAATGGGAGGGGCACAGGGGTCCTGTCAGAAACTGTCAGTCAGTTTCCCCCCCCCCCCCACCCTTTTTCTCTCTCTCCTCTCGTCATAAACAGAGCTAATATCAAAATGAGCAACAAAGGGAGAAAGGGGGAGAGAAAAACCCTCTACATTTAATTTTACCCACCCAGCGCACAACACCCCTCTGTGTTCCCAATGCCCTAGAGAGTGCTTGCAACTAAACTAGCCTTTGACTGATCCTCTGTAACAAGTATATGCAGGACTGTGCTTGGGCAGCATTGTCACACTGGCATTTATGCTAAGTGGCTTGTGGTTGACAGCAGCACCATCTACTCCTTTTGTCTAATCTTAGCAACATTTATGCAGGTGCTCACCTCCCTGCAGCCTGTCAGCCCCAGCAAGCCCATTGTGCAGCAGAAGAAAGACTGTGCTTTCAAGCAGACCCCCAGAAAACCTTCCAGTGTGCTGTTGAGGTCCGCTGTTCTGTGGTTGCCACTTACAAAAGCATTGGGCCAATCACTGCATTGCTTTGTGCTGCTGCAGGGCTATGCTTTCCTTACGGTGATCTGCAATACATTGGCATGAAAGAGCACATCCAAACACAGGCTGGAAGCGTGTGACTGGGACAGCTTGGCAGATCAGGTGGAGGCCGCCATGAGCGGTGCCAGCATTGCCTACCCCTGGGACAAGATCAAGGAGGCCAGCAAAGGTGCGGGACATTTGCAACAGCACCTTTAATCTTTAGGGGCTTTCCTAATGATATGTACCTGCTCTTGCAAGAGCAGACACAGCACCCTGTGACCTCACCACCTGCTGAAGCAGTTCAATGGTCCTTTGCTCAACAGCTTCAGGTGGGTGAGCGGCATAAACCCTAGCAAGCCTGCAGATTACTTGCAGGTTTATGACATGTGTGTTGCGCTTACAGGTACCTGCTTGCTGGCGACACCCACCTTTTGAGTAAGAAGCTTGGTGATCTCCCCAAGGACATCTGGAGCTGGTAGCTTGACAAGAGCGCCAACATCAATGACATTAACAGCTGGCAGAATTATACGTATGGCAGCCGCATCCCATGGGTCACGGACGTAGGTTCTGGGTTGATGCACACACACTTTGAGGTGAGTTATGGCTGGCTGGTAAGTAGTCTGGTGGATTCAGCATGTAATTACATAAGCTGCTTTTTGTACAGGCACTAAGCCTGAGGAGAGGTGTTGGGCTAAGCCTATTTGCTAGGGAATGTGTTTGCTTCCCAGCTACGCAGGCCGCTATGCAAATGAACATAAGACAGGATGCAATGTAACTGCCCTTTTGCCAGCAGCCGCATTCCGGTCAAGGCTTGGAGTAAATGCCAGCAGAATGTTTGTGTGCAGCTACTGCGGGCAAAAGACGTAAAGCTGTTCCTGCTTGCTACATAGTTGTACATAAAGCCAGGTTGCACCTAGTTCATTCTGTTGCCAGGGGCATTCGATTATGGTGAGGTGGAACGACCATCTTTGCTGCTGAGGTTATAAATGCATTGTTTGAGTGGCAGCTACTGCAAGGCAAAGACACACAACCACACCCGCGCGGAAGAATGATAGGCCAAGCCACTAGCCCCCCTCCCCCGAGCACTTCTCAAAAGCATTATGAACCCTAGTCATACAACATCACCCACCCCGTCTGCCAGCAGATCACGGCTATTATGCCTCACCATGAGTCCCCCATCGGCAACTGATTTTGCGACTGCTGCTGCTCCTATGCTTTTTGACATCCCTGATCCCCTTTCCCCATCCCATCCCACCTCCGCTCCCCCCTAACTCCCAAAATAACCACCAGTCACAAATAAAATCAAGAGCATGAGTGACCGCCGCTGCACGGCCCTAAAGCTGTGCACTTTTTCATCTCATGTAAGAAAAGGCGTGGCTGCCCAAAAAACACAGTAAACGGCTTGAGGAGGCGCCATGCCCCCAATGACCGGAAAAATCTCAGCATTTCACAAATACATAGTAAGTTCCGCGGTACTGGTAAACACAATTACCAATAGGACTTCTCAATAGGACTTCTCTTTTACAATTTGCCGCAACATACCAAAGCCGTCATTTGTAGATTCTCTCACATCGTGAACACAGTCACACTACGCCAGACCATACTCAGAAGCCCTCAGCCCACATGCTACACCAGGTACTAGCTTATACAGCAACTACGAACAACACATGGCAGAGGCTCTTGTTAAAGGCTACAGCAGTTAGCTAGACACATCCAACCATCATGCCTCAACTGCAATCCCCTTTGAAACTTGGATTTTTATTTCCTCGACTCAGTTCAAAGACACTGACTGGTGTGACACCATGCACCCTTGTGACAACAGCACGGCGGCCAGGGCCTGTTATCTGTTCCACTACACCGCCTCCTTGACACTATCACCATTGACTCCTGCCCATCTGAGAATGCATCTCCCTAAATCAGTGTCCTGGGAGGAAGGACCCTCAGTGCCAGCACCACCAACCCCCACATTCTTGGACCGCATACATGCCTCACCAAGCTCAAGCTCTGCATCACCGGGCACATTGCTAGCAATTGCAACCCCTTTGGCCTCAACATCTGCTTCCGTGCTGCCCTTCAAAAGCCCCAAGAACATGGCACTGATGCTTTTCTTCAACCTGCCTGCTTTAATAGCGAGCACTACCGCCCAGGACTCCCACGCAATATGCAGGAGGGCAGATCCAACAGTGATCACAAAACCCCAGTTCGTGATCAATGCAGGAAAGCTGTAGCTCATACCCTTGGCATAGTGGTAAGTAAACACCACAGCCGTGAATGGAGACTCCATGCAGGCCATTACAAGGCTCAACAGGGCCAAGAAGTTGCCCAAGTTCAACCAAGGTGCGGTGAACCGGGACCCCTTGAACCTCTGCCACACATGCCCAAGTGCTGCAGCTATGATCATGGGGAGCTCACAAATCAACCAATAGGGTACGAAGAACACAGCCGTGAACAGCAGCAGACCAATGCCGCCTTTCTTGTACAGCCATTGGTACAGCGGGTAACACGCTGGTGTGTGTGCCATGCTGCAGGTTGCTGCGGGCCCAGACTGCTGCCGCTGCTTTGTGAAGTATGACAAATTCACATGGAGCATAGATGCTGCAAGTACAAAAAAAAACAAAAAAACAAACAAACCAATTTTAACGTCCGGGTCCAAGACCGGAAGTCAGACTGACTCATCGGACGGTGTTGCCCAGTTGATCAGACCGTTAGCCCATTGAACAGACGAATCCATTGTCTAGGCAACGCGGATACCTGTAACCTTTTTCTTGAGAGGCCCCGGCTAAGGGCGGCGAGGAGACCGGGACTCGAACACCGGATCTGAGGATTCGAAGTCCTCTGCTCTACCAATTGAGCTACCCCCCCATTAGGCATTACATTAGGCACCATCAGCATGATGAGGTAGCCCCACACAAAGCTGGTCTTCCCGACCACATAGGCAGCATAGATATCAGACCCAACAAACAATACTGATCCCACCTTTGAAACTGAAATTATCACACTCATGTGCTCCACAATCCATACAGCCAGAAAGGTATTGTAGCACCTTGTAACCAGGGAGCGCAGCCTACCCGTACTGCGGCCTCACTGGCACAAAGTAGGATAGGACACTGCTTGGTAGGAACAGGGCCACAATAGCACCCAACATGACAAGCCCAAACACACTGTACACCACAGGGATCAGGGTGAACCTATCGGTGCTTGTGCAGGCACTCTGTTGCACATCAAAAGAGTAGGTTCTTCCATTATTTACTGATCCATGTGTACTTGTCAAAATTTGTCTGCTTTCCCAAACACTTACAATGGCATCTGCAATTTCCGCCTCTGGGTCAGTCCCAGTGCTATTGGATATGTAAGCCCATTCACCATCATTGCGGCGATATACTTTTGCACTCCTGACTGATGTGATTTTAGGGTGGCCTCGGGCAAGGCAAACATACCTTGGGAACTCTATACTTGAGGGTATATCAACAATGTCTGGGAAACAACTTTTGATGTCCTCATCCTGCCATTGGTAGGATAACTTGTACATCCACTTCCAAGGGAGACGCCCAGTGAGCTGACTGGTGCTATTTGCTGGGTCATAGAGTGAAAAATACGATAAGTTACATAACTTGGCCCAAGTGTCTGGGATAGACCCACTGAGCCCTGTGCAAGCACCATAAGAACAGGTGAACATGACCAAATTGCTCAATCTATACCACTCGCTTGGTAAAGTACCATCAAAGAAGTTACCCTCACTGGTGATTCAAGCCTGGCACGTCCTTGGAAGGGTTGCTCAGTTGTAGCAGCTCTAAATTCGTTAATGCTGACCAGGCTGCTGGTAAAGTCCCTGTCAGGTTATTACCAGGAACAGCGATGGATTTGAGGGCTGGCAGGTTGGCCCAGGCTTCTGGGAGCATCCCTGTGGCATTATTTCCCACAAAGAACAACCCTTCTAGTGATGCTGAAGCATTACCGAACGAGACAGGTAGGCCCTCTGTCAAGTTCATTTGGTATACATGGAGCACCTTCACTGTGGCAGGTAGCACCGTCCAATCATGCAACCCATCAGATACTACTCCAACACCCGGGAAGACGCAAACAACCACACAATCATGAATAGTTGCCTTATATGAGCGGATGGCGCAGCATGCACCATTCTGCAAACCCAACAAGTCCTTGGCTTGCTGGCAAATGACAGCTAAAACATAAGGGCCAGAATCCCGATGCATACTTGTTAGCACAGACAGGTTGTAAGCCAAATTGAAGGGACGGAGAAGGTGCCACTCAGGGACCTCAAGATCCTTTCCGGGCAGTGGAAAAGGAGAACCTGCACCAGACCCGTTGACTGGTACTAAAGTCTCATTATCTAGTGCTAGCCAACCCTGGGATAAGGCCGGGACCTTATCAGTTTCCACCCACAGCTTCAACAACGTGCTCGGCAAACAGTACTGCCCGCACCAGGTAACTCTCCCCAAGCCGGCATCACCCAAGCTGGTGAAGTCCTACTGACCAGTACCAACGATGGGTTCAAGCTTACATCAATGCTTCGGATGCTTGACAGAGCAGCCCATTCTTCTGGCAATGTCCCCGTGAAATTACTGGAAGAAAAAAATAACTCCTCTAGTGATGTTGTTGCATTACCAAACAAGACGGGCAGACCTCCTATCATCTCCAATCCAGATGCATCAAGTACTTTCACCCCCGCAGGCAGCCTCTTGGTCCACTCCTGCAACCCCCTAGCACTACTGCCAACACCTTGAAACACAACGACAACCATGCAACCATCAACACTCGCTACATATGATCTGATGGTGCAACATGCCCCATTGTAGTCTGCCAGACTGTAGTCGGCACAGAATGTCAGTGCGTTTTCTTTTCTTTCTGTAGACCTGTCTAGCACCCCAGAAAGGTCCTTGGACAAGTTCAAAGGGAACCACAGATGCCCTTTGGGAATTGCACCTTTCAGCACATCAGCATCCAAGGGATAGACGTAGTCCTGCACCGCGTCCGGAGTGCCACCACCCTCATCAACCACTGACGTCCTCAGAAGATCTACTGATGCTGAACTGCCGCTGCCGGATGCCATCTGGAACAACCTCCTCGAGGCGCTGGTGGCTGTAGAGTGGTTGCTGTGGAGGGCCTTGTTTCTGTACCACTTCTTGGGCCGTTGCTGCAGATGATGCATGTTTTTGGGGGACTGGAGGGTGAACCAGCCTGCCGCAGAAGCACTTCTTGCTGCAGCAGGTGTGGTAGTGGTTGGAAACTGATCCGGGAACTCCTCGCATAGCCGATCTTCCTTACTCTGTGCAGGGGCATGGTCCGACAGTGCAGCCAGTCGGGTTGGTGCTGTTGCTGTTGCTGCTACTGCAACCAGCGAAGCTGAGAGCAATGCCAAGCATGCCAACAGGGGCAGTTGCCTTGGTATTACCAGCAGGCAGCGGATGCGCTCAGTGCCGCCCATGCTCCAAAGGCGGTGCTGCTTAGAGGAGGGTCAGCTGTGGTAGGAAGGACGCCCTACTGCGGTAACACTGGGCTGGATGCACCTCTAGCGAATGGATCCACTTGGATCTGCAAGGTGCAAGAGCAGACATACCATGTATGTAAGATAAGAACTCACAAGCAGAATGAAAATGCAGGCATGCCCACTGGCAATGCATCAGGCTTTTGATGAATCGGGAAGCAAGCACCAATGCACCATGCACGCTGTGCATTCAATGCATGCCTTGAATGATACATTGCACTCGTTATCACCAGAGCGCAACTTCGCAATGCATGCTTCATTAAGGACCATGCACGAGCCCATCAGCTCTCACTCAAAGCAGGCTCATAACCCATTGAAATGCAGCATGCAAAATGTACTAGGCTGACTGTAGGTAGGGCTTCATAGGCAACCAATGCATAGTGCCGCATGCATGCTACAATGCATGATGCACTAAGCTTTTTCAGAGTATGCACAGTGCAACTTGCTTCAGCAGCTGTCGTTGAGCGGATCTTACCTTACTTGGTATTGCTGCTGGAAATCTGCCGAATGCTTGTTGACGATGTGATTACGGTGTACTCCACGGGTCATTCAACACTTGCAGCAATTCCGTGGCCTCCCGCCTGGATCGCGCTCACTGACGACTTCCTGGACTCTGTCTAATCCTCTGTCGGCTGCAGGCGGCATGTGCGGTTATGTTTCTGATATAACTGATGACACTACTCTTGGCCGTGAGCTACTATCTATATAGATCGAAAGGTTCTGCGCTTTATATCAAACTCAGACTCCTAGCATGCATGTTTTACGTGTGCAGTCACCAGCCGTGCCAAGGCTTGAATGGCGCCGGCGGTCGGCACTAGCAAACCGCTTCAACCAGTGGAACTAGCGTCCAGGGCAAGCTATGGTGGTCTGCCTTGGGCTGAAGCTTGGGCACACCTGCTGTTACCTTCCTAAATGCGGTTCAACTGCCAGACTGTTGCTTGGTGGGCAACGGTGCGGAGACTGCGTGCGTGCTAGAGTACACTATGGCCAACGTACCCCCTAGTGGATCCCATAGTACCTGCCTAGCGTCACTAGCGCCACTAGCTTTGAGCTAGTGCTGGACTAGGCCGAGGATAGGATGGTGACTAGGGCCTAGTTTACAAGATAGGTCTGGACTAGGGTACCCTAGTGGGCCACTAGGGCCTGCACTAGGGCAGCCCTAGTGCACAATAGGGCTTGCAATAGGGGAACCATATTGCACGGTAGGGTCTGCTATGATATGATATTGGCACCAAAAAAAGGTCCAGAATAAACAGACAGCACCGACATCTCATAAGATGTACCAATCATGTGGTAGATCTACATGCAGAGGCTTCTTGATACAGTTTACTGCAGCAGTAAGATGATTAACACACAGCACCCGCCCACAATGTGGTACATGACCAACCAACCAAAACCACAAGACTGCAACTGAGAATCAAGACCCCTTTGCACCCCAAAGGCGTATCAAAACATCAGCTGATGGGAGTGCCAGGAGGCCAATTGCATCACTCCAACGGTGCCCCAATCAAAGAGGCTAGGCCCCCTGTACTTCAAGCATGCCCACTAGTGCCCTTCAGTGGAGCTGAGGCTTCAGCTGTGTCCCCATGTACTGTTTGTTTTCCTGCCCACCACCTGCAATGCTTGATTCAAGCCCCGGCCATCAACCCTGAGACATTCTCCTCATTCAGCCCTCGTGCACAATAGGGTGTGCTATGAAATGAAAATGGGGCAGAAGCAAGACCCTAAAAAACAGAAGCATGGACACACTCATGTAACATCCCAAAAACTCCTACTTTTATGGTGGACATGCATGCATGGGCACTATCTCTATCAGTCAACTCCCTGCAGACATACAATGGTGGCTGCTCAGACTTGTAGTTGTGTGTCCAAAACATAGGCAATTATCGAACCCAGACACAGTTTGCGAACCAAGCATCCCTGCCTCGCAGTCCAAATATGAGTATAACAATTTATCAGCTGATGAAAGGTGTCAATGTGCCATCTGCATTACCCCAATTGGTACCCCAGTGAAAAGGGCCAGGGCAGGCAAGGCTCCCACACTGCAAAATACTTGAGTCCCCTATGGACACACATCTAATAATCAGTCCAGTCCTGCAACAATACTTGCGTCAACTTGCAATGCTTGCAGCGCCTGCACAGACTACCACCGGCATGCAATAAGCCCTTATGGCCTCATCCATAATGAAAATCAGGTTGGTAAGTGAATGGTCTTGTTGAAATCTGAACCCTACTTACCCATGCATTTGTATTAGGACGGTACTCTACATTGCATGCATTGGAAAGTTTTACTTTAGAAGGGTGCCATATCTCTGAGCACCATGCGAACTCCCCAGGTTCAGCCAGGAATCGTATCATAAAGAGGACGTACATTGCAGAAATCGGGAAGGATTTATCTCACCCATCTATTCCAGAGCACAATTCCTTTGAAAGAAACTGGTATATGCATGTCTCCGCACCACTTCTTGAAAATCTCATATGCATGGCACTTGGTTCCCAGCCTTGGGTAGTCCGATTGATGGCCACTGTTGGGCTGTCCCAATGCAAGGTTGCCCAACAGGTGACATATACGTATGGCAACCGCTCAGATTTACTAAGCCAGTTTCAGTGCACGTCGACTATGCAACTGCATGCACCACGTAAAGGCGTTACATTTCCTATGCAATCAAGCACCCACCTATCAAACGTCCATGCTATTGTAAGATACCATTACCACGTGCAATCAAACAGCCTTGTGGCAGCAAGGCCACTGTATCTCATTATAACGACATGTGTCACTGACATTGACATCTGGCTGCCAGCTCACGTAATGAGTCATTTATGCTCGTCACTGGAATGCCACAGTAGCAGCACCTAAGGACAGGTACAGCAGTTTCTCCATAGAGGAGTGCACCCATAGATGGCAGGGTTGCTGCAGAGAGCAGGGCCTACTCATCATCAATACCCATGCTTGCAGCTGCTGCACCATTTACAGAAGCAGACAACACAGCCTTCATGGCAAGGTCCCCGCTCTGCTGAAGTATTTGGTGTTAGACTGTCGTGCCGGCCTACCATGGAGCTTAGCTTGACATCATCGTACTTAGCTGCTTAGCTGCCCCTTCTGCAGCACCTTTAGAGTAGTACCAGGTTGGTTGAGGAGGTGGACACACTCAGCTTCTTCGGGCTGCAAAGGACCTCCCCTTTGTTAGGTCGGGAGCTGCTGCAGCCTGGATCTGGGCAGCGTTCTTCTGTGTGTAAGCCTGTGCATCAACAAAGGCACATACACAGGTTTGTAATCTGTCTGGTTTTGAACAGATAGGAAGCTTTCCTAGCAAAGGGTTGTGTGTGCAGTGGCAGATACAAAGCTTAACTGCTCTGGCAGCGCTTGCAAAGCATCACTCAGTATCCTTGTGAAAGCATCTACCAGTTGCATGGGTTATTGCTCTGCAAAGAGTGTAATAGCAGACCAAACATCGGTATGCTTGCAGGAAAGGCAGATCCTCATCAAATTGTGCTGGTTCTGGGCGCCAACCAAAATGATTTGATGTGTACATTCCCAGCTCCTGTGTGCTGGTTACACCCATGACAATTACACACCTGTCCAGATACTGGATTAAAGATAAATTAGCCTGATACACTTGCTAGAGTGTGAGAGTTGAAAGTCTATGCCAATGTATGGGATTGAGACCAGTGTTGGTTAAGATAGCACTTGCTGCACCTACCTATCCTTTGCTCGAAAAAGAGGGCACTGATCACACAGCACTGCCACATCGAGGGATAAGAGCAAGCTGGCTGCTGTGCATCATGAGACCTTGGGACTGCACCTTGGAAGTGAGAGTGCCAACAGTGTTAAGGCCTTTTAAGGCCCAAAGATTGCGAGATGATGACATGTAGCATCAGCACAAGTTTAAGACAACATAGACTTCTCACCAAGGGTCAAGTGCTTTGCTGCAATTTGTGTGCTGCAAGCTTTCTCGTGAGACTGAATTGCACAGCAAGCCGTTCTGATAGGCCCTTTACTGCTCTGGCTTATCATGCCTGGAGGACCCTGGCATAAAGAGCTTGGAAGCGAAGAGTTCCTGCCATGGTCACGTCAAAGTTTGCAATCAACCTACATGGTGACGAAATGCGACTGTATGGAGGATCCAAGGAGCATGGCTCTTACCTGATTCGTTCTATTGCAGCACAACCAGCCTTGATTCGTCCTGCAATCTGGTCGGCCTCTGCACAGTCAATTGGCCAAAGCTGAGCGGTATCTCTGTTTTTCGAGCACATTACAGTGTATAGACACGACTATGATGGGGAGTCTAGATCAACCTGGCCCTCATCAATATGCGTGCTCATATGGCTCTGGGACTCCTGCTCCATCTCAGCATTGCCCGAGGTGCCGCGCTGCAAGCTTCTTCTGGAAAGCGAAGCTAAGCTGCTTTAAGATTTACTTGTATGCTTAAAGCTGTATGTCAGGGCAAGATATAGCTACCACGTCTGCATGGGGCGTGACCCGCCTCGTTGTTGCGCAAGTCAACAACGACGCCTGTTGTATGACACAGTCGCATGTGCTGGCTGCAATTTCGTGCATGGGCTCATATATGGAGTAAAAAGGCAGTAATAGCGCCTGCGCCACAGCTGGCTTCTCTCGGCCTAAGAAGCGTCAGCGACGCATGCTGGATGGGCGAGTAGCTGGTTAATGCGTGTCTGAACGCATGCATGAAGTAGGACTGCCACTTCGTAACTATGGGCGATTGCGCGGAGCCCATGAGATGTGCACCTTAATGCTCGTCAACAAAGGTCCTGGATTAAAAAGCTCCGCGACCTGGTGACCTTGGTGAGTTGCCCAGCTGGCAGCATGACGATGCGCTGCTTGGGATGCCAGCAGACCATAGCACAAACGGGACTTACGACTATCATATACCCTTGTCTCCCTGAGATATGTCAGGGCTGAGGCTACAAGTGGATGTGCCGATAGCTGTAAGCAGGTCTTGTCGCTCCATACAAGTGCTCTGATCTATTACATCCGTACATTATTCATGCCGATGATTAGATTGTAACAAGTGGCTACTGGTGAAGTTCTGCCTGGACTGCCTGTTTACATGTCTTGCTGCTGGGTGGCAGATGTAACCACTATTGGGGAAATGGGCTGATGGCTCTGTGCAGCCTAACATGACCAGCTATTGGCTTCGACAGCGAGACCATTGCGATTGGGGCCTTTGATCCATCGTCTGAGGCTCTAGTTGATGTATCGCAAGTGGATATCCAGTGGATACCCACTTGATGCTTGGCCTGAAAGTGAGGTAGGTATGAAGCAGGCAGAGCCTATCCTTTTGCTGGCCAAGGACAAGTTTCTAACCATCATAAAAATAGTAACAGAAATAGGAAGGGGCTTAGTTTGTTTTAAGTTGGATGTGACGGGCAGGGACTTAGTTGCTAGTTGCAATGCGGCGGGATCAATTTGGGAAACTGCGGCATGAAGGATGTGCCAGAAAACGCTTTTTCTTCTGCTGTGGCTCATAACCAACTAATGAATGGGCCTCAGAACCATGTGCTGTATGTACGCAGTAGACAGCCGTGGTGCAAGAGTGCATTGCATTGCGGCCTTGATTGGCCATGTCTGCAAGCATGTGTTTGCCGGACATGGTCAACATGGGTGAGATTGTAAGCCATTGCATTTGTACATATGTATGTTATGGATTTTATTCAGCTCATATTCGTGTGTCCAAAGCCATGTGAGGTAGCAGTCATAGACTATGGTGATGTTATTACATTTCAAGATATGCCGTAGCAATAAGTGCCATAGGTGATACTAGGGTCCGCTAGGGTCTGCTAGGCTTCACCTAAGCAAGGACACTTGGCAAGTGGGCTTACCATCAGTATGTACTTGCAAAGTTCATGCATTGGTCAATTGTTGTTGTTGCTTGATAAATGGTGTTGTTTATGCACACTTGAATTGTGCCGTGCTGGAGGGCTAGCCGGGTAAGCCTAGCCACACTAGGCTAGGACTAGGGTGGATAGGCCAAAGCTAGGGTCACACTGGGCTTCCCACTAGGCCCCGCTTGTCATAGTGGTACTGCGAGGTCGCCTGTAGCATAGTTTAAAGTATGGTATATAATGCCTATGATTTTAAGAACGATTTATATAACGGCTTTCCTCACCTCAAAAGCAGTAAATTCCAACGTGAGCTCGCTGCTTCAGATACTTGCGTCTCGCAGGTAGACGCAGGAGGACTCACTAATCTCTACTTACGAACAACCAACTGGACCCGCCAAGCAACAATGGCTGCATCCAAGGCTGTCCTGTGCCTTCTGTTTGGGTTGCTGGTTGTACTTCTTGGGACCAGGACTACTGAGGCAAAAGGTGTGTGGACCTTCAGTTCATTCCTGTAGTCAAGCAGGTGGAGCTTGAGTTGGTACAGCTCTCGCTCCGCTCATGCTGTCTTATTAGCTTGGTGAAGCAGCAGCTGGGTTGATCTAGTCACGCTCAGCCCACAGTCAGGGACCCCGTTCCAAGCTAGTGCCTTGGACTGCATCTCCTTGGTTACTGCAAAACTACTGGTTGCAAGGCATACATACAGTTGACTGTTCATGTCATATTCAGGCATACTTCCACCTTGTGGTCGCTGCCTAGTGCTGATGAGCCCAAACTACCTTATCCCACATTAATATTAACAGCAACAAGCGCCTTGATTCCCTGTCCTACCCCAGCACTGCCACTGACAACGCAGGCATGCTTGTTTACTGCGTGCACTTTTACTCAATAAAGTGATCCCCATGGTGATGCTGTATGCAAAACCCCACATGGGCATGGTCTGGCCAGTCAGCAGTCACTCAGATGGCTTGCCATGACTGCTACGTACCCTGTGCAATCCATCGAGAAGCCAAGACTCCTAAAGCAGTGGGATCGAGAGCAGGCACGGTGATCTCATATCTGTGCTTTGCAATTTCCTGCAGGAGCTGCTACTACTGGATCACTCAAGAGCCATCGCCGAAACCTCCTTCAGGCAGCTGCAGAACCCGCTGTCCCCGCTGACCCCCTGACCGACACCCCTGCCCTCCCCGCTGCCCCTGCTGACCCCCCGGCTGACGCGCCTGCCGTCCCCGCTGACACCCCGGCTGACGCCCCTGATACCCTAGAGCCGTCGGCTGTCTTCAGCAAAGAGTACAGATGTGTTGAAACGCCTAATACACCTGCTGTGCTGACACCCGATGGCGCACACACCTCAGCCGCCTGCCCACCTGAACATCCTACTCATCTCTGCCATAGATGGCAGTTACGTATCGTCACATATCGTATCGTATCGTATCATACGGATACGATACGTAGTTGGCAGAAGCACCCCCAGAAATACGTTGTGATACGTTCCAATACAAAGAGTCAAATAGACGCCTGGAACAGCCTCTGAGCTGCTTTTGAGCAGCTGTGGCTGTCACACAAGCCAATACCTTACATGATTTCGTTACCTGCCTAGAGCATCCTATACACTAGCATGACTGCTGCTGTAATGCTGTTGTCCTGCCTGCTGCCTTGGGAGCTGGGACTATCTGCTCCTCTGGCCAGATGACTCTGATCCATCTCAACTGACGTCCAGAGTGCGATCGATCCTACAGCTTGGCTGCGTTCGCTGCATTGTCTGCATGCAGGGCAATTTCGACGTCTTCCGGAAAAGCACTGCATGCTTACACATCCGCGCTGGCAAGCAGACGGTTCATGATCATGGTCGCAATTGTCACGAAGATATGTACGCGTTGCTTGCATTCAACCTCATAGACATGGTTGCCCAGCATCGTTTCCCTTTGCCACTTGGCCTCAGACGAAGAAGGGATCGTGGCCATGCTGCACAACCAGAATTAAGTGCCATACACGAGCAGCAATGGACGCAGTACGCTTAAAAGACTCGCATGCACTGCCAATATGTCTGCAACAACGCCTGCTGGTTGCTTGCTTGCTTCCAAATCGTGTACTGCCTGTAGGCCACGGGCTCTGGTGACCCTAAAACCTTAGTCAAACTTGGAACGTACTTTCTTGCGTATCTGCGTATCGTAACGTGAAGTACGTATCGTAACGTATCATACGCAGTTTCAATTCCAAAATCCACGTAACTGCCATCTATGATCTCTGCTGCACATACTATGATGCAGCATTGAAGACGTATTTGAACTGCGAGCAGCCTACTGATGCCACTACTTCAGATGTGGCACTGACATGCCCTGGAGATGCACACATGCCATGCTGCGATATCTCTGCAGATTGATTTGGCTCTTGGTCCATGCAGCGCAGTGCTTCAGTTGCCGTGTGCCACAGGCAGGCGTTAAGATAGGTGCTGATGGCTGTTTGCTCCTGTGAAGATTCACGGCTTGTATGTCTGAGAAGAGGTATGTACTTCTTGTCCGTCCATAGGTGCATCTGCATATGGCTCGCAAGAGCAGAATTTTCCAAGGTACAGCATATGAGTTGATCTGGCGAGCTGTTTACAACAGTCCGGTCTGGTACGCTGAAGTGGCATGTCATATGGGAGCCAAAGGGGTCAAGCACTGCAGCTGGGTTGCTGCATATGATGGCTCATAAAAGGGACGCCAGTCCATGGGAGGAAGGCAGAAAAAGCAGAAACATCTACACTTTATGCAGAATCTTAGGTTCAGGCATTTGAGCAGCTGCAGATAGAGCCAACCAGCAAAGTCCGATATGCTGCATTTTGTCCCAATCATCGTTGTTATGGCATGCTTCTTTCTGTCGCCCTGGGGAATTTAAAAGTGAACATATTGATTAATCCAGAGCCCCGGGGGACAGCCAGGTTGTATGTGTTCTTGCCTATGGCCATGCGCATTGCAAACTTCTCATGTTCATCCAATCATGCCACCAGAGGCACTACTTGCTGTCAAGACGTGACTAGTGTTGTGGGAGCTGGTGCTGGAAGTTGACCTTGGTGCTTTTGGTGTCCAGCAAGGTTAAACTGCCGCATGCATGCAGGCACATCGAAGGAAGAACCTAGGCAGTTTTGCATGTCATGGGTGTCTGGCTGTTGTTTGGGAAATGTACTGCTGATGGATTGCTTGTATAGGACGTAAGTAAACAACACTGAATCTGATGCCTTGCTCAGTCAGGGAAACGCTGGTGATTTTGCGTCTTAGTCTGGTTGTGGCTGTTTGGCAAAATGATGTACTGCTGATGAACTGCTTCTTTAGAATGTAATTAAATGAATAGCACTGAGTGATGCCTTGTTCAGTCAGGGAGAACGCTGGGCTATTTTGCTTCTTAGTGTCGTTGTGGCTGTTTGGGGACCGAATTGATACCGCTGATGAACGTTTGTGTAGAACGTAAAGAGCACCAATGCTACTTAGGTTATTTCTCAGTCAGGGCGGGGAAAGCGGCTGGGTGATATGTTGCATCTTGGTTTTGTTGATCAGTTGGCTCATGCTCCATTGTTTGGCCAACGGTGTAGCCGCTGATGAACTGCTTGTCCTGCTCAACGTGGAGTGTTGTGTGTGTAAGGAAGCCCGTTGGTGATTTGTTAGAAAGCTGAGACACGATCTGTGCTACGACAGAATATGCCTATGCATGCGTCTGCAATGCTGCTTCAGTGGGGCACAGCTTGTATTGCCCTATTCAGTTACACTGAGTCACTACTACTGAAAGTATGCAAGTCGAGGCCTCATAAGTAGGTGATGTCACATTGACAATTGTCCTTGAGCAGCGATTTATGCGTCAGCTTCCACCGTTACGCCAGCAAGCTCCTGATTGAGTGACATAGGGGCTTCACTGAGTACCATTCAAGGGGCCGGCTTGGTTAGGAGGGTGGTTAAAATTGCGTTCATAGCCACTGCGTTACGTATGGGCAGAGCATGGGATCACCTGCATTTGTCCTGCTATATGCACTGCTGCTCATTACCCTTCTATCTCCCCTTATGCTGGACAGACAACAGATTTGCAGCAATTCTAGTTACAACAATACAACTTGACGGATTCGCCCTTACCTATGCTAGTAAGCATCCAGCCAGTACGCAAACGAACTGCTCTGTGCCTCATCTATTCTCTCACATGCACCTGCCCTGTGCTGATATGGACTCTGCATGCTATTTGGCAATCAGGAAGTCTTTTCTTTGTAGACATACAGTTGCTAAAAGGGAAGTATAGCTGGCCCTTGGACCAATGCCACAGCTCATGACAGCATCGTTGCAACTTCCCGCATGGCCCCTCTTTGCATATCCAACACTCTCCCTCCCCAACTGCCAAACTACACACAAGTAGTGAGCCGCTGCAGTACCGTCAGTATTCTCTGCTGGACCCGATCAGGAGAGGGTATAAAATGTCCTGCACATAATACACAATAGTGCACATGTTTCAGGCAGAGGGAGGACATGGAAGTGTGCATGCAGTGCATCCCCATGTATAGAGATCTGTGTGTAGACGGTTCCTGGTGGAATTTAGTGGGGTTTTAGATCAGGACATGTGTTTTCCATGTGCTAGCATCAAGATGTGCTGATGGTCTGTGGGGGTTGTCCCCGCATCAGCTTAACATACTATTGCATCGCTGGTCATGTGTCGCATATCTGAATGGTGGTCTGTGGGGGATGTCCCCGCATCAGAGAACACTTACGATGGCATATCTTGGGAGCAGCACCCATACATCGCGCACTTACGGGGCGTAAGCTGGCACCCCTTTGGAAGGTATGGAAAAGTGTGCCCGGCTAGTATGCTAGCATGGGTGACACTGGATTATATGGTGTAGTGCTGACGAGTCAGGTGGTTAGGCTGGAGGTGGATTGTTGGGCATGAGTTGGACCTTTGGGGTCGTGCTCTGGAGGGGGGAAACCTCACTCAGTAGGCCTACTTCCTTAATTGTACATACGCCACTCAATGTAGAGTGAGCGTAGATGTTAACATGTTAATATCTCTGCTGGAATAGGTGTTCGATACTAGGATTGATTCTCTTAGACAGAGAGAGAGAGAGAGCTGCACGAGGAGTTCGTGTATTGGTCTGTCTCCAGCATGGGAGTTAGTGCTCTTACCCAAGACTGAATTGTAAGTTAGTATCCTGTAATGATATCCAGTATGATTGCATAAACTCAAACCCAGAATATCCTTGCGCCTTGCATCCTATATCTCAACACCCCCATCCCCCTTCAGAACTGCATATGAAGCACCCCACCACCAGGGTTTAGGGTCTAGGGGGTACGCATTAGGGTTGGGGCTCTAGGTAGGACTCACAAAGACCAGGGCTACACTGATATCCACTCAACTCTGCCTATGCTCAAAACTAGCTGTGCCTCCTAGGTAGGGATGACTGCGGTTCTGGCATGGGGCAGGTACAAGTGTCTTAGTGGTGAAAGGGTCTAGCCCGGCTACTGCTGTTCAGCTGCCTCTGCTGCTGCTCCTAGCTGCTGCTAGTGCAACGGCTGAGGGTCCATTGGCACCCCAACCCCCTTAGACATTCCCCACGCGTGAGACGTCCAGTGCACCTGGCACTGACCTTACTTCAGTCGGCACGGTTGCCTACGTACTCCCCTTTAGAGAGATCAAGGCCTACAGATACAGTTAGTGAGGCACTTCCGGCCATGCAGGGCCCTGGCCAAAAACCCGACCTAGAAGACAAACGTCAAATGACGGGCCACCAAACCGCCAACCGAGGACCAGATATCAGCCTGGTCCTCCACAAGAGCCACAGGCCGCCCAAACAACAGAGGTAGCCGTCTGGGAAGGGCGAAACTGCAGCAAGAAGGGGGTGAAATGCAAACCACGCGAAGCAAGGAGCTACAAATTTCATATCGGCTCAAACAAAGCGAGCGTAGATGTAACAATGTAACAATAACTCAGTCGGCCATCGCCCCCGCAGGAGGCATCGCCCCCGCCGGCCCTCGCCAGCCACTCGGCCGGCGTGCGGCGCGATTCTAGCCCCGACGGGCTCGGCCGGAGTATCACCGACGAGCGGAGGAGCACCCAGGAGCTCTGGTCCACCCAGACGACCACGGCTCCTCTGAACCCCCCGCAATTCGCGGCGTACGTGGTAAGGAGCTGCATATACTCCTTGCACTGGTCGCTAACGGCCTATATACAGGATGGAGTACCAAACGGCATCCGTTATCAGCCGAATGTCAGAAAGCTTCTACGAGCCCACTGATCCAGGTACTCTTGCCTCCGCGCAAAACTAAGTAACACCTCTTGAACTAGACAACAACGACCCACCAAGCACCAATGGCTGCGTCCAAGGCTGCCCTGTGCCTTCTCTTTGGGGCGCTGGTGGTACTTCTTGGGACAATGTTGCCTGAGGCAGAAGGTGAGTTGCGTGGCCCTGGTACCGTTCAGCAGGACAGCAGGGGAAGCTTAAATTGTGAGAGAGCTCTGCTCAGCGGGTTATGCCATGGCCTGGAAGCTGTCCATCTGTGCAGCAGCAGCCAGCAACCGGTGGGCTGAACCTACCACGTAACAGCCCGTCATACTATAGTCAGCAACCCCGTTCTAACTTGTTGTGTTGGACTGCATTTCAGTTGGTCAAGGAAAGCTAGTGACTGCACTACATTTACCGTCCAGTTTCTCATGATACTAGGGGCTGCTTGTAATCGCTGTCGCATCTACCGAAGCCCAGCATTGACCCAATGCAAGTGTGCTTTTACATGCCTGCATTCAATGTTTACAAGTAATCTACTTAGTCATTGTGCTACTCTTATTGACGATCGACATGCCGCATGTGTGCCCAGGAAGTCATTGGTCACTCATCAGATGGCTTGACGGAGTGATTGCTGCAAGTATTGTCCAACAAATGGAGAAATAATTACTCTTAGAGTTTCTTGGAAAGGAGGTGAATAAGATCCTTTAACTCTTTGCATTCTTTCATGCAGGAGCTGCTGGTCTTGGCGCGCTCAAGAGCCATCAGCGGGACCTCCTTCAGGCAGACCCTGCTGCTGCCGACCCAGCGGCTGCCGCCCCTGCTGCTGCCGACCCTGCGGCTGCAGACCCTGCTGCTGCCGACCCTGCGGCTGCAGACCCTGCTGCTGCCGACCCTGCTGCACCTGCGACACCTGCGGAGAAGAGGGCCCTATACGCCATCACATACGCCTGTATTGATACACCTGATACACCTCGTGCAGTGAATGGCACCCGCCCCCCCGCCGCCTGCCCACCTACTCATCCTACCCACCTCTGCTGCACCTTCTATGATGCAACTGTGGAGACCTACGCAGACTGTGAGGAGCCTTATACCGCTACTTCAGATGTAGCGGAAACATGCCCGGGAATGCAGTTCATGCCTTGCTGCGCTATTGGCGTGAGTGAGGTTTGATGTGGCTGTTGGCACATGCAGTGCAGTGCCCTGATTGGGCTGGACTCAGGCTTAAATTTGGTGGTGGTTGTTTGTCAGGTCGAGTACTCTCATTCAAAGGCTTTCCTTGTATGTTTACTAATGTGGGAATTGCTACTGCCGTCTATACCATGTGCATATGGCTGGAATGGAATGGTATTGCCAAGTGATCTGACATGCTGCAGCAGTTCCCTAAAAACAGTGTTGGCATTTCCTTGGGCAGGGGCAGTTCCCTAAAAACAGTGTTGGCATTTCCTTGGGACCTGCCCAGTGCTGCAGCTGAAAATGGTATGCTGGTTGGTATGCTGGTTGAGGCTGTGTGGTGTCCGCCATCCTCGTCACCGCACAGGAGACATTTGCTACTAGGTGCATGTCCACACCTATAGGCCATCTTCCTTGTCCACATGGTCCCGTACCGGTAGCGCAAAGCGGTTTTTCGTTCTGCATACTTGATTTTTCCCGAGGTCATGTACTCGTTGCTAGCAGGCAGGTCCCACCGTGGCAGGTCCAGTCTTTCCTCAATCCTTTTAAAAGCCTCGAAATAACAGGTAGCTCTGTTTGCCATCCCAAAGCGACTCTTTTGGTGGCAGTAATGACGTACCGAGTCGTGAAGGTCTGTCAAAGGGTTCACCCGCTTGAAACGGTCAATCAACGTGCGCTGCCCATTGGTCCGTGACCAACGATTGTTCCATTGGGTCTTGTACGGCCAATATTGGGTCAACCTGTTGTTACTAGGACTTTCGTACTTCTCACATTCCTCATAGTCGGTGGTGTCCCTTGTCGCAGCCGCCTTAGCGATTGCGTCCGCTTTTTCATTACCGATTATGGAAGCATGGCCCTTGACCTTGTGAAGGGTTGTCCTCAGTCCCCTGTTGACGATCTCGGTTACTATCTCTTTTATTAGCTCACAGTGCTGGTGATTTACGAGATCTTGTGGGCGTCTCAGCATCTTTTTGATTTGGTACATTGAGCTGAGGCTGTCGGTGGTTATCATGTGGGCTCCATGCCTCAGCCGAGCAAGGATACCAACCAGTTCTGCTCTGTTTATGGTGTTCTGGGGATGGCTGTCGCCTGCAGGGACAATTGGAACCCCACGTTCATCGTCCTCATTGGCTGCTTGTGGGGGGAAGTACACTCCTGCCCCTATGCCTGGGGCATCACACTCTGCATCTATTGGTGATGCTTTGTGGCTTGTTTGCTTGTAGCTACCATCTGTGTAGACATAGTTTTTCCAATTGTATCGGAGGGGTGGGGCTGTTGGTAGGGCAGTGGCTAATTGCGTTTCCAGGTCATCCAGTGTAGTGCTGGCGTCAACCATGGCTGGAGGGTCTTGACTGGTGGCAGAATCGTCCCGGAGGGACTCAGAGCCGTTTGTTTGTTTGGGGTAACCCATTTTGCTGAGCTGTTCTGGCATCAGCAATGTTAGCTGATGAGATGTGCTGGGCGGGGCATTGCTGCTTGGGGGGTTGTAGTACATGCTGATGTCTTGTATCTCTTTGTCGTCCGGCAGGGACTGATTAATGGCATCCTGCAGCGTTTGCAGAAACCTGGTCATGTAGCCGCTCTCCCAGTAAGGGAGGTGGGCCTCAAAACCCTTTGCGTTGCCTGTGACAATGATATTTACGTCCCATCTAGGGTTTCCTGCATACATGTCGCCCCGTTCCCAAGTTGTGGGTTTCTGGAACCTGAAGTGTTTTCGGGGTATTTGTAGGAGATGCATGCAGTTTTCTGGGAAGTGTTGTAGCCATGCAAGGTAGGCAGTTCTGTTTGCATCGGACCAGGCAGGCAGGATATGTATCCCAAAGACAGGGGCTGTTGTGTTACGGGCCGCTGCTGTGGCAGTAGCCATGTTCTTATTCAGGTCTTCGTCCTCATACTCTGGGTTGTGCACGCTTCCGCCGGTCCACCTATATCTGTAGCTATCCCATTTTGCCCCAAAGATTTGGTCCCTTTTGTGGGCGCTCCAGTACATCGTAAATGTTGGGTTGTAATTGAGTGGGCTTGCGAATCTCTCTTTTGTTATGTCTGTGAGCTGCCTGAGAGCCTCATACACCTCAGGGGGAGTGGCCCAGTGGTTCTTTATTTGGACCTTCCTAATGGCTTTGTGATCTTTGATCTGTGCTCCATCTCTGTACAGTGCACATGAGGGCATACAGTTCTTGGGGAAAGGTACCTGCCTTCAACTTCCGCATAACCTTTGGTTTGTGGCGAGTGCTGTGGCAGTACTGTTGGTACAGTATTGCTGTCCTTTCAGGGGTGAGGGTGTAGCGACATTTGCCATCTGGTGTGTATATGCAGGCAAGCGTTTTTATCCACAGCTGTCCATCTATGCACATCTCTACTTCTCGAATACAGACTTCGTGTCTTCCTGTGGGGTGGATATCAGCATGGGGGTTCATTGGTGATGTGTCCATGTCGAAAATGTTGCTGTATTGCTGTCCAATGTTGATGTTGTATCTTTGAGGGTGATCGGGGTAGTAGTCGCCTTGTTGCTGCAGTGCCGATAACCCTTGCTGAGCTTGAGCCAGCTCGCCAAGTGCAGGAGTTGCCGAGGACCGGTCATTTGCTGCTGCTGCCTGTTGCAACCGGTAAGCAGCAATCATCTCAGCAACAACTGGATTATGTGCGATGAGGTCACTCTCACTTTCTCGACTGGGCTTCCAATGGACGTTGTAGTGCCTTATATCAAGAGGGAGGCCTTTAGTGGCATACTGATCCCTGTTACATTCAATGCAGGTCCAGCCTGTCGTGACATCCTCTTCCAATATGTCCCCTGCAGGGCGATGGGTTAGCGGGAGACAATCAATATGATATCGTCTGCTACATATGCTGCAATGTGCTAGGGTTGTACGTGCAGGGATTCGTCGTGCTGGCAGGTGGGCGTTAGGACAGCAGCATTCAGTCGGGAGGTTTGGTGTGTTGCAGACTTCATGATGGGTCATTGGCTGTAGAGCGTGCTCTGGAGCATCATCAATGTGATAGCCCTTTTGCTTAGCCAGTTCCACCACCCATCCTTGCATAACTGTTGGGGCCCATCGCACAAGGACCTGGTTCTGTGTTGCTACTTTCTTTCTCTTTTGCCCTCGTCCAGTGTGGCGTGCCGCCACTGCCAGACCTTCTATACCTTCTACTTGGTCATGCCCTTCTGCAAAGTTGTTATATAATTGCTCCCGCATATCTTTGAAGGGCTGTCTTTTCTCATCTTTGATTCGCTGGTAAACGTGATAGCCTGTTTCTATTCGGTACACCAGTGGGGCTGTGATGTCTGTTGCAGTCTGGCGCACACTGCTGCTTTTAGTGTGGCCTCTTGGTGGTGCGCTGAGTGAGGACAGGTAAGCCTGTATCTCTGTCAGGGCTTGCTCTGTGCTTGGGGCATGTGTCTGTGCAGCCCACAATGCTGGGAGAGGTGCATTGCGTATGTCTATGTCATCGATGAGGTTGTGGAACTTCAGCAGCCTTGCATACTCCGGATGGATTGTTGCACCATGTCCTGCTTGCACAGGTGGCCTGCTGCAGTAGGTTTCTTTTGTGATGCCTGGCGGGAGAGTGAGCATGTATGCAATACGTTTAAAAGCGGTCAGCGTTCTAACGGTGATATCCTTGTCCAGTTTCAACATGAGCTGTCGTGTTGTAAGGACAGTTCTACCTGTGGAAGACATAATGTCCTGAAGTCGGTGCATACCTACTTGTCTGAGTTGGTGAAGGTCAGCTAGGAGGAGGTCTGGTGGTTGGGGGCTTGCAAGTGCCTGCATCTTCTGCAGGTCTTGCAAGAGTGGGCTGGTATCGGGTAGTTCTGTTGGGCCAAGTCCCTGCTTTTTGAGCTCGACATCTATGCTTGCGCATGCAATCACCTGCCTCAGCCTCAGGCTGTGGTGTGTTAGGGCAGGGCGAGCCATTGCTGTCAGTTTGTCCAGGCAGCTGCCATCTGTCTGCAGGCGTGTACGGCTGAGCTCTCCCACTGGTCCGGGGTCATTGAGAGCCTCTGTCAACCGCTGTATTTGTACAGTATTGTACTCTGCTAGTAGGGAGGGGAACCCTAGACCGCCTTTACTGACGTCTTCATGTGCTACTGCCGTGGCAGTACTGTTGGGAAGACCATATGCTTCTTTGGCTGCCCTACAGAGGGGGCTGTCTAATGCTTTGAGCTGAGCTTTGGTGTAAGGGGCCACACAGAATGCATACCGAATTTTTGTCCGTATGCATGTATTCAGGGTGCACATCTTTTGGGAGGTTGTAGCGTATGAGTGCTTCATGTTATGACACATGTCTCGAATGGTATCCCTGGTCAGTTGAGATTGGGCTGACCAGTCAAGGTGCATGGTGAATTGCAGGCCCAGGTAACGGAACGGTTTTCGTGGGTCGTGGAGTGTTGCAGGGCATCGTTGGACCTTCACATCAGTTAGGCTACGCCGGAGCTTCTCCAGATTAAAAGGGTCTTTGGTGTCAGCCCCATATCTGGCACCTGTGAGGAGGGTCTTTGTGTTGTTTATTTTTAGGTGTCCCCAGTCAGCATACAGGGTGACCTTGTCAGCTTGGCTGGTTAAATCCCCAATGCATGAACATATCAGGTTCAGGTCATCCGCATATGTGACATCTGGGATCTGCTGTTTCAGTTTGAAAAGCGTATCACGTTTGTTGTATGCACCTGGGATGTATCCTCTGGCACCTACCCTTAGCCAGCGTAGCAGGGGCTCCAGATATAAAATGAACAGGAACGGTGAGAGGCTGTCACCTTGAATTGTCCCTCTGTCCATGGGCATTGGTTCGGTATTCCCGAATGGGGTTGTAAATGCTGTTGTTGCACCCGTGTACAGGTCTTTGACCACCTCTGTGGCATCTGTCGGGAAACCCAGGTCATACATGATTTGCAGCAGCTTGTCATGGTCAATTGTGCCAAAAGCCTCGGAAAAGTCAACCATAAGGAGATAGATGTCTTTCCGGGTCAGTTTGGCATCCTCAAGCAAGAGGGTGAACAGCTCCAGCTGGTCCATGCAGGTTCGTTTGTTTCTGAACCCACCCTGGGTGTAGCTCAGAATGTTGTGTCTTTCGGCAAAGTCAGCAAGGACCCATGTGATTCTGGTCCATAGTTTGTATATTGTCATCTCTAGGCCAATGCGTCTGTAGAATTGCAGTTTAAGGGGTGTTCCTTTGTTTTTGAACAGGAGCACTGTGGTGCTCTCTTTCCATGCTGTCGGGGTGTAGCCTGTTGCCCACATCAATTGGATGTAACCGTGTAGGAGGTCTTGTCCTTGGGGAGGCAGCATGTTCAGCATCTCATTTGTTATTTGGTCGGGTCCCGGGGCCTTGCGGCGAGCCAGGGATTTGAGGCAGGCCTGAAAAGCTTGCTGGTCCCTTATTTCATTGTGCAGCCATCGTCGTGGAGCAGCACCGTTAGTGATGGCTGTGTTCAGGTCAAAGGTATCTGGGGCGTTGGGTTGTAGCCAGGGATATGACCTTGCTTGCTCTGATGGGTGGTACAGTCCAGTTTTGCTACCAGCACCTGCTGCTGGCATCAGCTTGGGCGTATAATATGTTGTGATGGCTTCCATGACTCCCTTTGGGTCTGTAACTACCTTATCTTCTCCAGTTTTTATTGCTCTAAGCTGCATGCTGTTGCGCCCCTTGAATTGGCCAGTAATCATTTGGTTGCCTATCTTCTGCCTTTGGTCATACAGTGCCTGCCTTTTGGCAATGGCATTTTGCTTGCGCTTTGTTTGGTGCTCACTGTCAAGGGCCCGTAGTTCCTTGCGGATTTTGGTTTTAATCTGTTTGAGAGAGTCTTTGAGGGGTTGAGGAGAACTGCCGCTGCGCACATCTGTTCTGTTCAGTGCTTCAACTGCTTTGCACACTTCTGCGGGCAGCTGTGCTTCCTCCACATTCTCTTGTCTCAGGGCGTGGACTACCTTCTTGCGTAGCTTAATCAGGCCATCGCGTTGGAGTGACACAAGTCTGGGCCGATAGTGGTGTCCTGTTGGATTTGTCATGGTGGTTGGACCTTCTGCTAGCATGGTGTCCCGAGTCTGCAGCAGCAGGTCAGCCATCTGGGTGTTCAGCTCTTCCATAAGCTCCCGTTGAGCAGCAGGGTCAGCTGCACTTCCAAGATGAAGCGCGCGGAGGGGTTCCATGCTTGCGGGGTCTCCACTAGATAGGCGCTCCCAATGTGGGTACACATCAGTATGCAGTAAGCGTTGCACATGCTCATCAAGCTGGTGATACGCTGCACCGTGCCTTTCTTCCACTGTATTCTTAAGGCCCTCCCTTTCCTCCTTTGTGAGTTTTGTCAGTCGTTTTAGCTTTTCAAGGGTTGCCTTCTCAGCACTCTCAGGTGTGATTGGTGGGGGTGGGAGCATGTTGAGCTTGTGGTAGGGAACACAGACCTCCAAGAGATCATGATCTGTGCCTTTGCCGGTCATATCCCATATGTGTGTGACTGCAGAGGCTGGAAGGGCTTCATTGTTTGTGAACATGTCATCAATGCGGCTTGCGAGCTGTTCAGCTGATCCCTTTCTCCATGTGTAGTTCCTGGGGTGACCAGCCTGGACAGGGTCCAGGGTATAGAGTCTGGCTTCCTTAATCTGTGTTTGGTGAGCACTGTCCATTGGGTTGGTATTGCCACTTGCTCTATCCACCTTGTTCAATGTTGCATTGAAGTCCCCTGCAAATATTATGTTGTGGCGACCTTCCTCTTTGTCATTGGCTGTTTCTGTCAGTGCTTTCATTCTCCTGTAGATTTGGGATCTGACACGCTTGTCTGAGGGATGGCTGGTAGGCATGTATACCCCAACAATTGTTAACGGTGTAGAGACCTCCATGCGAAGCTGCATGCTTTTCTTGTTAGTTTGGTTTCTGTCAGAACGAGTACATCAGGTTGGTGGTCTTGCAGCACGTCGAGGACATCTTCAAGATTAGAGTGCAGCCCCCGAACATTAAGAGTCATCACTTTCAGCTTGGGGATTGTAGCACTCTCTTTGTTGGGAGCTTCTATTTCGGTTCCTGTGCAGAGCCCCTGTGCCTGCTGTGAGTGTAGGGATGGGTACAATATCTCCTCAATGTGCGCTGTGGGCTGTGTTTGCTTGTGAAAAGAGTTCTCTATGACTGGGATACTGGAGGGTTTGGCATTAGTGCTGGCTGGCTTTGGTGCCTTGGTCTTTCTAGGTTCGTTGCGCTGCCCCGGCTCTGTTGGAGAGTTCGTATTCAGTTTTCTGATGGGGGCCTGGGTGAGGCCTGAACGTTGGGCTTGAGCCTGCTCTATATGTAGCCGAGGGGCCGGGTTGCTTGGCTCTCTTATGTGGGTGTGAGCTGTTCGTGCTTCCTCTCCTTCAAGTCTCTCTTGATGTGCTAGTAGTTCCTCATCGGTGAATTCACATGAATCTAGCATTTGTTTTTCTGTGCTTTGTTTGATGATGTATAGAGTGCCATGGATATTCTTCCAGTCGGCCTCCGTCATGACTTTCACGTGGCCTGGATGGGCAGCCTGGTCCAGGGAGTCAACTAGATACCAGTAAGGTGTAGGGCCATGGTCAGTCCTTCCCTTTCTCACAACATGCCAGTGTCTGCCACTATCCTGCCCAGCGGATGGATGAATTGTATAGTTTACCATGAAAGCCTCGGCCTGGTGTAGCAGTCGTATGATTGCTTCGTTAGAATTGCCCTTTTGCAGCTGTTCATGGCCAGATACCACGTGCATCTCCAAAAATTCAGTTCCTTGGCAAGCCCTCCTGCACCAAAACCAATACAGAATGCGTTGCAGTGCAAGATCTGAGTAGTTGCCTTGTGTGGAGTAGTGATCACCATCCTGCCCTTCTTTATCCTCCCCTGCAGGCCAGGTCTCTTGAAGGTACATGGTGACCTCTCGTGGAGTGGCAATGACCTGTCCTACCATGGCTTCTAATGCGTGCAGCCCATAGTGACTGGCAACTTGACTGCACACTCTAATGTCCTACTGAAGCCTAAGTAATTCAGTACCAGTACATCCCAAAAAGTGTCATGCAATGCATCATGCGTAACCACATGTGCTGAACGAGGTGGATAATGCAGAGAAAACACTGGATGCAGCTTCTAAGTAGCAGGATTTGTGTCCTCAGGATACAGTCCAGGTTTCAAACGATGCCACACATCTTCCTCAAGGGCTCCATGTACAGCGGGGTCCATGTTCAACCCCACTGTTCTCAAATCAATCCAGTGCCCTTGGACAAGGCTATCTAGATCATGCTTGTATCATGACTAATTGATGAATCTCACAAATCTGAGATGTGCTTCGTTCGGGTGGCAATCAAGTTGCACCTTGGAAATTCAGACTGCTGTCATTTCTAGGCCGCATACTCTGATACCCACTCACGCTCCAATGATAGCAACAGGTATGCAGTCACAAAGGGCTACAAGGTGCTACATGGAAAAAGGTATTTCTTCCAATAACAAAAAGGAAAGTACACGGGATGATGCAAACAAACATTTACATAAATCAATAGTCTGCATTCAGTCCATGCTGATGATGCCAGGTCAAGTTGTTGTGGAGTCCATGCTGTTACTGGCAAATTTTGAATGCCATGCCCTCTGACACCCGGTTGTCAATGCCATTACTATGCTCAGTGCCGCACTGTGCATCAACGGTCCTCAGTTCTAGCTGTTACTGGCATAGTCAGCCCACAAGAGACGAAGCTTTCCACCGTAGCCGTGCTTGCCGTTAGTGTACTCCTTCACTCCAATCTTGGCATCCTTAATGTGTTCCTTAACCTTGTCCTGCGAGCAAGAAAATGTTACATAAAATGTGGGATTTTGCTCGAACCTGAGTACCAAGCGCCAAAAGACGTTTTAAAAAGGTATGTAGTATACGTTCTCGTATTTTAGCCTAAACAACACTAGGAAAAAGCATGATGCAACTGATGAGGATATCATATAGGAATATGGGTAATTTCTGTATGTGAGTATGACCTGACAGGGAGATAGCACTAACACGGGAACAGATAGATGCGTCCAAGTCTTTTCAATTGTAGCTAGGGGTATGCCAACACCGACACGCTATCAAGCAATAAAAAGAGTGCTGCCACAGATGGCCATACACTGGCAGTTTGGAGAGCCATGGCAGGGGTGATATACAGAAGCAATGATGAAAACACACGGATAAACCATCTGACAGGCCAAATCCCCACAGCAAAAAACTCAAGAGGTATGTGCGCAGGATAAGCTAGCATTTGAGGCCAAGCCTATTTCTAGAAATCAGGGTTCGTGCGTTAAACAATTGCCATAGAATTTGCAGTACCAATTGGCTGATGAAGTGCAATAGCACTGATGCACAGAGCTGTCCTATACCTTCATGCTGCAGCATCACTATATAAGCCTAATTTGAGTCTATAGAGCTGCTGCGGGTGTTGCCTAGGCACATCTCAATGTCATGTCACTATTATTAGAGAGCTTTTTGCCCAACTTTGACCAACCCGTAGTAATGGTAAGGGATCCGTGTAATCTTTACACCAAGGAACCCTTCCCACAATCCCACGCTGGAGAACAATACACAGTCTCCTCGCATAGATCTCTCTCGCTCTCTGACCAACCCTTGATTCCAATATGATACTAACAATGCTACCGAGGCTCCTGATCACGTCCATAGTCTCCATAGAGTAGAAAAATGACACATGGCCCGAGTAGAGAGAGAGAGAGAGAGAGAGAGAGAGAGAGAGAGAGAGAGAGAGAGAGAGAGAGAGAGAGAGAGAGAGAGAGAGAGAGAGAGAGAGAGAGAGAGAGAGAGAGAGAGAGAGAGAGAGAGAGAGAGAGAGAGAGAGAGAGAGAGAGAGAGAGAGAGAGAGAGAGAGAGAGAGAACTACGCAGAGAATGGGGGAAATCCCTTCTTGCATATGTTAAGGGAGCGGGCCCTTACCTAATATAGATAGGCCCACTACCATTCGGAGCCCAGAACACATAGGTGGGTGGGTAAATTACCCACCCGCCTATGTTATCTGGGTGGATGGGTGTGTCGCCAAAACTGCGGATCGAGGTGACGTTCCTTATGACGTTTAGTAGTGTAAATCCAATGAAGGTTGGTGATGGCCATAACATGAAGGCGGTTGAGCAGGCGGGGGAGTGCTTGTTTTCTGACACCAAGGTATCGCAAATGAGAGGTGGTCGAAGAGTATATTGTTCCAGCCACTCCGAGCAATAAAGGGATATAGGTGATGCGAGCGTGAGGAGCCGCTTGTTGGATAGCATCAGCGAGCGGGCGGTGTTGCGAGATTGCTCTATCGTACTGGTTCTGGGGGTCAGTGTCACGGCAATACTTGAGTTCTAGGATGATATATTCGGGAGTAGGGCGGTTAGGAAGCTTTGGTGGGATAAAGAGGAAAACGTCTGGGCGAGAGTGGTTTGTGAGCAATGAGCGGACATGTGGAGGGATGCGGGGCGGGAGGACATTAGCGGGGATGCGATGTGGGACGTTGGGGGGCAAACCATCTTGTGTACAGTGCTGCTGATTACCAATGTCCATCATGACAACGAAACCACTTTTGCGACCGCGGAGAATGGCTTTGACAATTTGGCGTGCAGCTTGGTCATGACGGTACGTGTACATGGCAGTAAGTTGGGGACACCCTGCAGCAGTATGATGGCCGCTGTCCTCACGGTTGCAGAGAAGACAGCGACTATGCTGCGCTAGGCGATAACGATGTGCAAGTTTTCGGTTAAACAAAGTCCCTGTGCGGTAACGGATGGCTGTGTTACGTTGAGAAGCGGTGACTGATGAGGGAGAAATCAGAAAATGGTTAGTGTGCTTGTTATCTCGAAGGATAGCGGTGTCATGCCATTGTTCAAAGTAGAAAGTGGTTCGGTTAGCTGCACCCAGCCGCAACTTCTTGCAACTGACTTGTTGGAGGCCCGTGGACAGGTAAGCTATCGGACGTTTACGTGGGTTTGCTTGTGGGGGGAGAGCAAGAGGACCTGGCGGTAAGATAACTTCATGAGGCCAGTAAAGATTAGTGCGGTTATGACTAGGGATGGTACAGGTCAGGCAACTTTCTTCTGGAAGGTCTCCAAGGGCAACTTGCTGTGCAAGGTCATTGGCTTCTTCATTGCCTACAATGCCGATGTGAGATTTGACTTTGATGAGGTGAATGGGATTTGGGCTGTTGACTATGCAATCAGCAATGACTTGAAGAAGGTTTTGATGCAGGTGTAAGGAATGGTATTGTGGCCTATGAAGTTGTTTGCGTATTTGATAAATGGAGACCAAGCTGTCTGTAGCGATCACTGTGCAGTCGTGCCGCAGGGCTATATATAGGGCAACAAGTTCGGCACGATTTATGGTGTTTGCAACAGCATCTGCGCAATGGGGAAGGATAGGAATGCTCTGGCCTTCAGGGTGCCCAGCGGTGGGCGGCAGATAAACGGCCGCGCCTAGTTTGGGAATGTTTTTGCGACCGGCAGCCTGCTTAATGTGGCCGCCATCGGTATATGCAAATGTTCTCCAATCATAGCGAAGTGGGGGCGTAGCCGGGAGGTCCCGTTGTAACTTATCTTGCAGGAACTGAGCAGTGTGCTGCTGGTCTGTGCTTAAATAGAGCGGGAAGATGTCGTTATCAGCTTCCGTTGGGGTGTCAGATCTCGTACGATGTTTGAAGCGGTTAGGTAATCCAAGGAGGCGCAATTGGGACGGGGTGAAGTGTTGGCGTGAAGTGGTTGTGGGTGCTGCCAAGAGGGCCGGCTGAAAAGTGTTGAGGCTGGCAGGATATGAGCACAGAGGACAGGTTGCTCAGAATGGAGACACGAATCAATGGCATAAGCCATGTTACGGTTGAGGCTGTCATCTTCATACTCAGGATTGTTGACGCTGCTTCCTGTCCAGGCATAGCGAAAGGTGTCCCATTGAGCCCCAAATAATTGATATCGTTCATGCGCCGACCAGTATTGAGAGAAGACTGGATTGAAATTAAGGGGACTTGCAAATCGTTCTTTGGTGGCAGATGTCAAAGAGCTGAGGATGTTGTAGATGCTTGGAGGTGTGCTCCAGTTGTTCTTGTGCTTGACCAAATGGGTGCCGTAGGAAGTCGTGGCTGAAGCATCTTCTGTATATCGGGGAAGGAGCTTATAAACCTCTTCTGCAAATGTGGTGGCACCGAGGCGTAAAAATAGCTGAGGCTTTTTGCGAAGGGTTCTGACATAGGCAGCATAGAGAATTGCCAAACGTTCGAGTTGAAGTGTGTGAGTGCAATGTCCATCAGGAGTGTAGATGCAGGCTACACTATAATTGGTAGTGGTATGATTAAGGCGCAGTAAGACATCTCTGATATAGACTTCAAAGCAGTGGGTTGGCTGTATGTCAGTGTGAGGGTTAATAGGTGCTGTGGAAATGCATAGTTTGGCCCTTTCTGGTGCTCCCACAGTGATGTCATAGCGGGGGGACTCCATGCGTTCATGGTCCGGGAAGATGTGGGTGGGGGCAAGAGATTGAATATTAGAAGGTATGAAGCACCAGTAACGTTCTAGTGTGTCCCTAGTTTCAATGGAGGGACACCATTGTACCCAGTAGTGCTGGAGAAGCGGAGGTATCTGAGCCGGCGAAGTATACTCTGCGACTTGACATGAAGGGCAGTACCATGGGGAGCGGTCCGCCATTGCTCGTTTTGCTTGCTTGCGGTGGACCATAGGGAGGCAGGGGAGATGATAACCTGAGCAAGGCATGAAACTGCTTGGCTTGCTGTTGACTGGGTCAACTGGTCAGCACATGGCAAGTCGAAATGGGCTGGCCTGACATACATTGGCTAGCAAGGGATTTAGGGTGGGCTGGTGGCAGCCATTGTGTCAGTTTTGGAAAGGACCTTGAGTATGCCGTTGGAGCCTAAGTTGGCTCCTTGTGGGTGGCGCTGCCCCCACCGGCGCCCCGCTTTGACGGGGAAATTTGGTAATTGGTAATTGATAACTGCGAGAGCAGGCATCACAGAGGATCACGGTTTCTGCTGGAGGCAGGGTGGACTCCGGGTTGAGGTGTGCACGCGGGCCGCAACATTCTGTGGCAGTAGTCCGTTCAGCAGCTACTTCGTTGGGGGTAGCAAGAGTTTGGGTGCTGATCTGATAGCCCAAAAGGAGAGTGTGTATGTTGATTAGCCAACCTTGCATGAGTATGGGCTGCCACTGCACTGCATACTGCATATCATTAGCGTACGGGCGTAAAGGGACGGCTGGGACTAGTGAGGGGAAGTGGGGCGGAAGCACAGTGACCTTTTTAGTGACAGTGGCATCACGAAGGTAATTATGGTAGAGCTGAACAAGATGTTGCATGTGTGAAAGTGCATTTGGGGTGCCGGTTATACGGAGGTAGATATCGTAGCCGGTGTTCGTTGCAGCGGCGGTGATTGGGACAGTCGGCGGCAGCGGGAAAGGGCGAAGCTTTGGTCGCACAAGGGGGTTGGGTAACAAACGTTGGAGTTGTGCGGTGTTGCTAGGCGTCAAGGATGGGGTTGCAGTGACATCCCACAGATGCAAAAGGGAGGTGACAGAGAGACCCTCGGAGGGTAGTAAGTGGGCAGCCACAAGGGCACGGTAATAGTCAGGATGGAGGACACAGGTTGCTGATAAAGGAAGGGGCGGGCCATATAATGTACATGCCGCATCTGGGGGCAAAGACAGCATGTGCGTTACCCTTTGCACGGCCATCTTTTGGCGGGGAGTGAGACGTATGTGTAAAGGGCGACTAATTTGTGTGGGATGGAGCAATTCGCGACCGAATGGGCTGAGTAGACATCCTAATGAGGTGATGCCAAGCTGGTATAGGTAGTATAGGTCCTTAATTAGCAGTGGAGGGGGCTCTGCAGTCCCAACGACCCGCATCTGTTCCACTAGGGCATTGCATTGGGGGATGAACAAGTGTTGTTTGTTCTGACGAAGGATCTCAAGATTGAGGTTGGAGCAGCACATAAGTTGACGCAGCCGTAGACTGTGCCGCAGGATGGTAGGGTGTAGTTTGGCTGAGAGTTGATCAATACAGGGTTGTGTCAGTGTTAAGAGGGCCCGGGTTAGCCTGCCCACTAGGCCGTGATCGTTAAGAGAGCATATCAAGCGCTGAGTTTGTAAACTGTGGTATTCCACCTGGAGTGAGGGAAGACCAAGGCCTCCTTTAGCAGTCTCGTCATGGACAAATACCTGTGCAGTTGACTTGCTGAGCCCGTAGGCAGCTTTGTACGCGCCTACCAAGAGGGAATCTAGAGCTTGTAGTTGTGAAGTAGAGTATGGGGCTACTGCAAATGAGTGTGTAATCTTAGGGCGGATGCTGCTGTTGATGGTATAAAGCTTACGATACGTGGAGACGGGTGCTCCTTTGAGGGAACCAAGTCTGTCTTTGACGGCCAGATACAATGATTTAAATTGATGAGTCCAGCGCAGATCGAGTGTGAAGGACACGCCAAGATATGGGAATGGTTCATTAGGGTCCTGCAGTTTAGGCTGATGACCCTGTATTTTGATGGCAGTAACATCTCTTTGTAGTTGTGTGAGGTTGTAGGGGCAGGAAGGGGAGGTAGCGTACAGAGCTGAGGTGAAGAGTGTCTTTGTTGGGTTTGCCTTCAGGTAGCCCCAAGTAGCATACTCCGTAACCTTATTGGTTTGTAGGGACATATTGTGCAGGGAGTCTGTCATGAGGTTGAGGTCGTCTGCATATGCACTGTTGGAAACATGGTGTTGCGTTCGGTCAGTTGGCCTGCTGTTGGAGAGGGACCCAGGGGAGTAACCGAGGCCGCCGTGTTGCAGCCAGCGTAGTAGAGGTTCAAGGTACAGGATAAAGAGGAAGGGTGATAGGCTGTCACCCTGGATAGTTCCGCGGTTAAATGAAAGAGGGTTGGTCAATCCAAATGGCGTATGTACGGCTGTTGTTGCACCAGTATACAGGTCTTTGATTACCTCCGTAGCATCGGTGGGAAAGCCCAGGTCATACAAGATTTGCAGGAGGTTGTCGTGGTCGATTGTGTCGAAAGCCTCGGTGAAATCAATGAGTAAGAGGTAAAGGTTTGTCTTGGTAAGCAATGCATCCTCAAGTAGCAAGGTGAGAAGTTCCAAATGATCAGTCGTAGAACGTTTGGGGCGGAATCCGGCCTGTGTATGGGAGAGCAGGTTGTTGCGTTCAGTGAAGTCCACAAACGTGTAGGTGATGATCCTTGTCCAAAGCTTGTACATTGTGTTTTCTAACCCAATGCGTCGATACTAGTCAAGGCTAAGAATAGTGCCTTTGTTTTTGAATAACAGCTTAGTCAGACTATGCTTCCAGCTTGGCGGAGTACATGCAGTTGCCCACATGATTTGGAAGAAGGCATGTAATACATCGTGTGCAGCGTCCGGTAGGAGGAGGAGCATCTCATTGGTAACTCCGTCCGGGCCAGGTGCTTTGCCTCTAGAAAGAGTGCGCAGGCAGGCTTGAAAAGCATCTCGATCTTGGAGTTGGGCATATAGGGGGAGCCTGGGCGGCAGCAAGTGGGAGGGAAGGGGAAAAGCAAAGTCTGCAGGATGAATTTGCATTGGGAGCTCAGACATAGATGATCTTTTGTGCCAAGGATAGGCTGGTACGGTGCGAGCAGGCCCATATTGGCCATGTTTGCAACCGGACGCCGGGACGAGTTTGGCCGTATAGTACTGGGTGACTGTGTTCATTATGGCATCCGGTGTATTAATGATCTTGTCATTGCTTTGAAGAACCCGGAGGGCAATGTCGCTTGGCGGAGTGTGGCGGCCAGTCAGGATGTGATTGCCAATCTTCAGTTTTTTGTCGCACAGAGCCGCTAGCTTTTGCTTGGCGATTTGACTAGAAATACTGGCATGGAGACGGTCAATTTCTCGGAGTGCCTTCCGAACTTGGAGTTTTGCTGCTTTCAAACATTGGGTTTCAGTGTAGTTGGGATGTTTAGTTTTAATTTGTTCAACGGTGGACAGAGCGGCACAGTCAGTTATCTGGGACAGAGAACTGTCACGTCGTAAGGCTTGTGTGATAGCTGATATGGTCCGGACATGCGCAGTGCGCATCTTGGCTATTCTGCGAGGGCGGTAATGGAGGCCATCCGTTGACGGTCGGACTGTGGGTCCAACTTTGAGAGCGAGGTCGCGAGCGGTGCCAAGAAGGTCTGTGACTTGAGCTCCAAACTGTTGTACCCATTCGGCTGCAGGCTGGTTGGCGATGGAGGTGAGGGTGTGGCTTCCAGGCTGGACTGCTAAGATTGCTTGGTGGTTTCGCCAATGGGGGTGAACTTCATGTTGAAGGATATGTTGCAGTTCTGTATTCATCACTTGAATGCGGGCACCGAGGTCATGGAGTATAGCTTGGCGAATTGTGGCTTGCTCGGCTTTTGTCAGAGGCAGGCGGAGTTTAGGCTGAGATGCAGCCGGGTGGTATGGAGGAGGCGGGGGGACCATGTTTAATGCAAGGTAGGGGATTTCGGTGCCGAGCACATTGTGATCAGTATTGGCTGCAAGGTCTGGGTACAATGTTGTCTTTGTTAGGGCAGGTAGACACTTGTTATTGGAGTAGAAGTCATCAATACGGCTGTGTGGGGTGGCCGCAATGCCCTTTTTCCAACTGAAGGGGCGATGGTTGCAGGGGGAAGAGCCGGGGGGAGCATCAAGGAGGTAGAGAGAGCTGCTAGAGATGAACTGGCGATGTGCAGAATCCCTGGTGTATGTTAATGCTGACGCCCGGTCAGATGCAAATAGGGTGGCATTGAAATCCCCACCAACAATGAGGTTTTCTGCTGTAGGTGTGGTGGAGTTGGCTTGTTGGATACAAGCCAACTATATTAGTGTAGTCTTGGATGGCTTGTCTAATCGATTTTGAATCTGGTGCAGAGGCAGGACTATAGGTTGCAACGATATTCAAAGGGGCGGAACCAGGGAGCCGAATCTGCATGGCTCGGAGGTAGCCTTGGGTGTGGGCAGGCTGCGGCAGATCAGCCATAAGCCCCAGTTCACTGAAGCGCTTGTGTATGAGAATTGCTACGCCAGCAGTCGGATTGGTGGAGTGCGTGGCCACAGAGTGGTATTGACGGTAGTTAGGGTTGCAGCTGGATAGGAGACCAGTCACCTTTTTCTTGCTGTTTTTAGTTAGCTTTGTTTCGGTGAGTATGAAGACATCAGGGGCCAGGGAGGTAAGGATGCTATCAACATCGATAATGCTGGTTTGTAGGCCTTGAACATTAAGAGTGAGAAGTGACAAGGCTTGGGGAGTAGGGGTTGTGACTGGGGTAGGGCAAGGGATTGGCACAGAGGGTTTTGCCTTGCGAGGGGGCCAAGATGCTGGGTTATGGTTAGAGGGTTGTGGCCCAGGCATATGCAGGGCGGCTGGGTGGGTGTGAGCGGTAGTTGACATTGGTGGTGAGGGCGGTACTTGACAGGGGGTAGCAGGCGGTTTGGTACGGCTGCATTTGGTATAGGCTTGGGGAGGTGGTGGGGCAGACTGCTGTGGTGCGGGTTGGGAGGGGTTTTGGGAAGGTTGTGAGGCAGTGTTGGACATTGGGGGTAGTGTGGTGTTTATGAAAGGCATGGCGGTCGGGTGGGTCTTTACGGGATGAGGTTGCAGGAGTGTGAATGTAGGGGCAACTTGTCTATTTGGGGGTAGGTTTTGCATAGTGTTGTGGTGATGTAGGGTAGCTGGTTTATTTATGAGCGGGGCATGAGAGAAGACCACATCCTCGGGGGGAAAGAAAGAAAGTGGGTAGGGTAAATTTTGTCGAAGTTGGGGTGGCAGACAGAGACCAGTTTGGCCTGTGTAATACGCGTCAGCATGGACAGTCGTATATAGGGTGCACTGCCGAAGGTTTAGCCAGTCATTTGCATGAAGCAGGCGAGCACAATGCGTATGCGCAAAAGGAATGGAGTCTAGCGCGTACCAGTGGCCAGTGACCGGGCTTCTCTTCCAGCAGATGTAGTGACCTGGGAGCAGAATTAATAAGCTATCACAGCCAGGGGGTGCGGTAGCAAGGATTTCAGCCTGTGTGTACCTTGTGGAGGGAAGAATTTCCAAGACAGGTGCAAAGGTAACACTTTGTAATGTAAGGTAGTACAGCTCCCGGCATATGTCTGGCACTGAGAACATGCCATCTGATCGTATAAGGCCATTGGGGCCCGGTGGGATGGGAAGACCGCGCAGGTGCGCGACCATTGTAGGACCAGAGAGAAGGGTCGGCCAAAAAAGGCACAGAAAGCATGTGTGCCGCAGAAGCTGCTGACTTGGGCTTCACAGTGTAGTCCGACCGATTCTCGAGGTACCCAATCTGCCAGCTGAGCTGGAGGAGTTTGAACAGTATGCATATCACTGATTGAGTTGAAGGTATGGGAGGAGGGACCACTGCCTATAGACTCAGTACTTGTGTCGTCGCATGGGGAGATCCAGAGTTGATGGCGGGGTGCAATCCATTCATAAGCAGCGGGCGTGAGAAGGAGGTGGGCATGCACGGGTTGTTGAGGTAGGGGCCCATGTGATAGTGCTAAGGTGATGTGGCCTGCATGAGGCTTAGGAGTGATGAGCAAGAGTGCCACAGAGAGTGGTCGATCGGCCGATGCCCACTGTGGCCTTATGTGTATTTGCAGATACGGTAGCAGAGGTGCATCGTTATGTTTATCAAACGCGGGATTGCAGTCTGATAATGAAGAATGACAGACGTGGAGAACGCAGGGAGCTTTGAGTAGCTCAAGAATTATTGGTCGGTCGGGATCAGCCGTGAAGTCAAGGAGGAGGTTGACGTGGGTGCGGCGTTGAGGAGTTGGTGTGCATATGATGATATCAACGCTAATGAGCATATCCTCTGACTGGCGTGGAGTGATTCTGAGGAGGAGGCGAGGCTGGCGCCGTTGCAGGGCAGCAAGATGGCGCCTTTTCTGTAGAGCGACCAAGCGATGGGCCCAGAGATGCCTAGTACGGAGCATGCGACCGTTGAGACGTTGCAGCATGCGCTTATGTTGCCGGGCTAGGGCGAGCTTAACGTGGTGTTTGTTGTGTCCAAGCACAGATTGACACATGAACCAGTATGGCGGTTTGCGGTTTAGTTTGCCACCTGACGCGCGATGCACGATCCGCGACGCGCGATGCACGAGCACTTAGTTCCATGCAGATCGATGCATACAAGGATAGAACAGACCATCCAGCACGCCCAGAGGTGTAACACGAGTCCCCAGCGCTCTACTGCCCTCGCGGGAGCTTCATGGCGATGCCAATATAGGACCTGTTGTGTATAGGCATCGGCTCTCCACATATCCTGCTCGCCTTATGGACGCGAGATCGTACTTCTGCTCTCCATTTGCATGCCACTATTGCTTATAACTACAAAGACGTGTCAGAGGCACGAAAGCAGGGCTGGCTTTCCGAATTTGCGGATTGCGTATCGCGCTTTGAAGTGGCTAACTAAACTGCAAACCGCCATAAGCAGGTGACCGCGAAGTTCGGTGTGAAACTGGAGGAAAGAGCGAATAGCTGGACGAATAGGGGCGTCGGTGCCTATGGTGTGGCGAGTTCCGACCCCTCGGGGAGGAAATGGGACTCGTGGGCAGCTGGGGATTGGCTGGTGTGGCTGGCTCATCCTGGGTACTGTTAATGCAGCTCGACCGGCGAGCCAGTATGGTTGCAAAAGCAGTCTGAACCCCTGTGGGTACAACGGATAGCAATTTGATGCCCAAACGAGTTCTAGAGTATGTTACTTTATTTGGATCCTGAATAGAAGAAGGGAAGGGGAACCTTGCTGAAACATTGCTAGCCAGTGTAACCTGTGCATAAAAGAGTAGAAAGAGGAGCTTGGAGTAAAGTGCGGCTAGAATAAGCCCCTTACAGAGATAGGTGAGGGAGCCTGTCAGCCATGGACGAGCAGAATTGGCAGTACGGATTTCAGCGGTTGGTCGGCTGTACACTTTCTAGGAGGCAGCAGCCGACTTAAAGAAAAGAAGGTTCCATTGTGGCAGGTGGACACAGGGCTTAGAGAAGGGTGACTTTGGTTGTGGAGTATATCTGTACAGGTTGGAGGTAGTGTTCTGGGGTGGATGTGTGAGCTCAAGAGGTCCCTTGTAACAGAATAGGTCGAGTATGGTTGCTTGTGAGGCGAGGATCGCAGGGGAAAGACCGTCTGCAAAGCAGTGGGATGAAGCATTGTAGTAGCTGGAGAGGGACGGCACCAGTAGCACTGCCAGTGAACGAGATGGGGGAACCCAGAGTAGGGATATGCTTGACTGTGGTATTGGCCGCTTGTGAAGGAGAGGGATATTCGTGGTAGTATGTTTTAAGTTGTCTAGGAGGAGAAACGGGTGGAGTGGAAAGTGACGCAGAGTACTGTTTTCCCTAACCAGTGGGATGGTGGGTGGTTCGGGGAGGAGAAGGCTAGTCCATTGCTAACGCTGCTCAGATAGGGGAGACAGCCTGAAGGGGAAGCTGTCTCTGCGACTTGGGCGTTAAAGATTAAGAGGAGAGGATGAGCAGTGGCCGGGAGAGAGAGACAGAGGGTGTTCGGAAGCAGAGTGCGTTCTCTGTGAAGAGGACGCATGGAGTAATGTGTGTCTACGGGCAAAGAGTATATACATCGCAGTAACGAAAGCAGTGGCGACAGAGTAGAAACGGTGTGATGAAAAGGAGAAAGCTGTCGGGGAAGATGACACCAGGTGTCGCAGATGGACGAAGTGTCCGAAGGGTACTCAGGAGCAGCTGGCAGCACGCAGCAAGCAAGAAAGATGGTAAAGAGTAGTATTGCGATTGTTGTTGTGAAGATTCCCTTGGCCGAGCGGCCAGCAGGGTGACTAAGTTTAAGATCTCCGGACCGGAGGAGGGGTCTGACCATATATGGCAGCTTTTTTTGTGCAGACGCCCTCCGCTATGCGATTTTTAGGACGAAATGCAACCTATTGTTAAGGCGGGTCTATCGGGCAGCATTTCGCGAACCTTTGAGACAGACCACGCCCGCTGAATAGATGCCGTGCGCTGGGAAAGACATGTTCGTATGCGTATGATTATATGTCTGTATATCGAGGCATATCCCATAAATGACACATGGCCCGAGTATATATTACTAAAGGCAATGAATTAAGACAGTTTATTAATTACCGGAAAGTAGTCCAAGACTGTTCAGCTTCGTGTTATGGCTCACATTTGTTATTTCACCCTAGTGTGACCTGCATATCCCTGACCACACTTGCCTTAATGTCCTTGGACCAATCCTTGTAATCATTGCCCTTGTTGCCATAGCCACCCTGGCTCTTCTTGTCATAGCCGCCCTTGCCCTTGTCAACATAGCCGCTGTAAGGAACGAGCCTTCCTTAGCACCTACGCCGCAAGATTGCGGAGGTTAGCAGGAGCCGTGCAGACGGGCGACGCCTGTTGCTCCTGTCGCCGCCGGGATTCCGGTCGCGCCCGCCGGTGGCTTGATGAGCCGCCGTGCGCCGGCAGATGGCCGGGCGAGGGCCGGCGGGGGCGATGCCTCCGGCCGGAGGGAGCGGACCGCTCCCGTCGAACTACGGAGCCTTGATCTCCTGAATGGAGTACGTAGGCAGCCGCTGGGCTATAATAGGCCCACGGTGCAGGCCCTTCCCTATTGAACTATCCCTCGTGTCTACGAGGTGGAAATCGTTACAGTGGTCCTCGGAGCCATCGTTGCGAAGCGAGCCTACGTGAAGTGGCCGAGCGGAGACTACATCGCGCTACTCCATCCTACAGCGAGCTGTACCCAGAGCGGTGACTACCTGACAACACGCGTGCATGAGATGAAACTCTCAAAGGGGCGAAGCTCCAGTTTGGGATCCTGGCCAGGGGTATACTAAAATAGGGCCCTAGTAATTTAGCTTTGCCAAGATTGCGATTGCATTTTGGGGGGCTGCCGGCATAGAACAATAGACAGCTGTCTAGTGAGGTTTAAAAGGTACCTAGCAAATTCATTGCGCGCATAGCTGAAGCATTTCTTAGTAGCTACTGGATTGCTGAAAGCATCCTGCACAGAGTGCAACTGATCAATTGCTAAAATAAGCAATTATGGCAGGTTTTGGCTTGCCTGCACTGAGCCATGGCAGACTAGTATCCTGAACATGAAGTGCATGCAAGGCATGAGGATACAGATCAGAACTCTGATGAGAGTAAGAGCAGCTCGGAAGAGACTGCCAGCGACCATGAATTGTCTGCTGATGAAGAGCAGCAGGAACATGAGCAGTAGGATGCTCAGACGGAAGCCCCTAACTTACAAACAGAAATAAGGGAGGAAAGAAGGGTAGGGCTAGCTGCTAAACAATATAGCAGAATATTGCACTTGATGACAGAGGCTCAAGGCAATAAACAATGGCCCGCAAGGCGGCGGTGGCTGAGACTGCTACTAACTACCCATGCTCCCCATGCACTGAATGTGTACAGGATGAGGAAGAGCAGATGAACACAAAGCTCAACGAGGCTGATGGCCAGGAGGCTGACAGAGGCCCTGAGAAGGCCAAGAAGGCTTCAGGTGCTGTAGTCTCCCTCATCCAAGGGCTCTCTGGTAAGAACAGATTGGCAGATGCAGAAAGCTTTAAGCCAATGTAGGCCTGAGATAGGTCATCAACAAGCCAAGCACTTTTAAGTGGTGCCAGTGGTCGCTTCCATGAATGGAAAAATGAAGTACAGATGTATATAAAAGTGATGAAGTCCCCTCAGACCTGCCAGTCAGTACTATATAGTACAGAGTTACCTGAGAGGAACAACTCTAGATTCATGACGGCAGAAGCTGGATTATGTACATGGCTGTGAATGGAAATTCGGCCTCCTACCAGCTTAGAGGAGTTCCTGCGCTACATGAATGAGCGCATCGAGCATATAAATCCTGAATTGGTAGCTCGAGATAAGACATGGGTCTGTTACAGGATAAAATGACCCTGCATCAGTAGCATCTTCGTGAGTCCGAAGCATGCTAGATATTGATCCCTTGGTGGGGTAACGTAGCTGATAAGATCCACCGCCTCTTGTCCGGGCTGAAGCCTTTCTATACCAAGTTAAGGTGGACTAAGCTATTGTGCAATGATTGAATACATCTCTGCTTACATTTCTGATGATATGTCCACCCATGCAGATGAGCTAAGGGTGTGTATAAGCAGAGAGGTCCTGAGGGCCGTGACCTTCACAAGCACAGAAAGCAAGTCAGGGCAGACTGAACAGTTTCCTGAAAAGAAATTTTGCCTGACTCAGCTGCTGAAAGCAGTAATCAAAGTTCCAGGGCACGGTTGAGCGCACAGGTGCTATGGTGCTGTTTGCAAGGCAGACACTTGCCCCAATGCCAATGGAGAGTCCATTGAGAGGTCTAAGCACCTCTGCTCCTGGTGCCACCAGCAGAAAGCCTGCGCTGTGCTTGGGCTGTTTCAAGCCTGGTCAATTGTGGCTGAATGCACTATACCAATGCCATAATGAATGGCAACCCAGAGGGGTCCAAGGGCACCTCCCTGTGAATTGGGAGTACAGGGCTAGAGTAAGTGAATTAACTTGAAGACTCAAGTAAAGTCACCAGTTGCTGAAGAGTCTTGCCCTGCTTCACAGGCTGCACCTCTTGAGTTAGAGATGCGTAGGATGCAAGCACTACAGCCGCTGCAAAGCTAACTGAAACTTGTGCTGAAGCCGCTGCAGCGCTCAAAAAGCCTTATACGAAATGTAACGTTGAGCAGGGATTTGCAAACAAACATTGCTTCCTACATGCTTCGGCAAAGGACAGCATAAGGCTGAAATTCCAGTTGGATAACAAACTGGATGTGCCAAATATGTCTGCATGTATCCTCGCGCCAGATTGGCAGCATGCTCGCTTTAGTCACCACTTGAAAGGTGCCAAATTGCTGAAGCAACTCAAAAGCAGATGCTTTGCTCGACTGGCATGAGCTGGTCTAGAAAACGGCTAGGATTTTCAAATTTGACCCAATGGGAGATGAAGTCTTACCCATGACAATTGCAGGCTCTGCCGCAGGCTCTCCTGCAGCATTTCATCCTAGGCCGCAGGCTGCAGTAGTAGCCTCTTGAATGATGTTCAAGGAACATCACATAGCCTGTCAGAACTTGACATATGGTATGGCTGAGCTGAAAGCGTCTGTCAATACAGACCGAGTCAATGTGCGAGTACACATGTTTGGCTGGTTGGCATGTAAATGCAGCTCCTGAATGGAAGCAGCTTTTGTTTTCTGCTTGTCAGAAATACCGCAGCATATTACGCACTTGCGGGGGGTATGAAAGACCTCTGTGTGGCAAGCATGAAGGTCTGTCACAGTTTGTGCTAACCTGCACCATTGAGCTTGGCTCGTGCCAGCTCTGTTGCTGCTGCTGCTGCTGTTGCTGCTGTTGCCCTCCCGTTCCTCCCACTGTAGGAACTCTGACCGAGAGTCTGTCAAGACAAGATTGCCCAGCTGAAGTAGCAGCAGATCTGCTTGCTGATGGGCACACCACCTCTAAGGCTGCCATCAAGGCATGCAAGTGCTCTTCTGAAAGAAGGAGTGCGACTACTGGGCTGCTGCGTGCGATCTCAATTGGCAATGTCACAAACGATAACAGGGTGATGCCTGTATCTCACTGGGACAAGACAGGGTGATGCCTGTGAGTTCCCCCTTGACTGCCAGAGAGTTCATAATCTTACGCCCAAAGAGACTGAGAGCTGAAGGCTTCAAGGTGGTCCTGATCTGGAAAAGATCTACTGAGTACAAGTAAGTACTGTTGAAGGGGAGTGAATGTATCCCTATGTGCAGCTATGTCTGGTGCTTGGCACTGAGAGTGCAATATTGAGAGCCTGTGTTGGCTTGGAAAAGTGTCCTTACAGAGCAGAGACAGTGGCCTACTGGTGGATCAGAGAATCCCGTAAGATTGAAGCCACAGCTTCTATACCAGTTGTCTGCTTGATAAGCCGAGCCGCACTGCTGCTGACACTTTAGTACCATGGTGGATCAAGAAGATCTTGCATAGAAGCCTCAGCTTCTACACCAGATGAAGGTACATAGTTCCTGAGAGGATGAACTCTGCATATTTGCCTTGTGTCACTTGTAAGAGTCATCACTGAGCTATGTTGAGCCTGAATTGGCTGCACTCGCTCCACATTGACTCCGGGCATTATGACAAGGCAAGATAACATGCACAGAAGCACCGAGACTGAGACTGAAGTCTTTCATGGGATGAATGGCACAGAATGCAGGCACCATTTGGTCCAATCATGCTTTTGCCGCTGAAACGCGGGCATTCTAAGTCTATCTCTAGCCATGCGTCTGAGAGACAATTGTCCCTGATTTATATGGCTGCCAACTTGAAAGTTGGTGAATTGCTGCCCATGAGGCTGAGTTGCCTGATATGAAATTAGAGAGAGCTGATGTGCCTCTGCTGTAGCTTGATTTATAAGCTCATTCGCTGATCATGAATGCATCAGTGTGTTGTCCACCTTACCAAAGCTAGAACGCTATTCAAGGCTGCCAGAACCAAGGTGATGCTTGGTTTGTGCAAGCATCTTGCAGAATGGTAGGGCAACCAGGAGCTGGATCTCCTAAGCAGGATGGGCCAGATCAATTCTTGCCAATGCCTACATGAATGTATGCTGTTAAAGGAGGCTTGCACCTCCGTTTCCTGCTGAGAATACCTGAAAGGGACACGCTCTGAAGTTACAGCCATGCGCTGTCTGAGCCTTTGCCAGTGAACTCTGGATCATAGTGAGCTTATGCATGTCATTGTTTGGCTGAAGTCCAGGTGGGGAGGAGGGATCAGCTCCAAGTTCTCCCAAGCGCTCACACTGAGAGATTTCTCCACATGCATGCATTCTTGACAGAGCTGTGAAGTGCTGAGTTACTATATGCATGCTAGAAGGCAGATGCTGCACATGCTGAGTCATGCTGGGAAAGCTGAGATCTGAGTGATTCATGTGCATGCTGAATAAGCTGTCATTACAGCTATGATCTGCTTTGCTGTGGCCTGAATTAGGCCAAAGGCACGCGTGGGATGCAAGTAGCCATGTCCAGGGTAGAAAGCCTGTGTGGCATGAATTGCTGACATATGTGAATGTCCAGGCTTCAGCATAACATAAAGTGCTTATCTACCTGCAAACATTGCATGGAATGCTGACATCCCCAAATGCGTGTATAGAGGCTTGCAGATGCTGAACATGCCTTGTGGGATCCCTCTTACAGTTGGGTCCTCTTAAAACAGGTTGCTGAATGCCCTGAGAGCTTGGTAAAGCTGTACTCCTTGCTGTGAATTGCCAAGAAGCTTGCTGTGTAGTGATGTTGCAGCTTCGTTGCCAAGGTAGTGGTGATACACTACAGTGCAGAAGGCAAGTCCATGCGGCTCCATTTTATACCAAGCCATGCAAGGGGAGCGAGCAGAAGATGTCTGTGTGCAAGCCTGAAGACACTCAAGTGAGTTGGCTTGCAGAAATATCCAGGTGAGACCGGATCAGTGTGTGGGTGTGAAACACATATTGGGCACCCCAGCAAGCCTGCTTTTTTCTCTCTTTTCATGGTCACTGAGCAGGAAGATGTTAAGTGATTGCTTCACAGCAGGTGGGGAGGAACCTGGCCAACATGGCCAAATTCGAATTGTTGCCCAAGGACTCTGAATGAGATCTGCCACACACACTAGCCCAGAAACTCCCTGTGCATACATGTTATTGCATAGAAGGGCTATCGAGTATGTGAGACATACTGATGCGTTGCAAAGTGTCAATGCCATGCTGTCTGTGATATCAGAAGCAAATGCAGCTGATGGGATCATTGGTAGCTGCTAATTACATGCTGAAAAGGCAGTTTATGCAGATAGCAAAAAGCGAGAGCAAAGCTTTGGGCTTGGTTGCTGAGTATTGCTAAGCATTACTTAGTGGAGACTGAAAGTCCCTCCCAGCTCACGCAAGCTGCTGCCTAGGTACATAGGCCCTTTTTGTGTGGGTAAACAAGTGGGCAAGTATGCTTACAAGCTAACTCTGCCTGCAGCGATGCGAGTTCATCCCGTTTGCCATGAAATTCTGCTGCCTAAATACCCTGCTGAAGGCAAGGTACGTGCGTCCTCCACTCTATGATGACACTCTGCTTCTATGAGGTAGAATATGTGCTGAAATGCAGAACAACTCAGAAGGGCAAGCGGGTTGTAAAACAGTATGGCTATGAGTGGACTGGCTGTATACATGAACATATAACATGGGAGCCAGGGAAACACTTGAAACATCATGTTTGCATGAGTACTGTATCCTGCTACAGCATGAATGCTTAGCCCCTGTCTCTCATCTAGGTGGGGAGGAGTGTAAGGAACGAGCCTTCCTTAGCACCTACGCCGCAAGATTGCGGAGGTTAGCAGGAGCCGTGCAGACGGGCGACGCCTGTTGCTCCTGTCGCCGCCGGGATTCCGGTCGCGCCCGCCGGTGGCTTGATGAGCCGCCGTGCGCCGGCAGATGGCCGGGCGAGGGCCGGCGGGGGCGATGCCTCCGGCCGGAGGGAGCGGACCGCTCCCGTCGAACTACGGAGCCTTGATCTCCTGAATGGAGTACGTAGGCAGCCGCTGGGCTATAATAGGCCCACGGTGCAGGCCCTTCCCTATTGAACTATCCCTCGTGTCTACGAGGTGGAAATCGTTACAGCCGCCCTTGCCTTTGTCGACATAGCCGCCCTTGCCCTTGTCGCTGTAGCCATCCTTGTCATGGCCATCATTGTACTGCTTGACGTGATCACCCCACAGAAGGTGACGCTTCCCACTGTAGCCGTGTTTCTCCTTGACATAGTCCTTCACTTCTTTTTTTCCATCCTTGATATGCTCCTTGACCTTGTCCTGCATACATACATATGGCAGTCAGGATGTGAGTATATATGACCAATGAGCACAAACCAGAAGCTGGACTTAGTGGCCACTGAATAAAAATTGAGACAATTGTTCTCATGTCTCTTGAGAGCTACCAAGAAGTGAAGAATGTGACATGCAAAGAGTCTAATCTGATTGTCCCCCAAGAATAGAAAACCCTATGCTAGTGTTGTTTATTGCAAACTGTCGTTCCTCAAGCATGCTGCCAATAATCCACTCAGAATGCACGACAGATCATGACGGAAATATATTGTAAACCATAAAAAAAGTAAAAAAACATAACCATTGGTTCCGCTGCAGAAGTGGGGTAGTCCAGCCAAGCCCAGTGGCGCACATAGAAATATATTGCCGTCCAGCCAAGCATCATTTCTTGGCCATAAATTGCCCATTATGCTGAGCCGCTGAACTATTGACCACAAACTATGGCTTCTTTCTCACGACTTTGCTCCAGAATTTGCAGAGTGGTAGTTTAAATGAGTACAAAACCCCGTGTGCATTAATGGTGCCCTTCCTTCTACGGTGAGAGAGAACATGAAAGATCTTGACTAGTATCGGACGGGGTCAGTTGACCGCATCCATATTTAGGCCCAGGTGTGTTTTCCTGACCATGACTTGCCTTGATGTCCTTGCCCCAATCCTTGTGGTCGTTGCCTTTGTTGCCATAGCCGCCCTTGCCCTTGTCGTCGTAGCCACCCTTGCCCTTGTCGCCGCCGTACCCGCCCTTGCCCTTGTCGCCGCCATAGCCCCCCTTGCCCTTGTCGCTGCCGTAGCCCTTGCCATGGTCATCACTGTATCTTTTTTTGTCGTATTGCTTAGTGTAGTCACCCCACAGCAAACCACGCTTTTCAAAGCTGTAGCCATGCTTTTCCTTAACATAGTCCTTCACTTCTTTTTTGACATCTTTGATATGCTCCTTGACCTTGTCCTGCAAACAATTAACCGGTCGGGAAATGCTACTGAGATATCCCTGCCAACATGAGAAGCTGGGAATGTCCATGGAGATCTGATTGCAAAAAGCATAATGGAACAGTGTCAGCCACAAATGCCAGCCTCGAAAGCTGCCAGCTTGTTAGGCTGTCTGGGACTTAAACAATATGCACTAGCACATTCAGGACATCCTTCAATGAGACACCTGGTAGCAAAAGAAAGCAATAGAACAAATACTGGGCCAAGAGTATGCTTTGAGTAAGTACAGTATATATGTACAGTTGTAGTAAGCCAAAACTTGTTGCATTGAATCAACGCCGAACACTGTAGATCTCTCTGGATCTTCCATACATAACTGCCAATAACTGCCAATTAGACTGGCTCAATTCCATCACACACTACATCAAGACATAAATGCACACGTCAGCAGTACAGCAGTACATACTGACTGGATGTTGACTGTATCAGACCTGCAAGCTCCACATACAGCTCTTAGCTGTAGCTACCTTCCCCCCCTCACAAAAAGGCAACAGCCACGAAAAAGGGTACTGCGAATCAAGACTACACAACACATCACTAGATTGTTCAACCAACACCAAAAGACTGCTGGCCTAACGACATACTTCAGCGGGGAACACGGCTGATACATGATGGCAACATTATAAACTAGGCTTTTGCATGCTTCACCACAAAACGAAAACTAAAAAAACCGGATAACCGCAAAGGCCACCCCCAGGGACATTATCGGAGTGGTAGGCGCTGTTCGTGCCAATATAGCAATGCAGGCCGCAGCTGCTGGCTGCGCCAAGGCTAAACCCTAGGCACTTGAGGCTTAGGCAAGAGTGCCACAGCCGAACATGCACCGCATGCCGCACACACTGTCCGGCATACTACACAGTGGAAGGAATAAAGTAACTACCTACCTGCAAACAATTTTACGCTCCCAAGCACGCAGTTTAGAAACTCATGTGCTCTAAGCTCCATCTGACAGACGGAGACACATATTCAGCAGACATGTATGATGATGATTGACTCACTACTATTGTAGCAACAAACATAACAATACAAATTTCTCTCACTTCCTTGGAAGATGGAGTGTGGTGTATCATGTGAACAGCCAAGAACACAGTCTATGGTCTGGCCGGATATCCAAATTGTGCTCACAATGCTCAGCTTATCAGTAGAGCCTGCCCCCCAACCACCCACCCACGCCCCAGCTTACCAGTCAATTCACATCAAGCGGAAAATCAGCAATAGGAGTGACCTTGGCATACTGGTCAAATGACAAACGGCAGCATGCGTCCAGCAGAGATTGTATATACATAAACTACATACTCTAGTTGATTGCAGGATGTATCGGGAGTTACATGCCCATGGAGCAATCTTTGGCTTTGTTTTGGGCGCCCCCTATGTTGGGCCAGTTTGTATTGTGTGATCTGCTATCTCCTATAATCTGTATCTCAACGATCTGAATTTCCCTCATGACCACACTTGCCTTGTTTCCCTTGTCATAACCCTTGTAAGCCTTGTCTTTGTTCCCATAACTGCTCTTGTCCGTGTCACCATAGCCGCCCTTGCCCTTGCCGCCATAGCCGCCCTTGCCCTTGCCGCCATAGCCACCCCACTTCTCACCCTTATAGTGGTCGCCTGCAAGGACCGGCATTAAAGAATGTCAATGTATGTATGTGAATAATTGGAGGATTGGCGAGATGATCTGCAGCTACTCAGCTCGATATCAATGGTACACGTTTTACTACCGCGGTGGACCGAGGTAAGTGGGGTGAAAATAAGCGACATTCATTCTACTACAGTGACCTAGCCCGCCTCAGTTGGATGGATAGCGAGAAACATATAGTTAAGAAGCAAACAAGCCGGTCTCAAATGAGGGTGACGCTCTTTTAGTATGCTGGTTGCAACAGAATTACCGCAATTGGCAAGATCAGAGGCCGTTAGGGTAAGGCTGCAGAAAAAGTAAGCAAGCTAAGTCGGCAGCCAACCCAGAACCTGCCGTGCCAGCCGGTGGTGGGACAGTCCAGACGGCGTGAAGTGAAGGTTAGGTTTTACCGGTCAGCGTGAGTACCAAATTGCACCTGCTGGCAACTTCGGTGCATTGACTGTAAGTCTGGGCCAAACGTCACCACGCACCGGCAAGGATGGCTGGCAACAGCGAGCAAGCCAACGCGCCCAGCAACAGCAGGTAAGACGTCCTGCTGTATGGCTTCATAGTGGGCCCAGCAGGCTCACTGGTGGCAACGGATGCTTCACTGTGCCGCCTCGAGCCTTGAATACTGGACGGCTGACGATGCGATGACAGCGACAAGAATGCCGGCTGCTGATGCGTGCGGAGCAGCTCACTGGTACTGGCAGGATTTTGAGCCATTAAATAGATAGGGCCGACAAACGGTCTCGTCGATCCTGCAAAGTACTGGGATTGGAGGTTTTAACGCCCACCGCACTGTCCCTCTGTCAGTCATGGCGGCCACACTCTGTGTGGCAGCCGGTAACGGACACCGAAGAGTGAGACACGACCGCCGCCGGCGCTCTCATTGGCACCTGGTCCCACCAGGTTCCACAAGGGACCAGGAGGCGCCGGACCCTACGGCGGGGAGGCAATGAGTGCTGCGTCGGTGTGAGACCCATGCTCTGGTGAGAGGCTATCACGGCCTGGTATGTCGCAGAGTCCGGCAACCCTGAACTTCGCCCATGCCTTTTGTGCACAAACCCGCACCGACCGCATCTGCGTGCACCCCAACGGGTACCCGTCCCGCTATTACTTCCCCATCAACTGCCAAGTTCCACATATCCTGCCCACCAAGGTTCTCTGAGCCCCCGCCCCAACCAGCAGGACGTAATTACAGGGGCCCGTCCGGGTTTATCATATTATTATGCCTACCGGTGCACCTTGCCAACCTGCTGCGTATGTCCTAGGTTAAGGCCAGCTTTCTAAATTGTGCAATGGATGCGTACGGGCTAGAACCTGCGTTGCAGATTGGTTTCTTTCTGCTTATGTCAGCTATAAAAAAGCAATCATGCTTGACATCTGACATGGATTGTTGACTGAAAGGATATGATGATATGCATGTCCTGACCAGCTAGGGTGTGGGTATGCAATTTGAGTATGCATTTTGCACATTGCTGCACCTTAATGCTCTTACTCCTGGCCCTGCCCTTTTCTTTTTAGCCCCTACTCCTGCTGCTGAAGCTGCTCCTCTTGGGCCTGCTCGTGCTGCATGCTCTTGCTTCCACTCCTGCCCCCTCTCCCTGCCTCCTCCCCTACTTCGGTTCTCCCAATGAGTACTCATCTTGCTCCTGCTTACCCATTCTCTGCTCCTCCTCCCTTGCTCCTGCTTGGTTCTGTGCAATTGAGTCCTGCCGTCTTGATCGCAACAGCATTTGCCCCTTTCAACATATGTACCCAGCGCTAGCAGCAGGAGCAGCAGAAGCCGCCACTAAAGTACCACCACACTGCCAGCAGGAGTACTGCCACCAGCTGGCAGCAGCAGGAGCAGCAGCAGGAGCAGGAATAGCGATTGCAGCAGCAGGAGCAATGCCATCAGTCAAACCACAACGTTCTGCATGTATCAAACAAACAAACAACAATTCAAGGTGTGGCTGCACCAAGTCAGCTAGGTCGAAACGACCAAACACACCGGGGTCAAACCCCATTTCCCTACTGTACCTCCATAACTGATAGGTAAGGCACCAGCAGGAGCAGAAGTAGCAGTTACAAGAGCAATGGTAATGATCAGCAGTCACATCAGCCTTGGCATCAGTGTGCGCTTCTAACTCATCAGAGTATCTGGAACAAAAGTCCATTAACAAACCAACATGAGAAAAAAAGCTCACATAGACGTTGCAAGGCTATAGCAGATAATTGTGTCAATCATGTTGAATGTAATGTGACAGCAGCTCCAGCAATTCCCTGACTGGTGCTTCAGGGCACACTCATCAACCGCTGCAAAAGGTTAGGACTCTCTGCTTCAGGATTAAACCTTGTACCCATGTGTCTGGACTAAGGCCGCATGGCGTCGGGCAGCTGTACACTGCAACATACAAAGCAGACTTGCAAAACACCAAGGGAAGCATAGAACAGCAACATGTTTCGTTGGTGTCTTCTCGCGGGTGCTCAAGTCTGCAGAAGTGGCAGCAGAAGCAGGCCGGACTGCAGTGGCCTCTCATCTAGCAGGTGCTATGCATGCAACATGTCAACCAAAAATTTATTCAAGTAATTGGCACCAAACATAAGGTGGATTCCTCCCCTTAGTTGAGGGGCCAAGCCCTCCAAGTGTGTGCATAATGAAATGCATCATTATTCGCCGCTGTCACAGCAGCTCCCTCAACTTGCCAGCTGAGCAGCTTACAGCATTAGCATGGCAGTTGGTCAAGCACAGCTCTCTGTGTCCCTAAGTGAAGGCTAGCATGATTGCTTATCCGCCTCTGCATACTTATCAAAGCTTGAAGATACTGTCATGGTACTGGGTGCATGTAGGATCCGCATTTTTATTTAGTAACTGCACTTTGCCAGTGAAAAACGCAAGATGGGGGGCAAGGCGGGCTTGGGTGCAGGAGACACAGCACAGGCCTGATGAGCAGCAGCCAGGTTGGACGATTCACAAGTACAAGCAAGAGAATACCAGCAGGAGCCTGATGGATACATACTTGGGCATCCCTGTAAGCTGGTGGTCTGGAATCCATTGTTTTTGGATCCATCCGATGGTGTGTTTGGTCGTTTCAACTTAGCAGTCCTTTGCGGTCGCCACAACCTTAAGTGTATCTTGGTTTGTTTGATGTTTAGGTGCAGCAAGATGAGCTCACAGCAGCACCTGGTGAACTCACAGCAGCAGCAGCACCTGGTGATGAAGTTTATGGTGAGGGAATGTGAAGGAATTTTGGGTCATGCCAAGCCTCCGGGGGCAGGAGTGAAGAGATTGCAAGCAGCAACTAAACATGAGCTGCAGCAGAGCAGGTATATGAAGGGAACAAATTGCGGCAGTGCAGCAACTTTTGGATAACAGCAGTGAAGCAGCAGCACTGACTGAGCCAGGGACGTCAGGCTGATGATGGAAGCAGCAGACGAAGAAAAGGAACCCTTCCCACAATCCCACGCTGGAGAACAAATCACGATCTCCTCGCGTAGAGCTCTTTCCCTCTCTCAGCAGACAAAGAAGCAACTTCAACACTAGCAAGAGTTGAAGGTACCATTGAAAGTACTGGGCTGCAATGAAAGCGGAAGAGGTGCCAGCAACATTTATATCAATAGCAACGAACAGCAATGTTCGACAGAACAGCAGTACATGCAGCGATAGAGCCTGCACTTGTGAGGTACAGCAGATGCAAAATCAGCAGCAGTAGCTGAGATGCCTGCGGCAGTGTCCACTTTGCAGACATCAGCGACCAACCGGAACGAGTAGGATTGGTAAACTCATGGGAAAGCACTTACTATTACAACCAACAAAATGTCTTGGACCTCACGCCTGTTTTCACAATATGAAGATACCAAGTAGCAGGGGGAAGGAGGAGGTGCGTTAAAAAATTTGTGCAAGGACCAGAAAAGCCGCAGCGAGACCAAAAGCCTAGGAACTGAGGCAGGGTAGCCGCGTCAGCAGCAACTGGTCCTCAGTGGCTGTCGGGGGGGCAGCAACAACAGCAGCAAAAGCAGGAGTGGAGTGCAGCAGTCGCAGCAGAAGCAGAAGTGGGGCGCAACAGTGGCAGCAGCAACAGCAACACAAGCGCTCTTGTTGGAGTGGGGCTTAGCAGTGGCAGCAACAGGAGCAGCAGCAGACGGACTACAGAGCCAGCAGCTGGCAGGTCTAAGGATCCAGCATCAGAAAAAGGAGCAGTAGGCATGATGCAGCAGGACAGAAAACAGAAAAGAGCAGGAAGCACTGTTTTACGGTTTATGGTTAGGGTTTGGGGTTGGAAGCAGAAGCTATGGCAACGTAGGCGGTGAAGGAGCAATGGAGTCAGTCCTGTTCCTAGACTGCAGGTGTGAAACGGCAGGTGCAGAAGCAGCAGCAAGCAAGATTAGGCCCCACAAGGCCACACAAGGACAGCAGCGGAGACTAACTGGCTGGCTGCACTAGGAGACACAGCAACAGGAGCAGCGAGTGAGTAAAGGTGGGTGCAGAAATACCATCATTACTAGGCAGGCATCAGGAGCAAATCATGGGTGCTGCAGAAGAAAAATAAAGACAGCAGCAGCAGCAGCAGATTATGATGTGAGCAGAATCATCAAGAGCAGAAGACAACCGCAACAGCCGTAGATACAGCAGAGGCATTATTCGGTGGACAGCAGAAGAAGGACTCAGCAGCAGCAGTAAAGCAGCAGCAGCAGCACCAGGAGCACCAGTAGCAGTGCTTAATATGCAAACAGCAGTTACCCACCGTACAGGATGAACTATGTATTCATGGCAGCTACCGTCTGCATGCCACAAAATGTCTTGGACCTCATGCCGGTGAAGCTTTCAAGTCTCCTTGGGCTAGGTGGGCAAATGTGACCTGATGCAATATCCAAAAGTATGACATGCTGCTTGTTTGGATGTTCCTTTGGCTTGGCATACTCATCATATACCGGTATCAGGAAAACTGGGGTTGTCTATCAGTCCCCTTGGCTTACAAGGCAGGGCTTCTGCGCCAACTGCTGCATGCTTAATTTCAGGGTTTCACTTTCTGCTAGTGCATCTGCATATTGGCTGGCTGTGGTATGAATGTGGGGGCATGGCGATGCATGTTGAGGAGCTGGGTGGCTGCTGTGCTTGACAAAGCTTGGTAAATAAGGTTGGAAAGTTCCGGTTGTGTGCATGAGCTAGGGTGCACTGTGCACTCTGCAACTTGCTGCTTCAACATGCAGGGGCTTTGCTAAGCTGCACCTCAGGCCACCTTTTGCTTGGCTTTGCAAGCTGCTGTTTGGTGCTATTGGCTGTATCAAGCTTTATGTTGAAAGGGTTTTGACTGCAGGGCTGTCACTGCACGTTTCCTGCCTGACAAAAGTGCAGGAAACTCAAAGTCGTGTTGTTTTCATCAAGGAAGGCAAGCCGACACATTTGTGGATTCTTGCTTCAGTTGGGTTGCCTCACACATGTAGGGGCCACCCAGCTACTCAGCAGTCCCAACCCATGATCCTCTTACAAGAGAACCTGGCCAGTTGGTAGCAGGTGACTTTTACACACCCCTACGTCGAGCAGTACTTACTGAGTTGGCCACATTGAGGTGGCTCGCACTCCAGTGCATTCAGTTCAGACTGTGAATGACGGTAGGTCGGTCTGGGTTTCCACAGGAGCTCCTAGCACAGGAGCAGGCATTGCAATGACGCCTTATTGGTGGCTGCAAAGACAAATGAGCTGCCTTGGGGTTCTGCTAAGTGCGTGCACACTGCCAGGGACTATTTGCAGGCAAGCTTATTAAGACCTTGCTTCCATCCGCCCTTAATTCTCGATACTGTCCTACCTGCGACAGTGGGCCTGCCAGCGCAGCGTAGCACATCAGAATGACAGGACGGAGGTCGCTGAGAGCGGCTGAGAGCGGTCGGCTGAGATTGGCATTCGGATCGTCAGAGCTTGGAGACTTGCCGCCAGCCTTCCTACCCGCCCCGCTCACGTCAGCTCAAATTGTGCCTCAGAATGCAGCCACTGCTGGCTACGTTCCCCATTGGAACGTAAAATTGCAGTCGGACGTACTACCGGCCTGAGGCACAGGTGCGGCATGACAGGTCATCGGATGCCCGCCAGTAGGCGCTAGGAAGCCTCCGGCGGCATAGGTTAAGGTAAGCGTCGCATATACGGCTGCAGTTAAAAGCGGTAGATTTCCGAGGTCGTAACAACACTCTGACCTAGATAGGTCCTCTGACCTACGACCTCGGATCCAATGTACCTCTCACACTGGTCACACCTTGCCTGGCAAGTCAATGGCGCCGGCGGCCTTTTCACTCTAATGCCGGTGCAGGACGTTGACAAGAACGTTCCAACCCTCTTGAAGATTCGGTCAGGCTGGATTCCAATCCACCAACACTTGCGGTACCGGCAGGAAGCGGGTTCCCGGAATGGGTTCCGGCCGATGGTCAGGTGGGTTCCGGGGTTCCCACAGGTTCCGTCAGAGGCCCCTTAGGCTAAGTGTGTTCCGGCGACTTACTGTGACTGCTGTGGTTCCGGCATGCCCGTTTGCAGCTTGTCAGTGTGTCTTCGTGGCCCAGCTGCATGAACTCAGTGGTGCCTCCCTAGTGTGTACCAATCCCTTTTCATTACCTTTCGGGGGCCGTTCCATGGAGCTACAACTGACATCCATCAACAGCAGCAGAAGTGATTGTTGCAAGAGCAGCAGCAGAAGTTGTATCCCCAGCAGCAGCAGCAGCAGCAGCAGCAGCAGCAGCAGTGTTCCATTCTCAGCAGAAGCAGCAGCAGCAGCATGAGTGGTCTACCCAGCAGCAGCATGATCCCCGTTCAGACCCCAAATGCAATAGCAGCAGTTACAACTGCAACCACACCAGCAGAAGCTCTCTCAGCAGAAGCTCTATTCCCGACCTCAGCACCATTCATGTCCCGTCAACAGCAGCTGTTCCAGCGGCAGCAAAGCTCTCCTCCCAGCAGCAGCAGCAGCACCGTCGCCGTCCCATCATGAACAGCAGCAGCAGCAGCAGTTCAAGCTGAAACAGCAGCGGAAGAAACTCTCTTCCCAGCAGCAGCACCATCCCGGTCCCACCTTTAAAAGGAACAGCAGCATTTATTGCCACAACTGCAGCAGCATAGGTGATGTACCCAGTAGCAGCACCATCCCGGTCCCGTCATCAACAGCAGTAGCAGTTAGTACTGCAACAATGGAAGCTCTTTCCGCAGCACGCAGCAACAGCACCATCATGGTCCCGTCATCAACAGCAGCAGCAGCAGCAGTTATCACCAGAGCAGCAACAGCATAGGTGATCTACCCAGTAGCAGCACCGACCCGGACCTGTCCTCAGCATCAGGAGCAGCAATCCCAGCTGCAGCAGCAGCAGAAGCTCTCTCCCAGCAGTAACAGCAGACTGAGGTCGAAAGCAATACAGTGCTGCTTGCTTGCTGAACGGCTGGCATGCATTGCAGCAGCAGCATGCAAGCCAAGCAGCACGGGAGGAGCAGCACCAGGTGCTGCGGCAGCAGCAACAAAGGCAGAAGGGCAAAGACATTGGTGAGTATCTAAGTTGGCAAGGGCATGGAGCGCCATGTGCTAAGTAGCGTAAACTTACTTGTAGGTGGGGCGTAATGATAGCGGACCGTACGGGTTATTGTTGTTATTACATTTGATGATATGCCATAGCAATAAGTGCCATAGGCCCCGCATCTCAAGCTGTCACAAAGAACAGCGAGGTGGAACAGAATACGGGTAAGTTTTGGCATGTATGACAACATATGCCTAGACATGAGGTCCAGCAGCTCGGTCAAAATCACCCAAAACCTCCACTGCCCCAATGGGGGTAAGAGCCTCCATCCTACTTAAGAAAGCAAGGAGAGGTTGTAAGCCCGGGTGCAAGCAATAGTTGGTAACAAACACCATGGTCCGTGGTTAGCTTGAATTGTTTGAAAAAGCAACTGCCAACTGTTCACTGTCACACTGTGGCTGGCTACTGCTGGTGTTACTGATGATTGTTTGGCACTATCATGTTTAGCGATCATTTAGACCTGTCACCTTGTTAGTAGTACATCGCAATGTCATAATTGTTTGGCAGGTGGGTCAATCATAAGCACTCAGGTGGTTCAGTTTACTCAGTATGTGGCACATAGAGGGCTGTACAAAGTGTGCCTTACACGCATGGAATTGATGCAACTCCACCAGCCAACATGACTTCCTCTTGCATGCAGGCCTGCATGCAGACCCTGATAAGCATGCAGCAGCTAACCGTCAATTCAGGGTGACCCTAGATTGCATGTGCTTGATGATGCAGAGGAGCGAGCTGGCCGGGTGGTATGTCTACTCTTTAAACCAGATGTGGATAGAAGGGTCATGAAGCTGAGCACCGGTTACAATACCAAGAATGTCTGAAGCACTGGGTGGCGCACAAAAACAGAGCTGCTGGGATGGGGGCATGAGCAGTGAGGACCTTCAGCGGGAGCATCTCATTGAAAGGGCTGAGAAGCACAAGCAGCCTAAAGGGCAGCCGCGGGATAGAAGGCAACCTCGGATTGCTTCGGTCTCTGCACACAACACACCCGCAAGGGAGCGCAGCGTAGCAGTGGCGTCTGTAACCAAGAACCCTCCTACAGACATTCAAGGCACATGTAAGGGGAAAGGCATCTGGGTCAGTCCATTTTCCTTATTGGAGTAGGGTATGCTGTGTTTTGCTTGAAAAGCAGAAAGAGCTTGGATGTATGTGAGTTTGTGATAAAAAAAACTGCTGTGCAAATGGACGGCACATCCTTTGTGGATAACTATCTGCAGAGTCCTGGTGGGCAGGGCCCCTTGAGATAAGTCCTTGTGAAGTGAATCCACTTCTGTCCTTAAAAAGCATTGATGCCTCATTGATGATGACACATTGAAGACATTGTGTCTAGGCGTATGTTGTCGTACACGCCGAAGATAACCTGTATTTTGTTCCACCTCGCTGTTCTTTGTGACAGCTTGAGGTGCAGGGCCTATGGCACTTTTTGCTATGGCATATCATGAAATGCATCATTAATTGTTTTTGCAATTACCTCGCTGTTCTTTGTGACAGCTTCATGTGCGGGGCCTATGGCCCTTTTTGCTATGGCATATTATGAAGTTTTTTCTGTGATTGCGATGCATCCCGCTTTACTCCTATATCGGCTGCAAATCTGCAGATTTGGTCATGCTTGAAGTGAGATAGACCTATGAGACACACCTCCTGAGGTGCTGCTTTGGGTGCTTCAATTAGCATTTCCCCATCTTACGTGCTGTGGCAGGCATCCAATGACGAGGCTGAGCATGGGCCTGGCATATCTTAGCAAGAAGCTGTCATTGGGTGGGGTTTTGGGAGTCATGGCCTTAATTTTCACTTTCAGGGTTTTAACAGTTTTTCATGAACCCTGATGTGGGTTCCAGGGAGGTCTTGCAGGTGGGGTTCCGGGGTTCCAGCAAATTTCCTGGGAACACGCTTCATCCCGTTAAATTGCGGGCGTGTGAGATGCGTGTGTCGTCGGATTGCAGCTGGCCATAGTCCAACATATACTCAAGCAAGGAATAAATAATCCAGCACGTTTTAGTCCAGAGAGAGCTTAGCATTAAGCACCCTCATTCCAGTTAACAGGCGGCTGTGAGGCTCACATCATCACCCATTGAGGGGCGTCCCGACCCAACTTTGCGTCATCTCACTCATGAAGGCGTCTAGCTTTTCTGCCTGATGCTCCTGGCAGGCGTACTGGCCAGCTCCCTCTTGCCCGCAATCCAAGCCAAAGGTAAGTTCCTGCACGTAGTCCAATATCAGTCCTGCTTCAGTGAGTAGATAGAGGCTTCCTCTCCATACATTTACACGTTCCAAGCAAGCAATTCTCGAAGCAGGCCTGCTGCCCGTTCTTGCTTTCTCTCAGGTGATTACTATAAGGCTGCAGATGAGAAGGACAAGGGCAAAGACGATGAGAAGGACCACATTGACCTGAAGGCATTCCTCGAGCACTTCAAAAAGTATCTCAAGGAGTACAAAAAGGCCCACGAGAAGGGTGGAGACGACAAGGGCAAGGACAAAGGCAAGGAGGATGAGAAAGAACACAAAGACCTGAAGGACTTCCTTGAGCACATTAAGAAGTACCTCGAGGAGCACAAGGGTGAAGACGACGAAGACAAGAAGAAGGAAGACGACAAAGATTCCAAAGACCTGAAGGATTTCCTGGGGCTGTACAAGGACTATTTCAAGGATTACAAGGTAAACAAACTAGTCAGGTTCTCCAGCAGGATTTAGCATAAGTTCCATGGCAAGTAAAGAGGCCACTTTTCCGGCCTGTCACCGGCAGTACATTTGAAACTCGCCTGTCCTGCTCCTGCTGCTGAGGCCCTGTTGAACAGTCGTAAGCCCTAATTCATAAGTAAGCGCTGCTGCTGCTATGATGCAGGGTGAGTTGTGCTATGGTGTTAATCTGCATAGGGTTGCATTACTTGCATGGCTTTACACTGATGTCATCTTCACTGGTAGTGAACAAGCTAAGGGTGCAATGTTATTCACAGAGTCTGCCACAATGTACTGGCAACCCAATACTGACACATCGATGTGAAAATGAAGGTCAGGTGGCTGCACCATGATAAGCAGCCTTGATCCCATGTTCACTGACGAGTTGGCACTCACCTACGGCAAAATACTGGCCCCCTCACTGACCGACCGTGGTTCAGTGTAACAGCACGCATGTCACCCACTTTGCCAGATGTTTCTGTCGTTTTCCAATGCATTGCTACATCGGTACCAACATTGGCAGGATGCAGCCAGATTAAACTGCAGTCTCCTGTCAGACATACTGTAGGCGTGTATGCTCAGATCAGTCCCTGGCTGCTTGCAACCAATTGCAGGGCAAGGTTGACAGCATTTTCAAGGACCTTGACAAGGGTCCTTACAAGTTTGGATTTGGCCGCCGTGCCCTCCTCTCAGCTGGTGACTAGACCCACTACACACAGTGAGGTAAGGCTGCTTCTGCATGAGGAAAAGAGGCTGCATGTCACATGTTTGTTGGGGCCAAAGTTGAGTCAAAGTTGGGGCCAGAGCTTCATGAACCTATTTAAAGGTGAAAACTGCGACTGCAGCACCGTCTGCACGCTGTCTCAGCACTGCCCATTCAGATTACTATGTTGTGTTTGATTGTGAGTCGCTATATCCGCCCGCCACAGCGTGATGACCGATGCTGTTGTTTTCTGCCCATGCTGTGTGTCTGAAGTGAGTTTAGAACTGCCAGCTTAGGAACTGTCTTTTTCATCAGCACCGGCCATGGTATCATTTTGTAATTTTAGCTACGTCTGATCCAGCATAGCCATGTATTTGCTTTGGACATTTTCTCACCTTGTCCCAATGCTATCAAGATTGTTGTTGTCATGTCTCTCTGTGACCATAGAGGCAGCCAATTGACACTCAGCTGACAACATCCTGCCTCCCCACCTCTTTACTACTCCTACGCACAGTGCACAGCTAAGACACAACGGTAGAGCGAGCCTACCTCCACATCGTGCCATGCATCCCAAGAGTTACAACAAAACTCACGTGGCTCCCGTGTGGACAGATGGAACAACTGCACTTCTCAATAATGGTGTGCAGTGATGCCTACTACTGTTGATGGCATTAGAAGTACCACGTAGTGGGTATGATTCCTAGCTGGATGCTCCTCCAGAGGTATAGGTTCACACAGGCCCATGCAGGCCGGTTTCTTGCAAGCAACTTTGTCTGCAAAACCTCAGTACAGTACCGGTTCCGGGCAAAGGCTGGGTTTGATACTATACGGTGTGCATCAGATCTTCGCTTCATTGTACAGCGCAAAACGTTAGGGAGTACAAGCTTCAGCTCGACCAATAATTGACTTGGGTTGTATTTAATCTTGGCGAAAAGTCGATGCCTGCTGGACGAGCGCGAGCTGTGCAGACAAACTTGAGTTTTAGTATGTATTGATGAGTGCATGGGAGGGTGAAGCTAGGATATATGTAATGGTAAGAGCTCAGTGAGTGTAAGCTTTCTGACCTGCATCAGCTTAAACTATGCCAAAAGTCGGTTGTTTGTGGCAGCCTGCATTTTAGATGCAAGCTGTTACAATTGCATGAGAACTGCTTCCCATGGCTGGCCGGTATTGAGAGCAACGGTAGTAATCCATCCTTGGATTGAGTGGACTGGCACTCCATTCAGTGTACATCCGACAATGCTATGCAATTGGCTGGTGTGCGAGCTCAGTCGTGGCAACGCGCATGCTACCAAGGACCGCTCTTGCTAACGAAATGCTTGACATGATGAGGGTTGTGCGTACCTTGAGGCTAGTCTACTTCGCTAGTTACCCCAGGTTTATTCAAAGGTATGTAGCACTCTGTGTTGCAGTGTTTTTTGTGGCCTAAGTGGTGACACGTATCAGGGGTATCCATATGGTTGGCCGACATGGGGTTGTGTGACACCTGACCAAGCGTCAGGGGTCTTGTGCTGCATGGTCGTTACTGACCTTTTGGCATAGAGTTCTGGTTTTTGCGTATTGATTGATCGATTGATTGATGTAGCACCCAGCTTCTAGTGAAGAATAGAGTCTTGAGTGTGGACTTGTTTGGGGCGGCTCTGAGGTTTGACTGGTGTGTCGCGCCCGTGTGCATTGTCACTTCATCAGACAGGAGAACTTGCCGCTGTGGTAATGGGGACTGTTGTGGAGCTCATCACAATCGGTATGTGTCAGAATCCATAATAACGATATGTATGTTTCCAACTAGCCAAGTGGTCACCGGCTTTTCCTCCTCTGTCTGGAGTCGCCTGGATGAGCTGAGTGGGTTGGGTCTGGTTGCGAGTGAGTCTGGGTTCCTTAACTGTTAGTGAGTATGTTTTAAGGAGTAAAGCATTGCCCCTGTAGTGCTGTATGCGCGGGTACGGGTAAAAGTATGAACATAACATAACATAACATAACAAACATTTAAAGTGTGGCAACCGCCAAGGGCTGCTAGGTCGAACCGACCAAACACACCATCGGATGGATCCAAAACACAATGGGTTCCATACCACCAAGCAAATGGATACCAGGCAGGTATTCACTCATCTAGAGGACTTCAACCAGTTCATCCTCAGAATTATCACCAGAAATATCAGACTCCGAATCAAACATATCTAAATACTGATCTTCCGGAAGCAAGATGTCTGGCAAGTCGACCACATCAGTACCACCAGACTGGTGGCATTGTCGACCGACACGAACGCAGATGGCAACATACTTGACCAACACTGGAAGAGGGACCCTGCCAGTTGAATACAGTGCCCAAAAGCCAGCATACCTGAGAGACGACAGTGCGGACACAGGTGGCACAACAGCTGACAAGAAGACATCTCGTGCCTCAACAACTTGTCGGGTGCTCACACAAGAAGAGACAATGTGCCTCATCATCCACGGCTGTGGAACTACAGCGCAAACAAGTACGTTGAGGACGTAGGAGGGCAGGCAGCTGCCAACGTCCTGTGTGAATGCGCAGATGATGGCAGCCAAGACGAAAACGCAAGAAGCGTACCAACACACCATGAGAAAGTCTACATGAGTAAAAAGAAGGGACCACGCCCAAAGCATGTGTACCCACAACCCTGAAATACAGACCAATACGGGATCCAGTACCATGTTGAACCTGGGACATATGCTGGATGTGCTGAGTGTACCTAGTGGACAATGCCTCATCAATGGCAGTAGCATCCAAAGGCAGGCAATTCCGCAAGGTGCGTGTAATTCCACCTGCACGAGGCAGGAGAATCCGTAACACCTGAAAGAGAGCCCCCACAAAATTATGGGCCCGAGAGCGAGTCGAGAGAGCATCATCAATGTTCTGTCGTAGCACACCTCGATACACTGAAGCAACATCTAGGTCAACAAGGCAGTTATAAAAGCGAACAGCACGCCGCACATAGCAATGCACAAGAGGTTCAGATCCAAGCTCATGTAGTAAAGGCAAATGGGGCACAGATGCAGGGAGCCGCAACCATTGACGGATCAGGCGGCACCGCTGAACCTCCAAAGGATCTGCCAAGCCATAGAATTTAGGGAGGCTCCAATTAGACGACCACAAACCTGGAATAGACAAAAGGCCCCAGAGTTCACTACCATACAAACCAGCAGGCTCCATAACAGTGTGCAACAATTTCAAGAAGGCGGGGAGGGCACACGGGAAATCTAGTGCGGCACGCATTTGGGCTGTAGCAGCATGAAAGGAGGATGAAAAACATTTCACCCTGTGAGCCGCCATGGTGCCCGCCGAGGCAGCTGAGTCAAAAATGAGTCCAAGATAACGCGTTCCCTCAGTCCGCGATGCTGAAGCAACAGTTGCGGTGCCCAAACTCAAAGGATAGTCAGCAGGTGCCGGAGCACCCGCCTTCACACCCAAAACGAGCGCAATACACTTTGGCACCGACAACTTAAGATTACGATCAGCCAACACAACAGCAGTATGGTTCAGCAAAGCCTGCAGGTCGGGAAGGCACTCCGCCACCAGAGCAGCGTCATCAGCATAATGATAATCAGGATGGCAGCCTGGGAGCCCAGGAAAGCGCGGTCCCTTGTCAAGAGCACTCAAGGCTGCACTAAGTGGCTGAACATACAAATTGTATAACATGGGGCTGAGGGGACAACCTTGCTTGACACCAACACCAACATGGAACGGGGATGCCACTTGTCCATTTGTAACCACTTGATAGCGCAAACCCTGGTACATGCCTGCAATACCACGGACAAGATGCTCTTGGAACTGTAAATCAAGGAGAGTGTCCACCATCTTGGCATGGTCAGTAGTATCATACGCGGCTGAGACATCCAAAAACACCACATACATGAGACGATTGAGACTGAGAGCATGATGAGCCACATGTTGCACAACAAACAGATTATGAAGAGTGCTCCGATCAGGCAAGAACCCTGCTTGTCGGGGGAACATTTCCCCATGCTCATAACTATACCGAGTGTGTGCCACATACACCCCAGAACTCAGACAATTTGCATACAACTTATGAAGAGGAGAGGACACCACTATAGGGCGATAGTTGACCTCTTGGGCATGGTCCCCACGCTTGTAAATAGGACTCAACCAGGAAAGGCTCATCTCCAAAGGTTCTCGTCCAGCCAAGTGCACAGCTTTCAGAATAGACTGAACCAAAGGCCGGATCTGGCAGGCAGCCAGAGCAATGACTGGAATGCCAGATTTACCAGGAGAAGCCCAAAATTTGAGGCGCTTGAAGGCACTTCGGAGTTCCTCATCACCAAACAAGTCATCAAGGTCGTCTGCGGTTGGCGATGCCAAAGGCGGCAGAGGTGGCGTCACTGGTGGCCCACTGAAGATGCTGGCAAAGTGCTGGGCAAAGTCGTCTGCGGTTGGAACCACTGGGCTGGACTGGGCCATACCACGGCGGAGGGCCTTCCAGAAGTACGATGGCTGAGATTGACACAGCTGCTCGAACTGGGAGTACTGCTGAGCTGCATATTGACGCTTCTTGCGTTGGTATAGGCTGCGAAGCTGCTGGGTCTGCTGGGATGTAGCTGCCGTACCAAGGGCTCTCACAGCTGCCTTGCACTCATCATCAAACCACGGCTGGTGGACCTTTTTGCGCTGACAGGAGGCAGACACCACCGCAATCTTCATCCCCACCACCCTTGCAGCATGAAAGAGAGCTTGCCCCAGCAATTGGACAGAAAGACCCAATGTGTCTGAGGAAAGGGTAGCTGCTTGAGCCTGTGCAAGAAGATCCAGCACCACATCATCCAACTCAAGTGCAGAAAAGAATTCCCTACGCCTATCATCATCCCATACCAATCAAAACAATTGTTCTGAGGGTGCTGGCACAGCAGGGGACTGAGAAGTTCCCGAAGAAGACAGGGCAAGCCCTATGGACAAAGGCTTGTGGTCACTGCCATGTATATCACTATGAATAACAGGATCCAGAACTCGAGACATCATACACGTGGACACTAAGCAATGGTCAGGACGAGTCTGCGCTCCACGTGCTACAAACGAGGGTAGAACTGACACAGCCCCAGCACCCCCAGCAGAACGGCCAGTACAAAGCAGTGTGCCAGTGGTCAAGCATAAGTTCACCAAAGACTGCCCTGAGGCGTTCACAGCATGTGGATCAGAACCACGACGGGAAGCGACACCAAAAGGCTGCCCAGAGGGGTCCAGAACCCTATCATCCAAAGACCCAACATGCGCATTATAATCACCTATGCAAACAACATGTGCCCCAGATGCCTTGAAAGTGTTGATGTCAGACAACAAACCGTCATAAACCTCTTGCATTGCATTGCTATTCTGCGGAACATAAACATTTCCCAAAAGTAACCTGCCCAGTGCGGTAGAGAACTGCAACCAAATAACATATGGAGATAACTTCCTGAGCTTAACCTGGTACTGCTCATGGACTTCCCGTTGAATATACACGGCCAAACCATGCCCAGCTTTCCCATGTGAGGAAGCACCACAACATACATATGGACGATGGGAATGGGAGAGAAATCCATGCAGGGGGTCAGCGAGGATAGACCTGGTCTCTTGCAGCGCAACTACCGCATACTGGCTGAAAAGACGGCGCCAGTGCAAATATGCCTGGATCTTTGTTGGAGCGGTACCATTAACATTGAAGGAGAGAAAGGTCAAGGACGGCGCTTCGGGCTGGCCACCCCCTCAAGCCTGTTTGGACTTCTGAGCAGAGGACCTGGGGGTGCTTGTGGGAGCGCCAACAGACGAGGGGGGGCCAGGGTAGGGCCCTTGTTGCTGTGGCTCCTGTGCGGTTGCGGGTGCTGCTCCTGCTGCTGCTGTTGCGGGTGCTGCTCCTGCTGCTGCTGTTGCTGGTGTTGCTGCTGCCGCTGCCGCTGCTGCAGCAGCAGCCATGTAGGCTGAGGCTGCATCACAGGCTGCTGCTGCTGCTTCTGCTGTGAGAGGCGGCAGAGGCTGTCGTCGGCGGGTGGTAGGAGGTGCTGCTGCTGCTGCTGGTGCGGGGGGAGGCTGGCTGGGGTGGGTGGTAGGAGCTGCTGCCCCTGCTGCTGCTGTTGCTGCTGCTGGGGGTGGTCCCCGCTGGCGTGGTGGGAGACGAAGCTGCACATTCCACTGAGCCGCTGGGCGTACACCTGTTGTCATCCGGATGAAGATGTCGCTGCCATGCCAGCGAGGGAAAGCACCAGCTGCCTTGAGCCCCATGAACTCGGGTTTGCGGGTGGCGCGCTCTGCTAGCTGCATCTTGGTAAGGGCCTGGTCGAGACCCCAACGTGTGAGCTGGGAGAAGGCGTACCACTGCTTCAGCACCTCAATGGTGAAGTGGCGGGTGGTAAGGGAGACTATCCACACGGACCCAGCCTTGAAGGCTCCAGCTGTGGCGTGGTCTGGGAGGCCAGCAGCAGTACGCAGCTTGAAGCAGACATCCCTGCTGGTTGTTGTGGCACCCCTGGTGAAGACGACCACCTTGCATGCATTAGCAGCCCTGAGTAGCTCCTCAACTCTCTCGGACTCTGGTCTGGGGGAGCTGTTGCACCGGAATCCGGAAGGTGGGCTTGCGCGCAGCTTCTCAAGTTCAGCCTCCAGATGAGCTTCACGTTGTTTCATCTGCACTATGACTGCCCTGGCTACTGTGAGCTCGGCGGTGACAGCCTGATGCTGCTGCGTCACCGCCTCCATGTTCTTTTTCCAATGTGTCCTGCCGGGACCGCATGGCCGCGAGCTCAATGAGAAGGTCATCTATATCTATCGGACTAGCATCCTGCGAGGGGCTGTCACCCTCGTGGCCGCTTTTCGCTTTCTTTTTGGGAGGCATGGCTGTCCGCGGTTACGATGCTATGTCGGCGGTACTATTAACTAAGCAAACAAACTTAAAATGCCTATATTTGCTGAGAAAAGACCATGAGGTATGATGCCTGCCTCCCATTGTGTGGAAATGAAGGGAGACCAGTGGGGTCTGCATTGCAAACTAGTGCATACATATGGCTGCTTTCTCGTGGCTCTACTGCATTGTCCTCAAGAAGCATACAGCCGAATTCAATATATGAGCAATAGCTGCAGGGCACGCAACAAACTGCCACCACACAGTAGCATGTAGTCACAGGAGTGTGAAATGGGCCAGCAAGGCTATTAGTAGCAAGTAACTAAGGCTGGCCAGGATAAGAAGAAACCGGCAGACCGTAGCACAAACAGGAGAATTAGTAGGCTTGAAAGCCGCAGAAAGTAACAGCAGCAGCAGAAGAAGGATAAGCAGCAAGGAACAGGATCAGTATAACAGATAACAGATTACAGATTACAAAGTGGCCCCACAAAGGGGGCGCCCGTAACGGAGCCAAACTAGGCTCCATGGGCATCATACACCATGCCAGACTCATCAATATAATCATCATAGTCAGACGAAACGTATCAATTTGATAACCAACCAGACCTAGCTCCTCTAGTGTCTCCCTAGTTGCATAAGGTAGAAGGTCTGATGCTTCAAAGCGCCTATAGTCTAGGCATTCTGATACAAAGGCAGCAACCTTCCTGGGGTTCTGGTTCATGAAAGCACTGACCTTCCCAGAGGGCCGCATAGACCGACCGTATAAGCAGCACCCTGCCTCAATCACTCATCTGAAGCAGCACTCGAGTCCTGGTCCGATTACACTAGCAGCACCGTCAACAACAGCTACCGAGGAGGTGCAATGGCCGTAGGTGGGGCAGAACCACTTGCGATACATTACACGTTTGGGCAGCAGAAGCAGGTAAAACTTTAGACTAGAGCAGGTCAAAAGTTTACTGCTGCCTCACCGGCACTATACAATCTTGGATATTCTACCCGGGCGCTAGCGCTGTCTAGTCATGGATGGGGTACTCTTACGCAACCGTTCTATCCAACTGGTGCCCACCAGGTCAGAGCTCATATCAGATAAGATCACACGAATTACATCATACCACAACACAACCAGCCACGGATACCGGTTTCGGCCTTGCTGAAGGGCCTCATCAGTCCGCTGAGTTGAGTAAGCAAGTGGCATGCACAGCAACATAAAGGAAAACCTGGAGACAAGAAGCTGGCGCAAACAGAAGATGAATAGACAGTTCAGCGTTTTGCCAAGTGACCAGAGTGCCACAACCAACAAACCACCAAGAGCAAACCATGCTTGTCTACCAAACTCCGAGCATTAGCTCATGTCCTAAAAGGCTAAGTCCATTATGCTGCTATTGGCTACCTCTGCAGTTATAACCACATGCTTTGCCACGGCCTCCATGCATGGCCAATGCACTTGCTAAAAACTGCTGCAGCCAAACCCCATCGATAATCCTTCTTGACCAGGGAGGGCACTGCCCGTTGTAGACATCTAAGCAGGAAAAGCCTAGGATAGCCCATAGACACATGCTCATACTGGTAACCTAGCAGACACTTGACAATGCTGTACCAATCACCTGGAGATGTGTTTATCTCAAGCCTATGCAAGAGACCAACAACACTGTTCGACAAGGTACGCAAAGGGACAGCACTATCATATGGAATGACCTTCTTGAAAGGAAGGGCGCCCTTGGTTTTATGCAAAGTAGCTAAAGCTCCTGCATTCCTATTCCTGTGCTGCATATGCAATAGGCCAGACCTAACAGTGACAATGCACTCTAGAATCTCAAGAGGCCCCTGACTAGCATCACCTGTGCATTCAAGCACAAGGCCTTCAGGATAGCACTCAGACCTGTAGCTCTCAATAATGCGATTTGCAGTAACAGGATCGCACCCCAACACCAAGGTTGAGTCATCCATGTAGCGCATGCCAGCCACAAGTGTCCTGTCAGCTCCCAGACTACGCAGCCAATAATACTCTGCAACAGCACTGGTACCTTGTGCCAATGCTGGGCTTAAAAACCCGCCCATGGCAAGCCCTATCAGCTGCCACAGGAAGATGCAACCCACTTTCAGAAAAGTATGCTCTAGCTCATACATAGCAACATCGAGCACCTGATCAAGGGTTATAGCAGTGTACTTTGACCTGTCAACTTTCCTGCCCCAGGCCACCCCACGTCTGCCCCGTCGCCTCACAGAAAGTACATGCACAGATGATTGCGTTCTTGCCCGGTCAATCAACCACCTGACTGCATCTACCACCTTATCATGCACCAGTTCTGTATACATCTGCTTGACATCATGACCAACAACAGTGGTATGCACACACTGAGCACTCCCCAACATCTCATTGGATTGCAGCAGCCATGCCTTCATGGCTGTAGTAGTAGGCAGGTTGAAATGATCAAAATCCAGAGACTCTAACACAAACATTAGAGCCCTGCTTGCCACACTGTATACATTTTTGAGAGGGTGGTGATAATTGGGGACTATAGGCCTGAGTTTAAGAACATCCTTGTTCTTAGGCAAATAGTATGCTGGCGACGCACGTGCTTTGCTATATATGGGAGCAATGCCATTCCAGGCCTTAGCACGCCAATCCAGTTTGTATGCCAGCAGGAGCTCCTCCTCGGTGAAAAATACTCTTTTATAATGCTTGTCCTTCACATAGAGCTCCATCATATTGTCCCAGAACAACCTAGGACATTGAAAAACACAGCTATGTAAATTTCTATCCAATGGCAGACACACTAGGTCTGACAGCTGTGCTTGTACTGCCTCAAAATACTCCAGTGACTTGCCTATGGTCCCTGCTTCGGGAGGAGCAGAGGACATCTTGGCATCCTGGTGTCCATGATCCTTGAGTTGTTCAACTTCAGGCAGAATCTGATACATAGCCTTACGCACAGCTCCTGCTTGCGCAATGCGACCAAATGCAAAACATATGCTAACACACTGTTCCACAAACTGCTGAACAACAAACTCAGAGGACTGCATAGGAGTGTACTTCCCATGCACATCGATGGATGGTACAGACTGAGGCCATTTTCTGCTGTCGGCACGGCAACAGATGTGCTTCTTTTCTTTGCAACGCAAAAACTCAGGATGGTTATCACACACACACTGCATCTTATGCTTAGGGTCAAATGCAGCCGCAAACTGCCTGTAGTTGTGAAACAAGTCCTCAACATTGGTACCCTTGCGTACAACGATGCGTGCATGCCCTAGATAATGCTCCCTGAATTCTACTGGCATAAAGCTAAAGGCAGAATGGATCACACGGTGAAGGGTAGCCCTAGCTGTATTAACATATGCAGATGTGCTTTTTCCAACATATGGTAAAGACAGAACAGGGCGATAGCTTAACCTAAACCCAAACCGCTGGCTGAACACATAGGCAATACGCTGCTTGAAGTGTCCACGCTTCTTCTTATCAGGCAGCTTGCCAGCTGCTTGATACAACTTCAGCAAAGCCGTTGTGTCAGTGTAATACAGAGCCCTAATTAGCCCTGCATCTCGCTGCCAATACCTCAGGAAGGTTTCAACACCTTCATGAACTGCAGGTAGGCGCTGCAAACTATGAATCACCAAAACCATGCCATGCAATACAGGAGGTGCTAGGTGCTTCAAACATGTCCTTAAAGTGCCAGATGCAACAACAGTTGCATTGCGGGTGTCCAACACTGACACAGTTGATGCACCAAACTGCAACCTCAGCACATCCCTACAGTTGAGGTTTAAAGCACCTGGAGATACAAGTACCGAGAACCTCTGCAAATCCCTCTTGTACGCTGCTATTAATGCCAGATCTAAGGACTGGAACTTGACCTTGGGCTCAACATGCAGAGCAAAACGCATGTATGTAGGCACTGCAACGCTAGTGCCCTTGTCCCGTTGGTGCATAAGTAACCTAGAACCCTTACCATGCTGGGCTGCAGCTACACTGGCAACGATGCCATGAGACATGCGCATGCTGTGCGGGGTGTGCTCAACATTCAATGGGGGCTGTAGCATTCTGATCAATTTCCGCTCAATAGCAGAGCGAGCTGAGTCATCATCAAGCGGGCCCACAAGAGGCAAAATGATAAATCTGTGTGCACCAAATCGCTGCATAAACCTATGCACCTGCTGCTCCCCAGGCCTCCAGCCAGTGCTGTCATACACATGCTGGAAAGACCTCTGACGAAAATTGCATGTTTCACCCACATAGTACATGCCAGTCAGCTGGGACAGAATGATATACACACACGATTGTTCACTTGCTGCAAAATAGCTAAGGAAGCGCGCTTTGCCAAGAGCTACTAGCAAAGGCTTGATCCTACATAGCCACTTCTCTCGTGCCTCAAGCTCAACAATGTACTCCCAATAAAGCTCTGCAAGATCAGTAAATACTTGCCACGCCCTAGCCCGATTCATCCTTGGGCTATCGTACAGAACTTCCAACTCATGCTCCCTTTTCCTGATACCTTCGCGGATACCCTCCCGTGTGGGGCTTGCATGCCACCTGCTACCCTACTTGGCTGCTGGACGCTTACCACGAGCCTTGTGCTCAGCTTGCAGGTTGGTAGTCTGAGCAGGGGTCAAGGAGTTGTAGATGGCAATCAGCTGCTGCACAACCAGCTCCACTGCACTAGCCTCCTCTTTGAGAGCCTTACGGTGCTCCCTAAGGTCACTAGGATTGCTACTGCCCTCACCCTGCTTTTTCAGCCTGTCGGCTAGGTATACTCGCCGCTCAAACAGCTGATCTAGGCTGGCTGAGTCAATGTCAAACTCAGGCGGTGGGGGCCTGAGCTCATCATCGCTGCTGCTGCTGTCGTTGGCTGAGGGGGAGGGGGAGGGGGTGCGGAAGCGGATGCCGAGGGAGGCAGCACGAACGGGACGGCGCCCACGCTCAGGCTCCTTTTGCTGCTGCTGCTGCTGCTGCTTGGCCTGCTGCTGCTCTGGCTCTTGCTCTGCAAACCCGACCTTGCTGCTTTTGCCCTTGGTCTTCTTAGCCAGATGCTCTGCCAGCTGCGTCAGAGCCTGCAGAGATGCTCCTACATCTGCTGCCTGCTGCTCAGTACGTTGCTTCACTGGAGTGGAAGCCTGCACTGCCACAGGGATAAGGGCACCTGTCAAGTTCTGCAGCAGCTTCTGGCTGTTGATAACCTGGGCCTGCTGAGACTGGGCCATGGCATTCAGCCTGGCCTCAACAGAAGAGTGCAGGAGTTCCTGCTTCTTCTGCTGCTCCTTGAACTGCCTAATAGCTTCCTTAAGCAGCTCCTCAGTCTTCTTCCTGGACTGTTTGCGTTTTTTGCTGTGCTTCAGCTTGAGGGGAAAGCTGCTGTTGCTGCTAGATGACGAGCTGCTGGAGGAGGAGGAGGAGGAGGAGCTGCTGCTGCTGCCGCTGCTGTCGCTGCTATCGCTGCTCGAGCTGCTACTGCGGTTCTTGCTGCTCTTCCGATGCTTACTCCGGCCAGAACGTAGTTCATCTAGAGCCTTCTTCGCCTGTTTCTGCTGCTGCTTGGTCCCCGTCAGCACTGCGAACTTGAGCAGACGCTTGTCTTCTTTCTGCTCTTTCTTCTTCTCCTCGGCCTTCTGCTTCTTCTTCTTCGACTTGGCCACTAATTTACCTATCTCATCTTTGTAGTCATTATCGTATTTGTCATCGCGACCACGGCCCCAATCACGGTTGCCACGGCCACCACGACCACGACCCCGACCTCTGGAAGGTCCCATGGTGCTTGGCGGGTAGTGGGAGTAGACACACAGGCAAACAATAAGACACGACAGAAGAGAACTATGGTAAAGAGGAGTCTATAGGTTCGACACCGGCACCACTCGCCCAAACCGGGGTGGAAACACGGCGCTAGTGAATCAGATAAGATCACACGAATTACATCTTACCACAACACAACCAGCCACGGATACCGGTTTCGGCCTTGCTGAAGGGCCTCATCAGTCCGCTGAGTTGAGTAAGCAAGTGGCATGCATATGAAGCCTTTGACTGATCCACGTGCTCAGTACGTCGTAACCTTTCGTAACCGGTTCGTCACTGCCCACCAGCCCAAGTTCAGGACCGATGGGCTGATAACCACGGGCCTGCATGTCGACCCACGGCACGCTTTTGGAGCAGTTGCTAGGGTTAACATGGTCGACGTTTGCAGCCATGCAATGAACCCTCACTGTCCGAAGTGTAACATTGAGTGGACCACCTTTGTTTCGGAAATAGTCAGAGATAATGGATCACGCGCTGATCTTCTTGCTTCTGCTTATTATTTTTCTCCCTGAGGTGTCCGAAGGCAGCAAGTTCGTGGTAGTGCCAGCAGGGAAGGGCTTGTCACCTGGGATGGACGTGATGGCAGTTGCTGGGGAACTCCAGATAAGGTCCGTAGGACGCTGCATAACTAACCTGCATGAGATGAATTAACCGTATACTGCCCCCAAAAGATATCTTGCTGTTGTTTGTGGGCTGTGCAACAGCATGAGGGACCTCAATAAACCAGTTTTGAAGGGCACTTATGTCATACCTGCTGTTGCAAGCGGCCTTTGTCCTCACCCAATAGCTGATACTGATCTAATGTTCAGAGGACATGACATATATGTGCCGGCATCCGCAGCAGAGGTGGATTACATGAAGGCAGCTGCTGCAAGGCATAAGAACCCCTCAGCTTCAACCACTGCAATCCAGCCAGGGAACCTTGCACTGGTTACATTTGAGCCACCCGCTAAAAGCTTCGTTGAGCTCCTGAAGGCAGCGCTACCCATGGGAAACATGGCGAAGCTGAACCCTCCACAAGTCTTGGGAGCTTTGCAAGAGGCACTGGCATCTCCATGTGCCAAGCTGCTTGGCAATGACACAGCACTGCAGGTGCGCTGTGCCTGTGAGCAGTGGATGAAGAAGTTGACGGGGGCTAGCAAGTGGTGTCAATATACAGACAGAGGCTAGCAAGTGTGTCTACATATAGACAGGGGCTAGCAGTGTCCAGCAGCACAGCACTTCAAACAGCAACGAGAGGCAGGGCAACCTTTAAACTTTGAATGAAAGAATCAGGCTGGCCACAGGGTTAAAAGCAGCAGCCCCAGCAGCAGCAGCAGCAAGATGCACAGTCTCAGGCTTGGACATTCAATGCGGAAAGGAGCTTCTGACCAGTGTAAGGAGCAGTAGTAGTCGGATGTACAGTTGCACGGGTCTTCTGCACTCAGATGTACCCCATGCACCAAGCTCCTTGCAAAAACAGAGCACGGGGTGCTCTGTGCGTTTGAACAGTGGATGTGGAAGGTAACTTTGCAGCAGTACAACAACCACCGGTAGCAGCAGGAGCACTGCAACCCTATATATACTGGATGCAGCAATTCTTAGCACTGCAAGGTTAGCAGCAGCAGCAACAACAACAACAGCAGGAGCTGCCGCAGCAGCAACAGCAGCAGGAGGAGGAGGCACTGCAACCTTCCAAAGCCTGAATCAGAGGTTGCCGCAGGGTGTATAAGCAATATCTGCAGGAGCTGTGGAAGGCACAGTTTTGACCTTGAACACTGGCTGTACGAAGCAGCTTCAGAACTGTGTCTGCAGCAGTAGCGACAGGATGCCCAGTTGGGCTATTCTATGGATACAAGAAGCAGGAAGAAAGCAGGGGCTAGAAGGCAACCAGGCGCAGCAGCAGTACCAGCCTCAAACTCAAAGTACTGACTTGTTACACCATGCCCCGGCCAGAGGGATTTAATCTGTGCAACCCGGCCGGTGGCAACATCCACACACCTTCTTCCCTTATTGCATTCAGAGTAGGATGCAACCAGCAGTACCAGCACAATTAGCAGACCATTGCAACTTGAAACAGCCCTGGGGGTGGCTACAACAAGCCAAGGACACTCACTTCCAGTTGTTTGCTTGCTTGTTTGCTTTTGGCACATGTCTTTCACCTACCGAGAGTGTAGAACAGTCCTATATGTCCATGCTAAATGGCTACATCTGCTGTGCACAATATCACATACAAAATGTCTTTTAGGGTGTAATGGGCTTTTACCCTCCCCTTGTAAGTAATATTGCAAGTGCTTTTGATGGTGTGCTTTGCCATGCTGACCATGTTATATCACAACTTTGTGTTCCAGCTCATGATCGGTTTGGGGCACCTTCTCTTGCCAGATGCAGCACTGTACGGCACAGTTCTCTGGCCACAAGCAACTCAATGCGCAACTCCACCAGCATCTCGATATATACATAGTGTATACAAGCTTACACTTCTTGCGGCATCAGATGCTATGCACAGCTCTCAGCTGCAAGCAGTGCTTGAATGACCCATCCCTTGTTCCACCGCAGGCAGCTGCATCGTGTTCCTTGCTTTTAAGGCTTTCCCTTGTCCATGTTATGCGTAAAGGTGTTGAGGGCGGGAATGCTCTCTGCTGGCAGGGATGATACCTTGGTTCCTAGTGCTCCGGATGTGACCTTGGTCCCTAGCGCTCCAATACCTGCTGCTGCTGTTTTGTCCTTCTCTATGCGCTCCTATGCAGATCTTGAGAGATGCGCAACCCCAGGCGGTCCTGACCTTTGCCTTTCCCTTTCAGTCAGACTCATGTGGATGTATCTTATCACATCTGCTGGAAGTGCCCCTCCTTTTTGTGGATGGTAACCCCATGGTCAGAGGCCCACTCAATACAGTGCAGGTAAGGACTCCGTCTCTCACATGCCCCAGCTCCAAACATTCGATTTTGGAGCTCTCCAAAAATTTTAAACAGCAGGTCTGGAGAACCAAACCAAGCAGGCATCAAAATGCAAAGCGGAGTACATGGGCAGTGATCCATAGTATCTGCACATCTGGTTTCATCAACAGGGTGCGCTGCTGCTCTCTTGCTTATTTTGCTTGTCTTGATCTTGGTTCATATCTCATGCAGTGCTGGTGTCCCTTTCTCTCCACTTAATACTGCACTGGCAGGTGTGCCGCATAATATCATCATCTCCTGTTCCCCATTGGCACGTGAGCTCAGAACCTCTCAGGCTAGGAATGGCAGGCCAGCTTACAAAATGACATTACCATGGCTCTCCATGTGTCATAGCTCTCTGCTGCGTAACTTTTGCTTTGGTACCATGCATGTCCTGTCTGTAGCATAGGCAGCTGAGGATGGCCTTGGCAAGCCCCCTCAATGTCATGGCCTCCTTCTCACTACTTACATTCCAACATCTATGCTACTGATCGTTATTGGCTCATTTGCTTCTTCTCAATGAACTCACTCCCAACTTCTCAGTATGTCGTCGTCAGGCTCCAGGCTCCCTATGAACCGCTCTTCTCTGCCCTCCTCCTGTATCCCCTTTCCCTCCCACCTCTGCAGTTTGGCACGGGCCTGACAAAGTCAGACCTATCAACCTTGAAAGGCAAGGCCATTAATGTGTTTGGTTACATCTTGAAGGCCGTGGTCTTTGATTTGATCATGCCAAGGGTGAAAGGTCCCTGGCCAGGGCTTAGGCAGATCGTGGGACTGAAGCCTTATAGGTCCTACCCTGGGCAATGCTTGCCAGAGCTTCACATCATCATGACATCTTTTGCCATTGAAGAGCCACGGGCCTTGAAGGCAGGTAAGTGGGCCAGACAATGTGGAGGCAGATTTTACCTATGGCCTGCTTCTATGATGTCTGTGTCTGGGCTTCTCAGCTGTGTGTCTGCTGCAGAGATCTTGCAGGTTGCGCATTACATACCTCGCATAATTATCTGCTTTGCTTGTACATGCTGCCAAGGCGGTTCTGTTCAGCAGGGCATGTCATATGTTGGGGTGCTACCATAATGCACTTTACTCATGCCGGCCTTGTACAGATTGCAAGTTTGGGCTTGCCAGTAGCATCAGAGTTTGTGTGCCAGCCAATGCCAAACATTATAGTGTTTTGTCTCCACCCTGCCTCTTGCTGAGCGAGCAAACGAGGAGCCCATGGGTAGCATGAAGCTGCAATAACATGATACTGAGCCGACTTATTGAAGATGTTGCCAGCTCGGCGTGGGTTTTCTATGCATGTTCTGGAAGTCACGACTGCTATCAAGCCAGTTTGCACAAAGAAGCTAGCAAACTGGAGCTCGCAAACCATTAACCCATGTCCCTGGGCCCAACCTACGACTCTACTAACCCAGCTTACGCTGAACAACTTGGACGCAGCCATGCAACAAATACTTTGCATACTGCTTCTCTCTTCTGTTTGCTTGTGCAATGTTGAAAGTTTGCCTTAATCAGGATTGGAAGCACTCATCACAAGCATATTTTTGAAAAATTGTAGACTTAATCGGCAGGTGAACTTCGCTAGTGGTCAGCAGGTTCCTGCCATGCTGTTCTGATGCTGCATGCTGTCAGTTGGCTCCTCTTTGACCTTATTCTCGTGCTGTTCTGCATTCCTGCCATTGCTCACAGGCCAAGTCCTAGTAGGTCCTGTATCTCCCCGCCTTCCCCAGCCCTTAGAAGCACAAAAAGCAGCTGCACCTGAAGTGTTTGACTTCCTTCAGACCACTCCCGCAGATGCTGGTGTGGTTTTGGTGGGGTTTGGCAGCACTGGAGTTTTTGGCAACACCATGACACCAGAAGACTTCATTGAGTTAGCTGCAGGGTTTAGCTCTCTGGCTCCTACTAGGGTTTTGTGGCCCATGTCTAAAACCAACCTTCCTGATAACCTGACCTTGAAGGAGCTTCCCCTGAGTGAGAATGTGAAGATAGTTTCCTGGGTGGATTACAATGACGTCCTGGGTCACCCGAGTGTGAAGGTGTTCATGACTCACTGTGGTGTTCATTCCATGATGGAGGCAGCCTTCCATGGGGTAGCAGTGGTGGGCATGCCATTCCAGTTTGAGCAGAAGGAGAACTGTGGGAAGCTGGTGTCAGCAGGCATGGGGGAAATGGCAACACAGGCAGTGGCATTTAGAGCGAAGGACCCAAGCATACGGTTCACACGGGAGTATGTCAGTGACATCATTGAGAAGGTGCGAAGTCCTTTGGTGCTGCAGCAATGTCTGGTCCATGTAGGATTTTGGAAACTGCACACCTTCTGTGCAGACAGTATTCTGCTTTTCATACCAGTGCATCGGGTTCAGCATCTAAGCTATGCTGAATGCAACAAATGTCCTGCACATTTGAGCTTGTATGCTGCTGCTTCAACGCCTGGTCAATCAGTTTTTAGCAAGATGATGGTCAAAACAGTGTGGCTTTCCGGTGATTGTGTTACTCCCCACTAGTTACCAAAACAATGTCTCGTGTTTTGATGAGAAAGTGGCTTTACTGTTGCACAATATAGCTCATGTCTCAGCTGGATGCAGGGGGAAGGCTGTGCAAGTGTGTCCATTCCTCAGCTTGCTGCTGTCCCTGACTGCATGCAGGTACAGCACATAATGATGAGCCATAAGCTCCTGCGCTGCGCAAACAACTCTATGACTGCTGCTTCTGCCAGTCGGAAGTAGCACAATGAGGAGCAGGTGCCCCCTCCTACTTGTGCTCACTTACTGACTCTTTGCATTTTGCTTGGTCCAAGGGTCACTATAAGCGAACATGCTGCTGGCTGATGATTCTGCCTGTCCTAGAGTGCATAAGCTTATCAATGTCACACTTTTTGCACTGTCCTTCTGAGTGGCTGTTCAACCCCTCTTTGCTTCCAATCCTGCCTCTCCCCCACCCTTTTCCCACTACCCAGGTCCTGCTCAATCCCTCCTACCAACAGTCAGCAGCTTCCGTGTCTGCTAAGTTGCAGCTGTGGTACAGTTTCAGGAGGCCAGTGCAGAGGGCAGCAGATGAAGTGGAGATGTTTTTTGCTGGGAATACGTCAGCAAGCGAGGGCAGCAGTAAGGATGAAGATGGTGATTCCAGAGGTACACCCATGCCAAGTGGGCTGATTTCAAGTACAGACAGCAATGACGCTGGTCAAGATGAAAAAGAAGAGCTTTGACATGGTGTGCACAAAGCATGTTAGCTATGAGAGAATGGGAGTCCTGCATGGTTAGCGTAGCAATGGATGGACTCCTGTTCAAGCATGGTGGTGCTTTGCAGCCTTGTCATTATTAACATGACAAGAACCGCACACTCCTAATTGGACAAAAGATGCATGTAGCAAAGGGCATTGCTGCTGCGGCATCCATCCATGCTGCTGACGAATCCATGGGCTTGGTTGCCATGGGCTAGATGTGCGATTTAGTGTACACAGGTGACTTATTGTGAATGATGCGTATTCTTACATGTTTACAAGCTTTGAGAGGCTGTCCAACGTCTTTGTATGTGATTGGAATATGTCAAGCATGCAGTAGTCATAGTCAGGCCATTAGGTCTGAGGAAATGGTTGAGAGGGTGGATGTGAAGCCATTTTGTGGATCATCTCTGTGTGTGGGCTGCTGCTGTAGAACATTTCATAGGGGGTACTTAGTACAGAGAAGCCCATATTGGGTTTCGGGGCTGGGTGACAGAGGTTCCGACTTTGGATGGGATGAGTCCAAATGCCAATGCTTGCCATGCATGGCTAACTTAAAAATTTCTTCTTAAGGTCGGTATTGACATTTTGTGACATAGACGCAGCTGCTACGAGCGGTATGATTGAAGCCCATGCTCGCCATATGTTCCCTCCGTGCGGTGCGTTTCAATGAAGATTCCAACCGAAAATGAATGTGATACAGATACCCTTGTCGCATCCCACCGGGGGCCCCTTGGTCAGGTAGGGAAGTGAAGATCGCCAGACCTGCCTGCTCAGGTCCGACTATGGCTGAAAAAGAGCGACAACCTTTTACAACCAACGAAAGAGGATTGGCAGAGTTCTGTGGTCTCTGCAGAGTGCCTCCTGTGAGCGTGCCCACTTAACTTCGCGGAAGCACAAACGGGAGCCCATCTCAGCATCTTAGCTCCAGCCTGGGCGTTGCCCAGCCTTGGGAACTTTCATCCCCCTAGCCCAAGGTGCGCATGCTATGTCACTGCACCATCTAGCATGCTTCCATGCCAGAAGCGTACAGAGGCATCGTCTCAATCCCATCACCACATTGCACCAGGGCAGTGGGCTCATAATGTATGTTCTTCACAAATCTGAAAGAACACACATTCGCCAAATATGACTTTTAAGGAGTCAAACCGTCCCACTTTTGCCTGCAGCACCTTAATTCTTGCAGCATGGTGGTTCCTCAATCCCACCACCACACTGCATCGCATCTGCCACTGGTTTGAGGTACAGCACAAAGCCAAGGGCCCTCTTTACTTTTCGTCCCCGGGCAGTCACAGTCATTGATTCCTTTCTTGGTGCTGCAGGCAGCATGGAGCTAGGCTCCTCAATTGACAGCCTCCCTATCGCCCTGCGGGACCATGTCCTGACTCGGGCCTTCCAGCAGCTGGACCAGTGCCACCTCCTCACCATCGCCCCCCTCGTCTGCCACCTGTGGCACCAGCTCTCCCTTAGCACCTGCGCCAGCCTGGAAGTACAGCTCAAAACAGATCAGGCAGCAGAGCAGTTTACAGCCTGGCTCAGGAAGCATGGCCCAAAGCTGCTGAAGCTGATCCTGATCCTGAGCCCTTCACCCACGTGTGATTCCGGTGCCGCAACAGCACTCCTCCAAAGCATCCCGTCCGCCATGAACCTTCGTGCCCTGCACCTGAACTGGGACAGCCGGAGGTCCTGGCTGTGCTGGAGCTTCCCAAGATCAATGTCTGCCTTGAGCAAGCTCACCTACTTGCTCACTAAGGGCCACATTTCTCCCTCCATTGTTCCAGGCTTATGCAGCCTGACGCAGCTGAAGTCACTCGCTCTCATAAGCACCATTACCAGCGCAGACAGTCTCCTTCCGGCTATAGCCAGCAGCCTTGTGTTCCTGACCAGTCTCGACCTATCTGACAGCAGCGAAGTGGTTGGGCCCCGTAGCCTACCTCTGTTACATATCTCAGTGACTGAGCTGCAGCAGCTGTGTCTGTATAAGGTGCCAATCAGCGGCCAGCAGTTGGCGAGCTTGCGGTGCCTGCCGGCCTGTGACAGTGGTCGACGGTGTTTTGCTCGGTGCAAATGACGTCAGGCTGGTTGCAGAGTGGCTTCGGTCAGCGCATGTGGCGAAGTTAAAAAGGCTGAAATTGATAGACCCGGTTGGGCTTGGACAGGCTGAGCTGGGTCGCCTGCCTTTAGCTTTGGCAGCCACTGCGGCACCACTGAAGCACATGGCCTTGAGCTTTTCCAACCACTCACCTCCTCTTATCCAGCTGTCATGCTTAACACAGCTGACAAGCTTTGAGCTGAAGGGGGGTTCACTAGGTGAGGCGGTAGCCAACCAGCTGCCTGCCATGAGTGGTCTGCAGCATCTGTCACTGTCAGGCTGCATGATTGATGATCGTTCAGTTATAGAAGCAGTGTTGGGATGGGTTGCTTCCTTGCCTCAGCTTACTAGGCTGGAGCTATGGGGTGACGGCAGAGAGAGTGGCTCTGCAGTGACAGCATCTGTCCTGCAGGTTTTGGGTTCACAGGTTGTGGAGCATGCGGAGAATGTGTTTATTTACCCTGCGACAGGAGGGGTGATGGATGCTATGTAAAAGCAGCAGCAACCAATGCCCCATGCTTGCAGAGTGTGGCCTTCGCTGGTGCTTTCCGGCCATTACTGCTTTGAGGGTTGCTTGTAACGGTGTTCGGCATATATAGCGGAAAGCGGCATGTGCAAGGCTGCATTGCACTGTGTAGTCATTTATGAGTGGGCTTTATGCCGCTTGATCATGAACGCTGTTGTTACGGCTTCAGCGTGGACGTTTTTGTTATGGCTTGAGCATGAAGTGTACATGTGATAGCTTCAGCGTGAATGTTCTTGTTGTGGCTTAAACCTAAAAGGTTCATGCAATGGCGGATTGAGCATGGGAGACATAAGCAAAGGAACATTGGTTGGGTACAGTCAGGGTATGCAACAGCGGGCCTGTGGTGGATTGTGCTGGGGTGTTGAGTAGCTGCATCCTGTATGATCTCAGATGCCCGCCATGCGTATATAGGAACTAACAATATGACATGCAACTGATCAATCGGGCTCAAGTCCTTCTGACCTCGGTCCATTGTATGGCACAGTCTGTCAGATGTGCCATTGAGTAGGCAGGGCCTTTACTGCATAGTCTTTACTTTAAGGTGGCTGCATGGTGGTCAATGCATGTGGACCATCAAGCTGCTCTGTGTTTGCTCATGCTGAGACTGATGATTGATGTATGTGCCAGTTGAGTGGTGTACATTCTGCCGGTATGTGCCAGGTTACGTTTTAAGCCTAGTTATTCCATTCTTGGGCAGAGAAACGGGTTTGCAGCCTTGTCATTTTTCCGTGACAAGAACCACACACTCCTGATGAATGCTACTTTACTGGACAAAGGATGCCTGTAGCAAAGGGCATTGCTGCTGCCGCATCCATCCATGTTTGAGTATCTAGGTTAGAACAGATAGTACATTACATCCATTACATCCATGATGCTGCCAAATCCGTGGGCTGGTGCTTGCCATGGGCAAGAGGAGATATTACATGTATATCGCAGGTGACTTTATTGTGAAAGATGCATATTCTTACATGTTTACAAGCTTTGAGAGGGGTTCAAACAATCTTTGTATGTGGATTATGTCAAGCAAGCAGTAGTCAGGCCATTAAGTCTGTGGATATGATTGAGATGAGGGTGGATCTGAAGGATTTTCATTTGTGGGTCATCCCTGAGTGTGGGCTGCTGCTGTGAACGACTTATAGGGGTTACGGAGAAGCCCATGTTTGGTTCCGGGGCTGGGTGACAGAGGATCCGACTTTCGTCGGGATGAGTTCAAATGCCAATACTTGCTATGCATGGCTAACTTAAAAGTTTCCTCTTAAGGTCGGTATTGACATTTTGTGACAGTGACGCAACTGCTACGAGCGTATGATTGGAGCCAATGCTCGGCTGTGTTCCCTCCGTGCGGTGCTTTCGAGAGTATTCCAACCGAAGTTAAATTGTACAGATATCCTTGTCTCACTATACCACCGGGGGTTCCTTGGTCAAGTAGGACCGGGGGGTCGTGGTATTAGGCCTTGGGAAAGTGACGGAGGATCTCCAGACCTCCCTGCTAAGATCCGAGTGTGGCTGCACAAGAGCGACAGCGCCAGACCTCGTGCTCAACCGACCAAAGAGGACTGGCAGAGTGCTGTGGTCTCTTCCGAGTGCTTCCTGTGAGCGTGACCCCTCAGCTTTGCGGAAGCACAAACTGAAGCCCATCTCATCATCTCAGCGTTCCCCAGCCTTGGGAAGCTTGATCCCCATAGCTCAAGGTGCGCACGGCTAAATCACTGCACCATCTAGCATGATGCCATACCGGAAGCATCGCTCCTGCATCCATTCACCACACCGCACCAGGGCAGTGGGTTCACAGTGTCTGTTCTTTGCAAATCTGTCAGAACACACATTGGCAAGCATCGATTCTCAAAGAGTCAAACCGTCCCACTTGTGCCTGCATCTCTGACAGGATCCTGATCCTTGCAGCATCGCATCGGCCACTGGTTGGAGGTATAGCACAAAGCCAAGAGCCCTCTTAGCTTTCAACCCCGGGCAGTCACAACTATTCGATTCCTTTCTTTTTTCTGCAGGTAGCATGGAGCTAGGCTCCTCATTTCACAGCCTCCCACTTGCCCTGCGGGATGATGTCCTGACTAAGGCTTTCCAGCAGCTGGACCAGCGCCATCTCCTCACCATTGCCCCGCTCGTCTGTCACCTGTGGCACCAGCTGTCCCTCACCTGCACCTGCACTAGCCTGGACGTACAGCTCAGAACAGGTCAGGCAGCAGAGCAGTTTGCAGCCTGGCTCAGGAAGCATGGCCCAAAGCTGATGAAGCTGAGCCTGAGCCTGAGACCGTCACCCACGTTGGGTGCCGGTACTGCAACAGCATTCCTCCAAAGCATCCCCTCCGCCTCGAAGCTTCGTGACCTGCATCTCACCTGGGACTGCCGGGAGTCCTGGCTGTCTTGGCGTCTTCCAAGTTCTTTGTCTGACTTGAGCAAGCTTACCTCATTGTCTCTCACTACGGGAACGATTCCATTCTCTGTGTTACCGTCCTTGTACAGCCTGACGGAGCTAAGATCGCTCGCTTTGCTAGATTGTCTTTCGATCGAGTCTGAGATTCTCCCGGCTGTAGCCAGCAGCCTTGTGCGCTTGACCACTCTGGACCTCTCTGACAGCAGCAGTGGGTTTGTAGTATTCCGTAGCCTATCTACCCTCCACAGCTCGTTGACCGAGCTGCAGCAGTTGTGTCTGTATAAGGTGCCCATCCGCAGCGAGCAGTTGGCTGATCTGTTGCCTCTGCCTGTTACAGCGGCCCATGTTCTTTTAAACCTTTTAGATGCCGTCAGCGAGCTTTCAAAGTGGCTCCGGTTGGGGCATGTGGCGAAGTTAGAAAGGCTGCAATTGATAGACCCGATTGGGCTTGGGGAGGCTGAGCTGGACTGCCTGCCCTTAGCTTTGGCAGCCACTGTGGCACCATTGAAGCACCTGTCCCTGAGCTTTTCTTACTACGCACCTCGTCTCAGCCAGCTGTCCTGCCTAACTCAGCTGACAAGCTTTGAGCTGGACGGGGTGTCACTAGATGAGGATGTAGCCAACCACCTGCCTGCCATAACGGGTTTGCAGTGTCTGTCACTGCAAGGCTGCAGGATAGCTGGTCCTTCAGCTGTCGAGGGAGTGTTGGGATGGGCTGTTTCCTTACCTCAGCTTACTAGGCTTGAGCTTTGGGGTCAGGTCAGTGAAAATGGCTCTGCAGTGACAGCATCTGTCCTGCAGGTTTAGGGTGCACGGGTTGTGGAGCATGCGGGGAATGTGCTTACCCTGCAACAGCAGGGGTGATGGTTTCCAGTTAGAAGCAGCAGCACCCAACGGCCCTTGCTTGCGGAAAGGTGGCCATTGTTGGTGAGGTCCAGCCATTGCTACCTTAAGGGGTTATCCATGATGGTGTTCGGCATATGATGGATGGCGGCAGGTCGCAAGGCTGCATCACAGTGTACTACTGAGTTATGGGCGTTACATCGCTTGAGCATGAACTTGAATGCTTTTGTCAGTTATGTTTTAAATTTCTATGTTAAAAAAGAGAGTGACATATACATCGCAGGAATTGAACTTCGCTCAGCTCAGCTGGCCTCCGTTCTATCCCGTTCATGTTATGGCTTGAGCATGAAGTGCTCCTGTGATGGCTTGAGCATGGCAGTTTTTGTATGGCTTGAGCATGAAGTGCTCACGTCATGGCTTGAGCATACAAGTTTTTGTTACGAGTTGAGCAGGAAGTAGTGTTTGTGTGATAAATTGATCATGAAGGGCAGAAGCAGGAACATTGAACGCTATAGAGGTTGGGTATGCAACAGTGGGGCATGGGGGATTGTCTCGAGCTGTTGAGTGGCTGCATCTTGTATGGAGTTAAAGTGGCTCATACATAGTAACTGACCATACATGCAATCGGTCTAAATGCAGGCGCCCTGCTGACCTTGGTCCTTTGTATGGCACAGCTGGTCAGACAGTGTGCCATCGAGTACGCAAGGCATTTCCTGCGATTGGTGGTCAATGCAGGTGGACCAGCAAGCCGCTTTGTGCTTGCTCATGCTTAGACTGATGATTTATGTGCCAGCTGAAGGAACAATCTTGGGCAGAGAAACGGGTTTGTAGGGGTTAGCATCATGTATTGGTGTCTGCCTGCAATGAGGCGTGGCCAGGTCATGGTCTCTTGAGACAGTGAGAGGAGGGATCTAAGGAGTGGTGGACTTCCGCCTCATGGCTCATTGCTGAAACCTTGACATTTGCTGCCACTCCATGCCATGCGCAAGCCTGACTCATGACACTTGATGTGCAACTTAATGCCGTATGGTTCGGGTTCCCCTCCTGGTATGTAGCGCTTCACTTTGGTACGTTGTTGGTCACAGTGTGCGCTGTGTCCTTGCCTGCTACCGTGAGAGGCTGAAAATTTTGGTGCTGGTGTATTAAAATCTGGCAGAATACGAGCCCTCTAGGATCAGCAGCTGCTAGTAACCACGTAAGAAAATAATGTCGTTTTGCATCAGTGGCCCGTTAGACCGGGAGGCAGTGTAGATGCACGCAGGCAATGTCTTTGGCCGCAGGCAGTGTTTATGGCGGCTGGCAGTGTGCGGTTTAGACGGGGCTAGGAGTTGCTCATATGTCAGGTGCACAGCCTTGGCAGGCCGCTGCCCTTGCTGAATATATGTTGGCAACGACCATGAGAGGCTACGATGCAAGTCTGCATTGTCTATGATGTCGTATCCAAGGTGCTCAACAGCCAGAACAATACACGGTCTCCACGCGTAGACCTGTCTCTCTCTCTCTCTCTGCCCGTTGTCTCCCGTGTGGTGCAGATGCCAGACTCTATCAGTGACAAGCATTGCTCGGCTTATTTGAAGCCCATGCTTACATTTCACCTGGGGTGTCTACGCGTTGACTGTTTTCTGGCGGACCTGCTTACCGTTTCTCGTATTGCAGTCTCATGGTCGATGCGGTTGCAAAGCTGTACACTCTGCATGTACATGTGCTGCAGATTGCGCATTGCTTCGCCCGGATGTTGACGGGTATGAGATTCAAAGACAGTTGGAAGTTGTTACATGCATGCAGGTCCAAATATAGTAGTACGGCAGTCATTTGGATGCAGCAGTACAACAACAACACCTCTCCCCACTGCCGGCAAAGAGTCGATCGGTAATCTGCCCCACACCGGGTGACCGTTTGGGCCGTGAGCCGGTCCTGCACTTAGCTAAGTTGTCAAGACGTTTTCATTTTGGTGTGAAAATTTACCTTCTTATGTCACACCACGAAAAGACGAATCACTCTTGCTGGACAAGAGTAGCGGCCCTTCTCGCCTGCTTACCAGAGGCGCCTGTTACTGCGATCGCCGATGCCACGCCCACTCAGGGGCCTTTGTGCGGTCGGCATGCAAAGTCATGAGCATTAAGCCGTCCCAAAGTATAAGTGCATTTACTAATCCCGCTTTATCTGTTTTTGACATCGCCCCGGAACGGAAAATAGCCATTGGCCAGCTTGATGCATTAGTTCTCCTCATGCGAGTGCTGGGGATTAAGCACCTGAGCCCTTCAGAACCGCCGATTCAAACGGCTGGGACGAACAGATCAACCACGGCTTTGCTCGATTATGTAACCTAGCGTGCTGCGCTTTATGCCAGGCTGCATCAGTACGATCGTACGATTATAACGCATCGCCTCGGCACCAGTTCGAGTCCAATTGCATCAGGAGCCTTGCCAGACGGAGAAGCATGTGTACAATGGGAACTCGAGGGAGACAGCTAGGGACCCAGGGGTTTGCAGCTAGATAGCCTATGATCAAGCCTTACACTAAGGGGTCCCTGAGGCCTTCAGTTCTTAACTCAGCAAGCCTTTCAGCAAGTGAGGGGCAATTTTCTTCGTTCTGCATGAATAGGTTTCAGTTTTGTTCCAGGACCAGTATTGCAAAATATGAATGAAGGGGAAGCCGAAGACTCACCGACACCTACCTATAAACCTATAAATGCACTCTGAGATCCAGATGGTATATGGGTTTATAGGTTCCCCTTCCCATTGGCAAACCCTGCTGCAAGAACGTGATGTGAAGTATTCCCTTTTGACAACACTCATCTCTATGTGACTTACTACAACCTATAAAACCTATAAACCTATAAATCTAATGAAACCTTCTCACTACAACCCGTTTTATAGGTTGTTTTCAACCTATAAAACCTATAAAAAGCTTATTTGGTTGCAGAATCTCATAGCATCAGTTTCCGCTAGCCTGCTGTGCACCAACCTTGTCGTAGTAGCATAATTATATCCCCCGCCCGTGGGCTTAGACCTACCTATAAACCTATAAATGCACTCTGAGATCCAGATGGTATATCGCGTAATAGGTACCCCCTCCCATTAGCAAACCCTGGTGCAAGAATGGTGGTAAACTATTCCATTTGACAACACTCATCTCTAGGTGATTTGCTACAACCTATAAAACCTATGAAACCTATAAAACAGATGAGAGTCTCTCACAATAACTCGATTTATAGGTTGTTGCAACCTATAAAACCTATAAAAACCAATGTCGATTGCAAAACCCTCACAACATATGTTCAGTTGTTGTGTGTCACCGTAGTGCACTTATGGAACTCCACGCACAGCCTGTGCACATATGGAGCACCCCCCGTGAGAGCTCTAGAGTCTCCAGGGGTCCCTACAGACTTGTGGAATTCCTCACTACCCTGCCGCCAATGAGGAACTCAGAGCCCCTGGAGTCCCTGCCAACCAGTGAGAAACCCACAGTGCGCCCATCCGCCAGCTGCCAGGACCCTTATCCGCCAGCTGCCAGCTGCCAGGGCACGGTTGTTCCAAGAGGCAGTACAGGAATTCCAGGTGTGGTACCAGAAAGTCCACATTTCTCACTAGTGTGGACACTTGTTCTAGATCCAGTCTAGAAATTCCAAGTGGCCCGACAGTTGTTACTTCTTCACTTGTTCCACTAGGGCGCACATTTGTTCCAAAATCGTCTCTAGAATTTATCCCATTGTACACATGCTTCTCCGTCTGGCAAGGCTCCTGATGCAATTGGACTCGAACTGGTGCCGAGGCGATGCGTTATAATCGTACGATCGTACTGATGCAGCCTGGCATAAAGCGCAGCACGCTAGGTTACATAATCGAGCAAAGCCGTGGTTGATCTGTTCGTCCCAGCCGTTTGAATCGGCGGTTCTGAAGGGCTCAGGTGCTTAATCCCCAGCACTCGCATGAGTATAGCACTTTGCGACCGCTGCGGTTGAGGGTTCTAGCAGGTCTTAGCTCGAGCTCTGATCATATCAGAGGGGTGTGGGCACCTAGTGCTCAGAGCGAGTGTCCTAGTGATTGGCTGCCAGCAATTCTGGAGTGACTGCTAGCTACGGCCCCTTAAGCATTCGTGGAGCCACATTGATAACGCAACATGCCGATTGCAACACCAATGTCATCGCTGTAGGACTCGACGGCGTTCGGTGCATCCCTGATCTAGCGGGCTCCGTACATAATGTGCGTGGGAGCTTTGCAGGGACTTGTTAGCGCTCGTAAAGGCATCTGACATGCATGCAAACGCACCTGAGCATCCCTGGTAGTCAGCTGGGGACCCTGGGTGCCTCGCGAGATGCCATTGCTCAGCAAGAACCGGCCAGGCAACAGAGGTCAGCGATGCCTTCTGGCTCCCCAAAGCGATCCCTGAGAGCTTTAGCAGACTATAACTAGTCCATCGCGCTGTGGCTGTGCAGTGTTTGCGTCCTTTGATGGCGATGCCAGAGACAAGGGAGATGTCAATGCGGCCAAGAAGAGGGCCGTGCTGGGCTGCTTCTTCTTGCTGCACCTGCTCGGAATCAATGCAGAGCCTGTCGATCCCTTGCCTCCTGGCAAGATTGAGCTGAGCACCAAGGAGTCAGCTGCTTTACACTGCCTGATACATAGACTGAAGCAGCGACAGCAGCAGGGCAATGACAGCACTGATTCCGCAGCCTTGCTGAAGCTGCTCACCTGTCCAGATGCCCAGCAACTGGAAGACATGTACACCAGCAGTCTGCAGCAGCGCGGAGAGAAAGAGCTGAAGGGAACCACTGTTCAAGACCAGGTGAGTGAGGTGGTTTACACACCTTGGGGGCTCAATCTTCATTTATGTAGGGCACTGGCACCCTTTCCTGGCATATATAGGCAGATCGTTATATTTGCAGTCTGATGAAAGGGAACTCTTGGGCTTCTATTGATTGGATGGTTTGCTGTGGTCCATCAGACAGACTATGATGATTCCATGTATTGTTTGGGAGCACCACTATCATGCTTGCAGTACAGCAGAATGGTTTCTCTTTGGCCAGGACAGACGTATGTTCCCCCTGTGCCCCGTCTAACCGAAGCCTCTGATGAGAGGCCACAGCAGGGTGAGGGACGCATACCGCCTAGACACCTCAGGGGTTGGGCAATTGTACTCAAGCAGATGTTGGCCTTGAAAATCTAGCAAAATGCCACTGACTATCTAATGAGAGGTGTGGGCTTACATAGGTGGTTTTCGTGAGGAGGCGCAAGGGGGCAAGGGGGAGGGAAGGTGCAGGAAGCTGCAGGAGGCTACAGGAAGCTAGCTAGCTGGACAGAGAGTCAGACTCACCAATGTCCCTGGCTCTCACGAAGGCTCCCCAATAATTGAAACCAAGCTTTTGTCCTGAGCTGTCACGAAGGCTCCCTACTGACTGAAGTTAAGCCTTGATCTGCATGGCTCCCAAAGACTTCCTTCTGACTGATGCCAAGCCTTGATCTACATGGCTCTTGAAGGCTCCCAGCTGACTGAAACCAAGCTTTCTTCGGAACTATTCTGAAGGCTCCCAGCTGAATGAAACCAAGCCTTGATCTGCAGGGCCTGCAAACGCTTCGGATTGACTGAAAACCAACCCTTCCTTGAGCTCTCACACATGCTTCCACTGTGTCATCTGCAGGTCATTCAGGAGTATGTGGTTTTGCTCAAGCTTGGTCACATGCTGGTGTTTGAAGCTCCAGATGATGGCGACAACCCTTTAGCAACTAGTGATGTGGACTGCAGCCTAATCACTGAAGTCCGCTACCGTTTGCCGAATGGCACGGTCAAGACCGCTACTATCAGCTTGATGTTCCCAGCGTCATCAGGCAGCGTTAGCCGGATCATGGACAGCTGGTATGCTGCTAGAGGTGAGTTGCTTGCAATCCTTTACCTCCATGGTTACGCAGGGATGAGGCACCCACTTGCGCCACTGCATACGGTTCATACCTTAATGGCTACCACAATGGCTGTCAGATAAGGAGAGGGTGGAGAAACCCTCTCCCCCTGCATCTCCCCCTTCTTACTCTATTCTTCAGTCAAAGGAGAGGGGAGAGGGTAGAGAGGTTAAATAAAGAAACTAGTAGCTGATCCCCTTGGGGGTCGGGGGTGCTGGAGATACTTTTGTGGAAAGGGCCCCCCTCCCTCTCCTCCCTCTCCATCCTGCACCGCTGCAGATGCTCGTACAGAACCCCACTGTCTGCCTTGACTGTGGATGTAGATCAGGAGAGCATGGTGGGGGCCTTCTCCCCTGCATCTCCCCCTTTTACTCTATTCTTCAGTCAAAAGGAGAGGGGGAGAGGGTAGAGAGGTTAAAAAAGAAAACTAGTAGCTGATCCCCTGGGGGGTGCTGGAGATACTTTTGTGGAAGGGGGCCCCCTCCCTCTCCCTCCTCTCCCTGCACCATTGTTTACGCAGGGGGTTGAAGATTGGTTACCTTCATGGTTACGGATCAGGGCAGCTCTTTCTGTTGCTTGCCGGTGCTGCATCTGAGGACAGATGGTTTAACTAACTGGCAGCAAAGTGGCTGTGCTGATGCCGCTGATAATGCTCCCTGCTGCATGACCAGGTGGAAGACCCAGCAAGACCCATAAAGCTGCTGCAAAAGAGCAGGCAAACCACAGGGGCACTCCAATCCGCTGGAACACCGCTGTGCTACTGCTGCTGTTCTGGCAGGCCGAGCTGCTCCAGGCGCTGGTGGAAGTGAAGTAAGTAGGGCACCATATACACAGTACAGCAGGCATTATAGTAGTAAGGTTGCATTATTCAGGCGTGGGACATGGAAGTAACCATCAATGGTGCCACCACGGCTGCCAAGGGCCATGTTTGTCCCCTGCTGCTTCCAATGCTAAAGCCCTGAATTCACAGGGGGGTAACCCCCATGGCTACAGTTCCCTCCTGCTGTCAATGCTGAACCCATGAAGACACATGGCTGTAACCTTGGGTAACTGCCATGGCTAGGGCTCAGGGCGGCTACCCACCTCCTGCTGAGTGCAATCGAGCCGATTGAAGAGCCTAGACTGCCATTCATTATTGCGGCTGAATCTGCACTCCCAGCATTATCCTGAGCAGCTGACTCTTTGTGTTTAACTGATTGCAGCTCCCTCATGGTCAAGCACGGATGGACGCACCCTGCACAGCTCACCAATGGGAGCGTGTTTTCGAGCACTAGCCCGGCAAAGCGTGCCAGGAGAGCAGCTTATGGTCTGGTGGCAGTCGTCTTTCAGCTGTACAGCGGTGGGAGAGCTGCGGAGTTGTTCCGCTGGCAGTGGCGGCACACTTCCGTGGTGCTTGCCGGTGGTTCCAGGGTCCCTGTGTGGGCGCTGGGCATGAGCGGCATCTTGCCGCTGTTTCAGAAGGCTTCGGGTGGCTTCTGGATGCAGGTGGGTGACAGCTAGATTACAGTGAGAACGAGCTGAATTATGCAGAGTCTTCCTGACCAGCAGCCATCCTGCAGGGGGAGGAACAATGTTCCTGCCTCCTAAACAACCTTCTGACATCAACAAGTAAGTTACTGATCACTTGCAGCTCCACAGCATGCTAAGGGGTTGCAGCAGGGTATCCTGTGTGCTGGCAGAAACAGCAAGAGCTGCGCCTGTCGACGGGGTGGTTTTGGGTGCCGCAAGATGCTCTGGACATACCTTTGACTGTTTTCATGAAAGTCGCTCTGTCCGAATAATCCAACAAAGAATATTGTCTGCTCCGTTGCTGAGTGTCTGCTCAGCTGCCTGGCTTGGGCATCTGTCTGAATATTCCAACAAAGAAATTCATCTGCTCCGTTGCTGAGTGTCTGTTCAGCTCCCTGACCTAGGCATCTGTCCGAATATTCCAACAAAGTAATTCACATGCTCCGTTGCTGAGTGTCTGCTCAGCTGCCTGACTTGGGCAACCCTCCAAATATTCCAACATAGCGATTCATTCCTTTTCCCGGCACCCACAGACCTATAAACCTATAAATTCACTCTAAAATGCAGATCGTATATAGGTTTATAGGTATACCTCCTCTTTAGCATGCCTGGTGCTTGAATGTGTTGTTACCTAATACCATATTCGATCCTGCATTTCTAGGTGATTTACTACAACCTATAAAACCTATAAACCTAGAAAACTGATGAGACTTTCTGACAAAAACCCCATTTATAGGTCTCTGCAACCTATAAAAACCTATAAAGTTGGTGTTGGTTGCAAAATCATCATACTGTCTAGTGAGCTTTGAGCAAGACTGCCTGACCAGACCTTTAGTCCTTTTGGGAGAGATGAAGCAATGGATGCCTAGGCATGCTGAGGCCTTATGGGGAGATGTAATGCATCTCCTTAATCATGCAAGCATACATGTGTGGTCATGCAACCAAAGCTGAAGTTTTGCTCACCTGCTGCTTGCTGTCACAGGCTTACCACGCAAAATACCAGCAGAGTTATGGTGCAAGTGAGCCAGCGGACATCCTTCCAGCCAACTGCTCAGGCCTCTGCATGGCAGCTTGTCTCTCGCTGGCTCTTGTGGTGTTGCAGTGGCTTCAGGCAACACCACCCGACAAACCCATTGTCGTCAAAGGCACGGCAAACCGCACAAGGAACAACGCATGCGGCTGGTGTCTGCCATATGGTAATCTGCAGCATCTGACCCCACAGCAGGTTGAGGAGCTGGCAAACACCAGGACGGCAACTGGCAGTGATGGCTTGGCAGACTATGTCAGCAGCGCAGAAAGCAGCGCTGCATTCCTCAAGGAGGCCTGGGACCACATGAAAGCAGCTGGTGAGTGAGTTGGGGGCTTCTTCAGCGAAGTCTCATGTCTGGAAAGCTAACCCCAACTTTGGAAGCTCTGGGTGCTGGTTTAACTATGTAGAAAACTAGGGGCACACAGTATGTGCCCCCTTGATTCTCAAGCGAGTAGCTAGCAGGCTGATAACATGGGTTTAGCAGCTTACAGCTGTGATGCTAAGCCTGCGGTTTATATATTCAGTTAGATTAAGATCGTTGGTGCCCCTCTGGCCCCCTTTGCTGCGTGCAGGCGGAAAAACAGCACCACCTGCCAACAGCACTGCAGCAGCCCTACCCCGGCTGAGTCTGTACAGCTTTCGTTATCTGTGGGCTGGAGAGTTCTACCTTCTCAACAGACAGCTTAAGAGCGTACCGAGCGACATGTGGCAGTACTACATGGATAAGGCAGGGCGGAGCGGGGCAAGCCACAGCTACATGGCGTACGTTGCTGCATACACTGCGTTGTTTGCCACCAGGGTGCGGTATGTGACAGATGTGGGCCGCAGCATGCTTTCTGTGAGCTTCAAGGGGAGCATGTTGGGCTGGTGAGTCACTGACCTGCCCGCTGCTGGTCACATTAGGGGATAGTTGTCAAGGGGGACAGACTGAAGTGCTCATTGCTCTGCTTGACACACTTGTGGCTCTGCAGAGAGAGGTGGCCTCTAGTACTGCTCTCAACCAATTGAGCAATTGAACATTTTGTGAAAACAGAAAATGTTCAAAGATTTTATGCACCTTAGTGTAAGATCCAGAGGTAATCAGGTTTTGAACATTTGAACATTTGAACATTGCGTTGTGTGCCAGCCAGGGAAAGGGTATTAAAGTTTTTTAAAAACTTTTTGGCTTTCTAGCTGGGCAAGGAGGCCCTTTGACGCCATGTTAGAATGTTCAAGTGTTCAAAGGAATTAATCCCTTGAAGCCAAAGTGACATCAGCACCCGGCTTGCTTCTGCCAGCCCCACAGGTGCATTGCACTGTCCCCTGTAACGCCCTTTGAAACTGCTGCACCACCTTTGCAGGAATCCTGACCCAGGCAACAACAAGGTCCTCTCCAGCCTGTCTGAAGGCGAGCAGCAGCAGCTGGACAAGATTCAACAGCTTGCTGAGGTGTACCGTCACAATGCCTGCACCCCTGATATTCATCTGTACCTTGTGGGCAGGGTGCAGCAGGTCAGCTTGTTTGGGATGCTGAGGGAGTGCACGGTACCCTTGATGCACGACGGTATCAAACTTGGCCCCTACCAAGCTGCCCCAGACCTGGAGAAGATGAACATGTGCTCAGCAGATGCGGAGGCATACCTCCAGCAGCTGCTGGGGAAGGTCCAGAGCTGCAACACAGCCATCTTTGGCCAGCTCCCTAGCTGCAACGGTTCACCCCTGCTGCTCCAGTCTGTCGTAGACCTGATGTGCTGCAACTGGGACCGCTTGAAGCTCTTGCAGTCCGCTCCATCAGGACAGCAAGCAGCAGCTGGACTCAGGTCAGCAGCAGACGCCGTAAACAGCGCCTTGCAGGCAGCAGCAGCAGTGGCAGCAGCGACAGCCAGGGGCGATATAATAGCAGCAGAGGCAGCAGCTGTCACAGCACAACAAGCAGCAGCCGTTGCCCAGCAACAAGCACAGCACTTAGCAGCAGGGTTAGAGGACACACCAGAGCTGCTGTGGCCGTGCGGGTGTTCGCCAACTCGTCAACCTGCTGTGGGGTCAGATGCTGCAAATTACCATATGGGAGACACCAACCGCATGCGTTGTTCCGTGTGCGGTTTGTCGTGCCTTTGAACACAATTGGCTTGTCGGGTGGTGTTGCTTGGAGCCACTGGAGCACAACAAACGCCAGTTAGAGACAAGCTGCCATGCAGAGGCCTGAGCAGTTGGCTGGGAGGATGTCCACTGGCTCGCTTGCACCATAACTCTGCTGGTATTTGGCGTGGTAAGCCTGCAGGCAACACAAGCATCAAGAGAGCACAATTGGAGGCTTTTAATGCCATGACCAATACTAGATGACTAACCATGCATGTATGCTTGCCTGACGTGGTAAACACATCTTCCCTTGAATTTGAACAGATGCCCAAATCAGGAAGTCAGCAACGGAGCAGGTGGATTTATTCACTGGAATATTTGGACAGATGCCCAAGTCAGGCAGTTGAGCAGACACTGAGCAACGGAGCAGATGGTTTTATTTACTGGAATATTCAGACAAATGCCCAGGTCAGGAAGCTGAACAGACAATTAGCAACGGAGCTGATGGATTTCTTACTGTAAAATCCAGACAGAGCGACATTGATGAGTCAAAGGTAATGTGCAGAGCATCTTGCCGCATCCAAACCAGCCCTGAGACAGGCGCAGCTCTTGCTGGTTCTGCCAGCACACAGGATGCCCTGCTGCAACCCTTAGCATGTTGTGGAGCTGCAAGTGATCAGTAAGTTGTTTTGTTGATGTCAGAAGGCTGTTTAGGGGGTGGAACATCGTTCCTCCCCCTAAAGAATGGCTGCTGGTCTCCCCCCTAAAGAATGGCTGCTGGTGAGGAGGACATGATCCCGTCTCACTAGTGATTTAGCTGTCACCCACCTGCATCCAGAAGCCGGCACCCGGAGCCTTCTGAAACAGCGGTAAGATGCCGCTCAGGCCCAGAGCCCAGACAGGAATTTTTGCACCACTGGCAAGCACCATGGAAGTGTGCCGCCATTGCCAGCGGAAAAGCTCCGCGCCCCTTCCACCGCTGTAAAGCTGAAAACACACTCCAACAAGGCCGTAAGCCGCTCGCCTGGCACGTTTTGCAGGGCTAGTGCTCGAAAACACCCCCCGTTGGTGAGCTGTGCAGGGTGCGTCCATCCGTTCTTGGCCATGAGGGAGCTGCAACAGAAGCCGTGTCAGGGTCTAGTGAAGAAAGCACAATGCCTTTATTTTTGCATAATTCAATTATGCAAAGCATGCAAGACATTTTATGACATCAGTGAGAACTCTTGAGCAAAACACTCTTTTGCATGTTTGAACAAGGGTTTGGGCCCGAGGTCCACTGCCATTACAAACCAGCAACAATTCCTCCTGCAGTTTTTAAAAACGTTCTTGTCCTACTCGAGCATAACCCAATTCAATCATTCAATCATGCAAAACTAGGTTATCATATGAAAACATCAGTAAACCCTTCAAATTTTTTGCATGCTTTGCATGATTCAATCATGCAAAAATGAAGGAAGTGAGGCTTTCTCACTGGAGCCCCAAAGGGGCACTATGCAAAAAAGGTATGTTCCATGTGTTTCACAGGCACGGTTTCCATGGTGGGCCTTATCCCACTGGCATGCAGGACGCAGGGAGAGGCCACAGCCCTCTGACCATAGCCATGGTGGCAATTACTTCCATGTCCTAACACCTGAATGATACAACCTCAGTTTAACATGCCTGCTGTAGTGTGTGTATGCTGCCCTACTTACTTTACGGCAACCAGAGCCTGGAGCAGCTCGGACTGCCAGAACAGCAGCAATAGCACAGCGGTATTCCAGCGGATCGGAGTACCCCTGTGGTTTGCCTGCTCCTTGGCAGCAGCTTTCTGGGTCTTGCTGGGTCTTCCACCTGGTCATGCAGCAGGGAGCATTATGAGCGGCATCAGCACAGCCACCCCCCTACGCAACCAACAAACAAGTGGTTGCGTTCAGGGTCCTTTCCTGACAACGCAAGGGCCTTTTACTTTGGCTCCACCTTTTTGAAGGAGTATAAAAAATACACTCCTTCAAAAAGATTGCGATGCTCTTGTACACTGTCAGCAACTCCTTCATGAGCACAACACCAATGGCACAAAGATACTTGGTTGCGTTAGGATCTTTTCCTGTCAACAAAAGGACCTTCTACTTTGGCTCAAAAGCTTCAACCCCCTGCTTAACCAATGTTCAACCATGGAGGTAAAGGATTGCGAGCAACTCACCTCTAGCAGCATACCAGCTGTCCATGATCCGGCTCACGCTGCCTGATGACGCCGGGAACATCAGGCTGATAGTGGTGGTCTTGATCATGGCATCCGGCAAACGGTAGCGGACCTCAGTTGTTAGGTTGCACTCCACATCACCAGCGGAGGGGCTGTTGCCGCCATCTGGAGTTTCAAAGACCAGCATGTGACCAAGCTTGAGCAAAACCACATACTCCTGAATGACCTGCAAAGCACACAGTGGAAGCCTTTGTGAGAGCTCAGGGAGGGGTTATTACAGTCAATACAAAGCCTTCGAAAGCCCTGCAGATGAAGGCTTGGTTTCAGTCAGCAGGAAGCCTTCGTGACAGCTCAGGACAAAAGCTTGGTTTCAGTTAGTAGGGAGCCTTTGTGAGAGCTAAGGGGCATCGGTGAGTCTGACTCTCTCCAGCTAGCTTCCTTCAGCCTCCTGCACCATCCTGCAGCTTCCCTCCTCACCCTTGCCCCCTTGCGCCTCCTCTTGAAAACCACCTATGTAAGCCCGCACCTCCCAACAAATCAGCCGTGGCAGTTTGCTGTATTTCAAGGCCAACATCTGCTTGCATACAGTTGCCCCAACCCCTAAGGTGTCTAGGCGGTATGATTCCCTCACCCTGCTGTGGTCTCTCATCAGAGGCTTCGGTTAGACGGGGCAGAGGGGGAACATGCGTCTGTGCTGGCCAACAGGGTGATGAGGCTGCTGTACTGTAGGCAGCAGAGCGGTGTCCCCAAACAATCGATGGAATCATCACAGTCAGTCTGACGGACCACAGCAAACCATCCTACCAATAGAAGCCCAAGAGTTCCCTTGCATCAAACTACAATTATAGCATTTTGGCTGTCTATGCCAGGAAAGTCATAATGGAGCCCCCAAGGTGTGTAAGCCACCGTCACTCAATTGGTCACTTACTTGGTCTTGAACAGTGGTTCCCTTGAGCTCTTTCTCTCCGCGCTGCTGCAGACTGCTGGTGTACATGTCTTCCAGTTGCTGGGATTCTGGGCAGATGAGCGGCTTGAGCAAGGCTTCTGAATCAGTGCTGTCATCGCCCCGCAGCTGCTTTAGCCTCTGTATCAGGCGGTTTAGAGCAGCCGACTCCTTGGTGTTCAGCTCAATCTTGCCAGGAGGCAAGGGATCCACAGGCTCTGCATTGATCCCAAGTAATGGCAGCAGGAAGAAGAAGCCCAGCAGAGCCCTCCGCTTGGCAGCATTGACATCTCCCTTGTCTCTGGCATCGCCAACAAAGGACGCAAACACTGCACAGACACAGCGCGATGGACTCTTCAAAGTCTGTTACGCTCTCAGGGAGTGCGTTTGGGGGCCAGAAGGCATCGCTGACCTCTGTTGCTTGGTCGGTTCTTGCTGAGCAATGGCAACTCGGCGAGGCACCCAGGGGTCCCCAGCTGCCTCTCAGTGCTGCTCACGTACGTTTGTGGGCATTTTAGATGCCTTTGAGAGCGCTAAGGAGTCCCTGCAAAGCTCCCACGCACATTACGTATAACGTCCTGAAGCCGGTTCCACAACATCCTTTGGAACCAGAACTGGACTTCAAAAGAGGCCTCTGGAACCGATATTTTCCAGGGGGCCATGCCATGTCGATGCGCAGCATCGACCCAGGCAGGAGGCGGGGGTCCAGGGGGAAGGAACAGCCCCCCTGGTGGGGTCTGGGGCGAAGCCCCAGGAGCCATCGATAATTCCCACTTATAACCATCAATTGTACAATGGAATTTGCTATTCTTCCACTCAGAGGGTTATCATACATTTAGTAAGAAACTTGCTGGAACCAGCATGTGACATGTTGGCCAGAGGGTGGCCCAAGGCTGGAACCAGGAACTGACATGTTTGGCATCGATGGAACCGTGGAACTGTGCACAATTTGCCATGGAACCGGAACCTGGAACCGGCTTCAGGACGGTATACGTACGGTGCCAGCTAGATCCAGGGATGCACCGAGCACCGTCGAGTGTTACAGCGATGACATCGGTATTGCATCCGCCATGTTGCGTTCTGAATGTGGCTCCGCGGATACTCAAAGGGCCATTGCTATTGCTAGCAGTCACTCAGTATAACTGGCAGCCAATCACTAGGACACTTGGGCAGCGCACTTGGCCGTCACACCCCTATGATCAGAGCTTGAGCTGAAACCTGCTAGAACCCTCAACCGCAGCGAACGCAGACCGCTATACACAACACAGAAGCCCATGGGTCTGACGTCGGCTTACAGGTTGGCACAGGAGTGAACTGTCCCATGACACACACAAGCAAGACAACCATGCACTGAACTGGATCTAACCCTCAACACTGCAAGCTGAACCACTAGAACTTGCACACTCTGTCAATCAGGTCTGATCAGACTGCAAGCCCCGCCTGCTCTAACAGAATGGGAATTACAGCAAGCAACTCATGCGTGAAATACCCAGGAAACTCTATCAATCAAGTAACTTAGACATTAGCAAGGCCCTGAGCAAGGCATTAAACTGCTTGGCTTGCTGTTGACTGGGTCAACTGGTCAGCACATGGCAAGTCGAAATGGGCTGGCCTGACATACATTGGCTAGCAAGGGATTTAGGGTGGGCTGGTGGCAGCCGTTGTGTGAGTTTTGGACAAGAACTTGAGTATGCCGTTGGAGCCTAAGTTGGCTCCTTGTGGGTGGCGCTGCCCCCACCGGCGCCCCGCTTTGACGGGGCCATTTGGTAATTGTAATTGTAATTAGACAGGCCAGGTATTCCACGCATTCCAAGGCCAGGTATTCTTGGCACCTCAGCAGTGAAGACATCAAACCACAGCTGCAGTACCAGCATATACGATATGGTACGCTGCGGTTGAAACACATGACACCCTTGTTGGCAGGCACACACATGTGTGCCTGCAGCCTCGCACGTGGAGATGTCATCAGTGTGGGGGTGGTTCCCTTGCTGCTGGCTTGTGCACATGGACGGCATTTGTACCTGGCGGAGTTTAGCGAGGTTTCATGTCAGGGGGATTGCTGACATGTGTGTATTCGGAGGTGGTGTGCATTTGCTAAGTATGCTATAAAACAAAACAAACGATATTTAACGTCCGGGTCCAAGACCGGAAGTCGAAACGACTCATCGGACGGCCTTGCGGCGACGGTGTTGTCCAGTTGATCAGACCTTCAATCCTTCGAACAGACGAATCCATTGTCAAGACGACGCGGATACCTGTAACCTATTTATCCCGGGCTACGGGCGAGGGAGATGGGAATCGAACCCACGACCTTAGGATGTTGAGCCCAATCTCTACCACTGAGCTACCCCCCCCCCCCTATATATATACGCCCTATGAGCCTTCATTGGCTCCCATGGGATGCCCTTTTGGGCTAGTTGGTAATCTGGTAATCTTGTTGGGTACAAGCAGTTCACCCCCGTGCCGGCAAGTTCATGAACACCAGAACTCTCAGTTCAAATTGTGCGTGCTACAATTGACCAACAAAGGTCTGACGCATTCCACAGGTTGCTGTGGCCTCACCAGCAACGCCAACGCCCTAGGATTAATCTGGGGCTGATCCAGGGGCGAATCTGGGCCCTAGCCCATGATACACAACTTCTCAAAAATACAAATCGGTCGCATGTACGATGGCGCATGACCGCGCCTCAAGTCCAGCAAAACGCCTCCCTCTCACTTGCATGTTGGGAAGATTGTGGCAAGATGGTGAATCTCCCAAACACACCCCTGGTATCACCACCAGGGCCACCAGCACCTCTTGCTGCCCTGCAAGTCGCAGCCTGACATCATGGGCGGCCCCACCACGAAGCGCCACCACTCTCCCATGCATAGAACACAACTACTCTGACCGGCAGCAGCAGCAGCCAACACCAACCATGCCCCCCTCCCCCAAGACCTGACCCGCCTGGCATATGATATTCACCTTGCTTCACCATCACACCTCCTGCTGGCTCAAGACCAGTTGGATTTCAAGTGCAGACTCCTGCCTTGCACACACCACACACCATTAGACAGGGCCCAAGTCGCCCAGCTGCTGCTTCAGCCCCACACCCACAGCTGCCAGCTGCAGACCCTTATACCCTAGACACAACATGCTAAGTGTCAGCAGCTGCTGCTTTTGCCTGCCAAACCCCACCTAGGGAAGGCGGTTTGATCCTGGGTGCACGACACAACAATGCATGTACCTCGTTGGCTACGTGCCAGTCGGCGCTCCAGGCCATCCTTCTATGGACAGTATTTCAGGAACCACAGCATTACCAGCAATGTGAAAGTACCGAACGATATCACGTAAGCATCGGGGATGTTTCCAATGGCCTTATTAATGTCTGCCAGGCCAAAAGGGCGTTGTGTGTCCTGCGCACACGCGTTATGTCAGAGATGCAAAAGCAGATATCCCATACAAGATAAAGAGCGAGCTCGAAAGACATTATGCGCACCTCCTCCTCAGAAGCAGACTCCGTCGATGCTGTAGAACGAGCACGGGCCCGCTGAAGATCCCCGTTAAATGCACCGCTTCTCCTAACGTCGTTCACACAAGCTACCACCCTGCATCGGTAAGGCCATACACAAACAGGTCCTGGCACACGCAGGCTGCAGCCAGAGAAGCTTCCTGCGCGAAGCACAAGCGTTCTCGTCATCCTGAGTCAGTCTATATACAATATATCCCTCCCCACTCGTACTTCAAGCCTTATACGACTGCGTTCCACAACTCTGGCGCAACGATGAAAAGCACTCAAGGTAGTTGAGCGTTTTCTGCGTGTGTATAACGAATGGACCCAGTGTGTGTGGGTGGGTGGGCTTTACATGGGGGTTTAGGAGCAAGTGTCTCTGCGTCGGTTATGACAAAGACGAAGATCATGCCCGATGCAACATCCACCCCTACTCACTTTTTCCTCGCACGATCTTCGGTAGTATGATTCAGATGCGTCCACTCCGCGAGGAACTCGACGCCAACTATAATGCCAAACCCGCCAGGCTAGTCCTCATCTGGCAGGCGTAAGTAAGGTGGGCATGGCAATGCTTCTTAGCCAGAGCAGGGTGGGCCGAGACCAATGGCGCATAGGGCCCCCATGCCCTTCCTCTGCAACCGTGCTGCCACCACGCCAGTAACGCATGTCCGTGGGTTGAGGGCACCTTTTGGCGCTGCACCGAGCGTGGTGCGAGCCTGGACTTCGCTGGGTCACCGCCCTACGGTATGAGGCAGAACATCTGGTACATTCAAGCAGCTTCCCTGATACTACATGCACTTGCTGAAGACCGCTGCTTGTAACTGTCTGCACAGGCACTTACAGCAAAGGGCGCCCGCCAACAGGACGTGGATACAGAGCTTGAGGCTGAGCTGAGGAAGGATTGGGAGTGTGAGTGTGTAAAGTTGAAGTGTAAGGAAAAGGCAGCAAAGCAGTATTTTATTTACACTGTTGTGTTCGCTGTTACCGGCACACTTGTGTCGTTTCTGGATCCGCAAGACTTGTAACAGCTCTGCAGCTGCAGGCCAAGGGGAGACCGCGTGACATAGCGGTTGGACTGTTGGTAGTGGTGGTGACGGCTTTTAGTAGTTACCTGAATGTATTATTGGAGCTGCAGGAGCTCAAAGAGCATGGGGAGGAAAAGGGCTACAGGTAGGGCCCTTTTGGCCCAGCTGGCAAAAGCAGCAGCTGCTGGACACTTA